>JAJLUK010000045.1:15231-94843 GCA_030570055.1 Blastobotrys chiropterorum
AAAAAAAAAAAAAAAAAAAAAGAAAAAAAAAAAGAAAAAAGGCATAAATTTATACATATCACAATTTTGATAAAATGTGATCATAATTGACCCAAAAGGTCTTGTAATAATTTGAAATCGTAATAATGAGCCACATGCTTGTAAATGGAGAGCGTTTTTAAAACCTCATTCCGTGGAATCGTCTCAATCCAGGAACCCGAACACTCACAATGTTCGGAAAGATCATATTCCCTGACCTTCTTGCATTTTTCGCATTTCAAATCTTGAACCTGATACAGCGTAACTGCCCTTTCAACTTCTTGAACCAACCTCTCTTCCAATGAGACCCTTTTATAACTTTTCCCGCAGTTTTCGCACATAAACTCATAATGGGATGATGTTCCATTAGTTTCTTTCCGCGTAAGGTCATCGTTCCGACAGAAATCAAAATCACGAACGAAACTGCATCGTTCACAGATAACTTGTGGCAACTTCAATGAAGCGCTGGGATTTTTGAACTCCGCTTCTTTGCTGAATTCACGCACTTCAATAACTTCAAGCAAGTGCCTCTTCAACAACTGATTCTCCAGTGACAAATCTTGTGAGAGCCCGTAAATGGCACAGAGCATTTTAATATAGAGCGTAATAACGTCCCCAACTGGTTCAACTGCACCTGCTACCAGTGGGCTGGTGAATTCTTCCATTATCACAGGATTTGCAGCTCCATCATTATACCTTTTGAGCAAATGGCGGATTCGTTTCAATAACGGCTTCTCCAAATTGTATAGTATACCTTTCCCAATATAATCTTCGCTATCTCCATCTTCTGGATTCTTTTGAGGTTGCACCCGCTGAAGGGCTGAACTAGTAATTTGGGTACTTCGAGGAGATCCATTAAGCAGTGATTGGGTTTGTTCATTTTTAGCATCGGCATAACGCTGCAAAAATTCCACAACCCAGTCCTCCAGTTCAGACTGGAGCATGGGCGGTAGAAACTTCTTAATGTGCCAGTTCGAATAAGTCTTTAATGCAAAATCAGCCATGTCTTCAGGAATTTCCTTACAGCCCTGACCGCCATAATTAACATCATCCATCCACAAAAGCGTGTCCCAGTATTCTTTAATGTCAATGTCCAAGAAATGAAAAAGGGATTTTGACCGGATCGACTTGACCAGATAATTGGCAAATGCATAAGTGTTTTCAATATTTGTTTTACTCGTGGAGATCAAAACTCTGTTTTGGTCAGCGTAAACCAATGATGATCCAAGCTTTCTAAACTCCCGCACAAGTTGAACAAATGCTTTTTTGGACAGGTTCTGAACATGATAATATAATGACCTGTCGTAAAGGTAAGAATCCGGTGAGGCAACCCACTTCAAGAAGCTATTGACCATCATATCCGCATTCAAGTTTTCTTCAATAGCTTCATTCCACCAGCCCTTGACCATGGAACTCAATACCGTCAAAGCGGGGTTCGAAAAAGAATTTTCAACAAATGAGGCAAGTTCATTAGAATCATCCTGAACTGCTGTACCTGCCAAATCCGTACCCTCTGCTTCATTAATTATTGATGCAGTAAGAATAGTATTAACAGACAGATTCCTCACCTCAAGCTCAACACACACTTTATTATAAATGCCAGGGTTGTTTACCGTCGGAAGTTCGAGTGGATCCATAGACGGTAAGACGCTATCCTTCTCTGAGCCGCCATTGTCCGGCATTGGAGAAGGCGACCACCACAGGACAATGTTGGACTCTTGTAGCCTCCTTGCATACAAAATATCGATAAGATAACTGGTATCATCCGAACGCAAATTTCCCAAAGGCACGTTACTATAATTTGACAAATTTGTCAAGTGAGAAAGCCATTGACCAAGGTTCATGTATGATTTGATAATTCGTTTGGCGCAGTCTTTCTGCCAGTTAAGCGTCATCGGCAGTGTACCTGATGACCTGATTTCAACAATCGGGAAGTCTTTCGTGATTCGCACAAGTTTTTGCAGTCTTTTCGGATAGGCTGACTGCAAACATACCAGGGCTCTTGTACTTTTTTCACTGTGGAGTTTCGAAAGATGGGCGCCCACCTTTCGATACAGCGACGTCAGGCTGTCAAAATAATGCACGTTGAAATCCAAAGAGTCCTGATATTCAAAAGAGTCTTCATTCAGGCACTCTCGTTTACCCAAAATCTCATCGCTATATAATCTCTTCATGTTTGATAACTGCTGAGATTGAGTAGAGGGACGTGCCACAAACACCTCACCAATTGACGACCAGGTCGGAATGACACTAATAACTTGGATGTCCTTCGACGAAATGTGATGAACATGAATGTGGTCAAGCCTTGCACCAGCCAAATATCGTCGCGGTAAACCCGGTTTCTCCTGCCTTGGTATAAGCCAGCTCTTTTCAAAGCCACGCTCCAAACCTTTACCCAGCAAACCCGGTCGTGATTCATCTAACGTGCACTGTGTTCCGATGTCAAGTAATGCACGCTTTTCAAAGTCAATCTGAGATTCATAAATACCTTCAACAGTATGATGTTTCAAAATGCTGTCAGCTTTGTTCATTTCGTCTTGATAATTTTCTTCCGGCATTTCTAACTTGAATAAATGAACAGAGGAATGGCCGTTTGGTAAACTCTGGTTCACTTTTGTGACACTGCAGTTTTCAATGCTTCCAGATGGAAGTTCGTCGGTTTTGAAATTTACAAAAATCTTCCTTTGCACGTTAATCCGAACTATCTGAATCTTGTTATTGATGTAGACAAAAGCCCTGACTTGTCCGGGTGCATCGCCTGGTCTGTACTGCAAAATGTTCCACATATGGGAATATGCTTTTTCTGTCTGATTTCTGAACATTCCAGCAAGCCCTGTATTGTGTTTAATCGACCCGCTCTCACCAAATAGATGATGACGTCTCTCACGTGCTTGTTTCTGAACTTTCCATTTCTGTTTCTGGACCTTTAACCATTCCGAATAATCCTCATTGGGGTCCGGCATTTCAGATGGCAGTGATGCAATTGGGTCCTCCAAAGTCTTTTGTTCGTTAGCTGCCCGAGCACTCCTTTTGGCAGAATTCTTCAATGCAACCTGCTTCGCCTTGGCACTGTCATTGCCAATATCCTCAATATCTATTATTTGTTCTTCGGGACTTTCCGATCCGCTTCGCTGTTCTTCCGCACGATTGTTATATCTAGCATTCGGGTCATCAGACTTTGCAAAAAAGGCCCCAATACTTTTCTGTTTCTTTGTACTCTTGGAAGCCGCAATTCTCTTGTTCAACCAATCCGGATGTGGTAACCGTGGCACTGGATTGTCCAACCCTTGGTACGCAGCAGGAATGGTGATAATTTTTTGAACGGTGCTACCCAACCTTTCAGTATAATAGTCCCAATCAATGATAGCTCGGGGGTCAAAGTCAGTAATGGAAGGGTCCTTCAACCACTTTTTCAGATAGTGGCTCTTGACATCGATCTCAGCAGAAAATATTTCAACCGGAACTGCCCTGTCGGTGACAGGGGATCCCAAAGGCTTCTTTGAGATAATATATTTACAAGCCAGTCCTTTGTCTTTGACCATTTGAGATCCTAAGAATTCAGCCAATCGTCTGGCAGTGCAAATCGACGTAGACTTTTGCCCTTCGTACTCGTCTAAGGTTTTAGACATGCTACGATTTTCAGAAATTAGGTCAATCAAATCATTATCTTCGAGTGTCGCGCCATGTGACATCAAAATGTCCAACCAACTGTCAGCCACGCTGGCGACAGCTTTATAACAATCATCTAATGTATCGCCCTCCAGGAACATTTTAAAAACTTGGCTTTGAAATGCCTTAATTAATCTCAGTTCCCCTCTTCTTTTAATTTCAAACCCCTTCAACTCAGCAAGCGTCCCGTCATCGTTAAATACCGCATATCTCTTTTTTAGTCCCTTGTCCTCCTCTTTCGAAGTGGGAAGTATCATAGCTTTATAAGGGCCGTCGACTTCAAAGAAAATACTATTGTCGCTGTGAGTTTCGTACTTAAAGATTTTTTCATCGACTAGCGTTTGATATTGATGGTTTGTAAATTTTTCGTGAACCAAATGATTCAACATCACACATGGGTAGGAAACTGGCAATTTCTTTCCTCCCTTCAATTTAAATGTGAAATCCTCAGGGAAGGAGCCAGGGAGAATACACCAAATTCCATCTGTGTCAAGCTCGAGGGGCCGTCCAAGTCGTTCCACTAAACTCCTCGCAAGCTGAATGATTGTTGCACCCGTTAGACAAGTGACACCAGCCATTTCCATTGAATACCATCTTGAGCCTTTTCTCATGACGTATCCGTAGAAGGAATTCAGAATAACCTTATGAGCCAACTGAAGTGAATCATAAAGAACAACCATCTTTTTGGCTTCTTCTTTTCCAGTAGCATCAGTGGCAGGAATCTCATCAACCTTTTTCTTCCACACCTTTTGCAAACCTTTGAACTCATATCTTCGGTCTCGAAATGAACGCACGGTATTGACATAAAATGGATTCTCTCGCTGACATATAATCGCCTCACGTTCAATCGTTTCTGTTTGCTTGATTTTGCTATAGACCTTTTTGGAATACTCAGTTAGGCGCTTCTTCACGTGAGCTGCTTGTTCCGCAATCGTCAGCTCATCGAAGCTGCGGGGTGTATTGGAAAACTTTTTGGGAGGAAAAGATTCTTTCCTTAGTGATTCCCGAATCATCAAGTACTCCTCTTTTTTGGGTGGGAAGAATTCACCTCTCCAGGACCATGGTAAACGGCGGTCACAAGTCTTGCCGGGTCTGTTGAAATCACATGAAGCACAATCTTCTTCAGAAATCATAGAGTCGGGTTGCAAACGGTTAGTCGTCATAATGTTTGGGTACATTGATGCAACATCCACATGGTAGATTGACGGCTTTTCATCCCGCTTCGGGTTTTCTTTGAGCTGGCATAGAGCAGCCACAATTTCATTCTTGACTTCATCATAATTTTCGACCTCATCGAGTTTCTTCTTGCCTTCAACCACAATGCTGAATTGTAATGCCTTATCTAGCTGGTCCAACAATTCGTCAATAGCAGTAGTGTCCACATTGAAACTGGCCGGAATATCACTCCGAAAGACACCAGCTTCTAGTGATTCCACATGACCACCAACATATGTTTCACTTTCTAACAGATGGCCATTGTAGAAACGTTCTGCTGGTTCTTTATGCTTATTTGGAAGAACGATTCCATTTTGAAATGCCTGCACCATTAACAGCATTTCACATAGTGTTCCTGTACCCTTTCTCAAAGTTTCGTCTGGATTTAGCGGAATGATGTTGCAAAGAGAAAAAATGAAAGGGTGAACATATTTCATGTATAAATAGTAGGTTGCGACAGCATCAGAAACAGAATATTCGGCCATTACCTGAGGTTTTTCAATGGCATACGGCGTCATAAGTTCGGGGTCAATTTCTAATGGGTTATAGCCCAGTTTTGCTGTTGTAACTGCCTTCAAACCCTGGCTACCTTGTGGAAGATAACTGTCTCTTTTGACCCATCGGAAACAATCCATATGTACGCAATGCGCTGACTTATACTCCTCCTCATTATCTTTCTGAAAACCAATTTCTTGATAAATATCCATTCCGTGAAATCGAGCCCTTGCGTCTACAAAAGGCCAATCGAAAAAATCACCATTAAATGTCGCAATGACAGTGGGTTTTTCTTCTCTGATATGTTCAAAAAAACGAGCAAGCACTGCCTTTTCATCGTCTTCATTAAAAATTGTAAATACCCCTGGAAACTCAGGTTTCGGCGTATACTCAAAATCGTCAATGTCTCGGGATACAATCTCCCTGTTAGTAATAAGAAATCCCTGGCCGTCAATCATGTAAGAAATCATCATAATTTTGTCAATAGTTGAATCCGGAAATTTCAATGGTGATTTCGTGGTTTCGATATCGTAAGCCATTACGACCGGATCAGGACGAGACACTCTTTCCGGCATCTCAATTATTTCAATATCCCCATGATTAGCTTCAACTGTGTACCATTTCCCGATCCTAATGTCTATTAAAATAGTTGTCAGTAAAGATTTAACGAGCGAACGAATTGGTTCGTCAAATTGCTACTCACTTTTGTCAATGGATACTCGAACATGGTATGGAACATCATATTCGTGTATTTCAGTTAGATAGTTTTCTGGATCCCTTGTTTTGGAGAATGCATTTTCAGATCCATCTAATGCAGTTGCTAAAGACAATTCGGCATAACTGTCTTCAGTTTCTAATTTCTTTTGGTTTTCTTCGATGATTGGCACCAGCACTTTTCTAGCTGCCATCAGATCTGAGACGTTATAAAATCCCAGCTGAATTAGCTTTCGCCGCCGACCTAGTAAATGGTTTGGCAAGCTGAGGTCTTCCTTCTCTAAATGAGTCAACTTTTTTACCACGCCTTCTAATTTCCGTCTCAGATACTCTTCCACATCTGGTTCAAACCCATCCTTACAGTGCACAAGTTAGCCAAAGGATACCACTTTCAATAGCAACAACATACTTTACAAGAAACCAAAAAATACGGATCAAATTTCAATGTTGCCTTGAAGCTTCCACCTTCATCATCCAAGAAATAATAGTCAACAGCTGCCTGACCACCTTTAACATCATTTGACTCTAGAATTGTCTGCAATCATGTTAGTTAGCGCACCGACGAGTAAATTTTATAACATACCGTATGCATATTAATCAACCAACCAATCTTCTTGCTACCCGATTCAAACCGCTCAAATCCCATTATATCATCGAGTTTATCCGTCATCGCGCTTTCTTCAAATCTACTCCCAAGAACTGAGGCATCTGTGGAAAGGGTGCTTTCATTGATACTGGTTTCTCGGTCAGAGGACTTCGCATAACGAGAAGCCCTATTCACTCCGGACTGTTTATATGAAGGCATTGTTGATGATGATTTCGTGATTCGTACGTGTTAAAAAAAAAAAAAAAAAAAAAAAAATTTGACGCGTCAAACACGAAACGTAAATAAAATCAATTTACGCGTCTGCCTCCACGGACACAATTTTTTTTTTTTTTTGAAACGTGTTTAACTGTATAGGTAGATTGCCGGCACAACAGACAATTCAGCGAATTTGCTGCTTGTGGCGTCCATATTTGAATTGGGTAACGATGGAGTCTACTCTGAAGAAAATTTAAAGGTTGATTAGCATCATTATCTTTGCATCATGCGTAAAATTGAGATTCAGTTACCTCCCGTGAACTAGAGATATGTTGGTTTTGTACATTTGGGAGTATTGGGGATAGTTGAATCCACGGAATATTGATAGTGGAATACACTGACGTGGCTGGAGCTCTTTTTTCTTGGATGATCTTGGTTTATTAGGTGCTCGTTTCCGTTCCCTTCGGCGGACTTGCTGGTTCGCTGTAGTGAGACTTTAAAATTAATTCTCTTAACGTAGTCTTCTGTCAAGACGCAAACGGGTCCTGTATTCCGAAACTGAAAACCACAAAAAATTGAAATTTCTTTCGTGCTTTAAATTACGTCTTGGTGTTCTTGTATCAAATTATAAAAAGTGCCGAGGTCACTTCTAGTGAAAAGCAGAATACATATATATATTCGGGTAATCTCATCTAGTAATTAATGAGATTGCAAGCTACACTATGAAATTCCTGTTTCTCAGTAACTGTGCTATTCTTGCAAGTAATGTATTGTGCGGCATTTCCACTTCAAGTTCACCATCAACACGGACAGCTACTCTCATTTGGCGCAAGGATGAAATGGGTGTCGCTGTAAATTCCTCGTTTTGTGGGTTTTGTCCATTCGGTGGATCTAGTGATGATGACTGCTGCTGTTCTGAAGATCGGTATGACTGCTGCTACGAGCATGAACGATATAGAGGTAGTGGCCCATGCTATCATGGTTCGCGCCCTGGTTTGATCTATGAAGAACATTCCAGTGGGCATGGAAATTATGAACATAGCAGGGAAATCTACAGACGTCCGTCATATCGTCGTCCTGGTAGAGCAGGAAGAGGCTGGGCTAGCATGCGATATAGTAATGGCACGACAGTTAATGAAACCATATACGATAGGGATTCCAACTGTACTATGTGTAATTGTGACGAAGGAATTTTTGTTGACCCGAAAACTGCTCCAGACAATAGAACTTGTGAAGAAAAAAATGCAGGTAGTGTCGTTTGTTCCGACCAAGCACAATGTGCTGGCGAGTCGTGTGGCGAAAGTTCCAAAAATGACGAAACTTGCGGAGACGCCGGCACTTCATCGTGTGACGAAGACCCTGGTAATGAAGAGCCGTGTCAGGAAGCCGGGGCATCATCTTGTGAAGGTAATTTGGGACATGGATCCTGTGAAGAACCTGAAACTTCGTCCGGTACTGGTCCATGCAACTGCGGCACCAATTCGCCAGATGATTCTTGTGCAAATGGTTCAATAGACGTCTGTTGTGAGCCACTTTCGAAGCGCGATCATGCAGGAATAACATCGTTCGATACGAAGTCTTTAGGAATTGACCATGTCTCGCAATATTCTGGGTACATCGAGGTTAATGATAATAGAAATCAGCTATTCTACTGGTTTTTCGAGTCTAGGAATGATCCGGAATATGACCCGGTGATCCTCTGGCTGAACGGTGGTCCGGGGTGTTCGTCACTCAAAGGGGCACTTTGGCTGAATGGGCCTGTCATTGCGCAGCCAACAAAAACGTTTAAACATAATCCGTATTCTTGGAATAATAATGCCAGTGTCCTCTATTTAGATGAGCCAGCGGGTGGTGGCCTATCCGTTGCGGGCAAAGATGTGAAAACAACCAACGAAGCAGCAAACGAGATCTATGAGTTTTTGCAAAAATTTTACTCGTATTATCCAAAGTTTGCAGGTAAACCGCTGCATATATCAGGGCAGTCAGACGCGGGGCACTACATTGCAGAATTGGGCGCCAAGATAACTGAAGAACCGGATTCGAAGTTCGAAGTTGGAAGTATAATTATAGGTAACGGGTTAATTGATACTCCGCTTCAGTATGAGTACATTCAGCCCATGTTATGTGGAAAGGGAGGACAGCCCCCTGTATTAAGCAAGGAAAAGTGTGACTTGATGGAGAAACAAAGTCCAAAATGTTTAAACCATCTGAAACGTGCTTCAATCATGGGTAATTTAAAGAACAATTCTGAAATTATAAATTATTGCAATGATATTTTTTTTGAACAGGACAAGAATAATTTTATGGATACACAATTACCATGCTCAAATAAAACGGCAAGTTGCTACCCTCAAGATGACTATATTGCGCAGTATATAAATCAACCACACGTCATGAAGGCTATTGGAAGCAGGAAACAATTTTTTACGTCATGCAACTTGACTGTCAATGCACAATTTGATGAGTCGGGGTCACAGTTAGGAGATAATTCAGCCAACTTAACGACTGTACTTGATGCTGATATTCCGGTATTACTTTTTGCTGGCGATACTGACGTTTTATATTCGTGGTTAGGTTTAAATGAAGTGGCAAAGAACTTGAAATGGAAGCACCAACAGCAGTTTTTGAATTCAGTACCTCAGCAATGGATTGTTTCCAATAAAAGAGAAGGGCAGGTGCGCAACTATGGCAAATTAACTTTCCTCAGAATATACAACACAGGGCACTTGGTTTCTGATCGTAAACCCGCCCCGGCATTGCATCTGATTAACGCTTGGCTTAGCGGAAATTACTCCTTGGACTCTGCCGAATAATGGGAAAATATTCATGACATGGTATATAAGATAGTGAACATATCATACTCAAGTTACATAAGGTTTTTTCCTCACAGATTTTTCCGCAAAAAGCATAGGCTAGAGACGAACCTTGATCGAATACTGTCGTAACAGCCACACGCTGTGCCGCCGGTCTATGCATAGTGGGTTGTCGCGCAGAATTCGGCTACACCTTCCCGATTGAAGTATACCAAAAATTTTTGAAGTGTTTGGGCGTAATATAATTTTTATTAGAATCTTACCCCTTACAGTTTAGCCATCTATGTTGACTGTGATGAATAATGCATGTGAACGCTTCAGAACAAACTAGCTTACTCGGAGAGGTCGAACATGGCGCCATATTAGATGAAAACTGCTCATCAAGGCGACAGGAGTGGATCTTTTTGGTTAGGAATTCCATTCCAATGTCAGCAACGTTTCTTCTACAATTTCTGTTAGCAGCAACGTCGATTTTTGTTGTAGGGCATCTAGGGAAAGAAGAGTTATCAGCCATGTCCTTGGCTTCATTGACTGCCGGCATCGTCGGCTACGCTGTTTATCAAGGGATCGCAACTGCTATCGATACATTAGGTGCACAAGCCTATGGTCGAAAGGAATACGGCTTGGTTGGAATTCAAGTTCAACGTTGTATCCTGTTAATGTTATCCTTAAGCATCCCAATTAACCTTTTGTGGTGGTTTTCCGAACCTGTGCTTTCAGTGATTGTGCCGCAAGTAGGAGTTGTGGAAAAGGCAAGTCTATGTCTTAAAGTACTAGTGTTGGGGAGTCCTGCATATATCATTTTTGAGGCTTTGAAACACTTTCTCACCTGCCAAGAGCTATACTACCCTGCGACTATCATCATGTGCATAGCTACCCCTATAAACATAAGTCTGAACTACATCTTGGTATGGAATAAGGATGTCGGTATAGGACTGTATGGGGCACCGGTAGCTGTTGTTGTGACCGATTGGCTGATTGCAATCCTTGCTACTCTGTATATTAAATTTATCAATGGAAGCCAATGTTGGGGCGGGTTTAGTATCCGGGCATTTCAGCATTGGGGTCAAATGTTGAAATTGGCCTTCCCCGGGCTCGTCATGATCGAAGCTGAATGGCTTGCATTTGAGGTCCTCACCATCTTATCAGCTCAATTGGGAACCACATATATTGCTGCACAATCAATTCTAGGTTTGGTTGCAAGCCTTGCGTTTCAAGTTTCAATCTCCGTGGGAACCACTGCAGGTACAAGAGTGGCCAATTTGATCGGCACTGGGTCGAAACAGGCGGCACAGATTGCTACCATTGTCGGATTGCAAGCCAGCTTAGTTCTTGGCACATTCAATGCTTCATATCTCTTCCTTTTCCGTGGACCAATTGCAAACTTGTTCACGTCTGAAAAAGACTCGGATGTCTCACAAGTAGTTATTTCAGTGCTACCACTGCTTGCCTTGTATCAACTCAATGACAGTCTTACAGCAACATGCAGCGGTCTTTTAAGAGGTCAGGGTCGACAAATGATTGGAGGAGTGATAAATCTGATTATTTATTATTGTGTTGCTCTTCCTTTGGCTTATTATTTCTGTTTCGTTGTCGGCCTAGGATTACACGGACTTTGGGCAGGAATGGTCGTCGGACTCGCCATTATTTCGGCTGTTCTCTATTATTCAATTAGGGTCTCTGACTGGGACAGAATTATCTCAAAACAGATTAGAGAAAAATAGGAAAATTTGTGTGAGGTCTCCGCCTGTGTTCACTGGCTATATAGATTTAGATATTGCCTACTTACGTATTAATAGACATTCGCGTGATGCGAGTTTTTTCTGAAAGACTGTTCTGCTGCAAAGGTTGTGTTTCCGCGTTTCCGGGTAACTTCTAATTTTTTTTTTAAAGCTAGTAGTAAGTAGGCTATGGTAGGTGGTTCATCGGAGCATGTCGGTATTTCAGCCAAGTAATCAAATTGTGTTAAATAGATAACAAACAGAACTCGCTGATTTTACACCCCGAAAAAAAAAAAAAAAGGAAAACAGATGTATTCTGGTCAAGCACGAGCACCGCCGTACGGGGATGGGTCTACGGATACTCCTCCGTTGCATCACCCCATCCCACAGCATCCAATTCCACCTTTTAGATCACCACCGCCAACTGAAGGGTATCAACGACAGCAGCAACAAGCACAACCACAGAGCTCAAACCCGTATGTACCACAGCAGCACAGTGGGCCGGATCCTAACATCAATAATGGCAACTTTGGTGTTGGTCCGTATGCAAATATATTCAACGACCCAAGTGCTCAAATCGGAATAGAAGTGGGTCGAAACGCGTTGAATTATGGTCAGGAATATATTGGCAAAAACCTCAACCAATACGTGTCAGTGACAGCATTGAAATATTACTTTCAGGTGTCCAACTCCTATGTCTTACGAAAAATACTTTTGATTTTATTTCCGTGGAGACACAAACCTTGGACGAGAACCTTGCAAAGGTCCGACTCGGGTGCAATTGATGGTTATGCAACGGCTCGTGAAGATATTAATGCGCCGGATATGTATATCCCAGTAATGGCTTCAACTACTTATATCCTCCTTTCGTCAGTCTTTGCAGGTCTTCATGGGACTTTCCACCCAAAGATCCTTGGATATGTGGCTTCCAAGGCCATTGCATTTATGCTTGTCGAACTGATGCTCTTGAAACTCGGTACCTATTTGCTCAGTGCGGGCTCGAAATTATTAGATTTTGTTGCGTACTCGGGTTATAAGTTCATTGGAATAACTATCAATATGCTAGTGGCTGCACTCATTTCAAATTCTATCATTCGTTGGGCTGTATTTTTATACACGGCAAGTTCTAATTCATTCTTCCTTTTGAGATCCCTTCGATACATCTTACTTCCGGATAACAGTGTTAGCTCAACTCATACCATAAATCCGGGCCAGAGACAACGACGGATACAATTCCTATTTTTCTACTCTTTTGTCTGCCAATTCATTCTGATGTGGTTTCTACTGTGGACATGAATGACTGGTTTTCGGATCCCCAAAAATACTGTCGACTTTACATAAAATGACAAAAACAGATCAACCGAAGTTTATGTTATGTTGGTCTAACTAGTAAATTAATATTATTGTACGTGCAATTGCTTATCATGTATAAACGTATGAACAAATGATACGATCCAACCAAGTTATACGATATTTGCAGCGTCATGGCTCTATCCAAATTTGGAGACTTGTAGCTAGCTTTAGTTCCGCGCGCAATAGCAGCGCGCGTCGGCTGACCGGTCGCGCCTGCAGCAGTGCCCGCGCCTTAAATCAGCCGCATTCACCTTGAGTTTTTGTTATCAAAATCACAATACTCAGTAATAAACTAACGGCGATATGTTGACTGATTACTACTTATTGCTTGGGATACCTTCTAGCGCCGGAGAAGCTGAAATCCGCCGAGCGTATAGGAAAGTAGCATTGAAATATCATCCTGATAAAAACCCGTCTGAAGAAGCAGCGGAGAAGTTTCACCTACTTTCAATCGCTCTTGAGACCTTAACTGAGGAAAAATCGAGAACAAAGTATGATCGGCTAAGAAACTCGGAATTGGAAAAGGAGCGGCGCGAGCAGGCATTAGATGTAGAAAAGCGCAAATTAAGGGAAGATTTGGAAGCCCGTGAGGATGCTGCGGTCAAAGCGTTAGTAAAAGAAAAAGCACAAAAGCGCCGATTAGAAGAGTTGAAATTAGAAGGATATCAAAAACGAAGAAAGTATCAACAAGACCAAGATAAAAAAATTTCTGAACTTCTGGGTGGGAATGAGTCAAGATTCACTGAAAAAGAGCGAACCGTTAAAGTCAAATGGGCGAAGAAGAATGGTGGCGATAATATAACTGATGTGGATATTAAAGATGTCCTATCACTAAACTATGGTAAAGTTGATCATGTTGTAATGGGCGCATCAATTGAGCGGAAGAAACTGGCAACTGCATTGGTCGTGTTCAAATCTGTATCGAGCGCTTATTCTTTTGTCAATTCTGAAATAGATAGAGAACAGGATCTTTTTCTGAACTTGATTAAAAGTGTCAAATGGGCAATCAAGCAGCCAGATTTCAGCGGTCTAGAGAGCGAGGCCATAAATGAGAAAACGAGCACGGTACTTGACAAAGACAGTGATGATTACATGGACATTACGTTAATGAGGTTGCAACAAGCTGGAAACTAATCTTTACTTATTAATTATTTATTTATAATAGAATACCTTACATTGTAAGGTTGCTTTTTTTTCTTTTTATTCTTTTTTTTGTTTTTGAGTTCCGTATCTAGATTTCCGGCTGACCCACCTCAACCTGCGAATTCGAAGAATTTGAATTTCCAATCGGAACGCCGAGTCTATAGATCCCTTACTAAGACTAAGAAGCAGTCCCCAAACGAGATAAACTAACAGTCGGAATCAACAACCTAGAGTCTAGTGCGTGCGCAGTTACCAGATCGATGGCCCCTTGTACCCGATAATGAATAGTAAGCAACTATGGAAGTGGGTCTATGGATTCATTTTCCCCTACGGCCTTGGGAACGTGGAAGCTAGACGACTGTTTAAAGGATGGCTCTCTAGTGTCATCTGCTTTGCAATTCCACTGATAAAACCATTGAATGCTAGACTTGGTGGTTCATCCTTTATTATCGCCATTGCTGCCTTAAATCACCATCCGGCTAGGCGTCTTGGTGCAATGATTGAAGCAGTGGTCTTGGGTCTTATAGGTACTGCCTTCGGGGTTGCGTACCTGGTGTTTGGACAGTTTATCACTAACACAATCAATGAGTATAGCGGAATGAGAAACGCATTAGCATGTATGGCTATATTGGAGGTGGTCATGCTCACTGTTCACGCTCTTATTCGAAGTTATTCATTACGTCTTTTCAACATGGTGTTTATGTTTTTCACAGTGGTGCATTTCGGCTTTTTATCAAACTTGACAACAAATTATGGTGTCCTTGCATCAATGTTTGGTTATCCAATACTCCTGGGGATTGCGGTATGCTTTGCAATAAATCTGTTGATATTTCCTGAATTTGGATCAACCTATCTTGGTACGTCAGTTATTGAAGCATTGAATGAGGCGCACAGTCATGTAAACTCCACAGTCCTCTTCTTTACTGGCGGCAAAGATGATCTTGATAAGGAGTCTCTTAGTTCGCTTACAATGAACAACTTGATATCTCAAAAAACTTCTTTAAGAGCGCGTTTGGTTAATTGTAAGTCCGTTCTTACTGAGTCGTTGTTTGAAATTTCGTTCTCGATAATGTCTCCGCAAGAGCTCAAAAAATGTCTTAAAGTTCTCAACAACAGTGTCGTGCCCTTGAATGCGCTTGTTGGTGCCTGTGAGCTAGAGTTTTCTTTACTCGGTGAGTCACATATCAGAAAGAAGTCAAAAACTGCAGAAGTTGAGCTGTCTAGCCGGCCAGCATCGTTTATTGAATCGGTCAAACCAACCCGAGAAATTGCACATGCTGATGAGAAGGTTCTGATGGAATTTTTGAAAGGGATCAAAACACCGATCTTGAAACTGTCAGATGCGATTTCACAATCATTCAACATTGTGAAACTAGCAATAGCGTATTCTTATGATGTGGCTGATAACCGAGTTGAGGTTTTATCACCCGGTTCAGAACGGCCGGCAATTTCAGTTGGATCAATTGATAACGTGCTGCGGGTTATGGCAGATGCCATTACCCTATATGATGTTACGGTTCCAGCATCACTAGAGAAAATCACGCTAACCGACAGATCTGGACTCGCTGTGGGTGATGAAATTCTCATGCCTAGAGAGGAGTTTTTTTTAATTTCATCCTTCTTGATGAATTTTAGAGAATTTTCGAATTCAATGGTTAATCTGTTGAACGAGACCAAAATTGTGCTTTGTGCGCGAAAACGGCGAGAAGCTAAAAGTTTGCTTTTTGGACGTAAAATCTGGTTTTCAGGATTTTCCAGTCGAAAGGTGTTCAAAAAATACCTTCTCACGGGTAATGCAGAGATGAAAGAAACCGATCTGAAACCAGTCAAATCTCATTCAAAGAAGGTGGCAACTTCAACTTCTCATCCAACTCATCTGCAAGAGGATTCTGTAGATGACGAAAACTATGGCATAAATAAAGTCACAAAAAGACACAGGCTTGCGAACCTGATAGAGTTTCCTTTGCGATACAAAAAACATTTGCAGTTTACTTTGAAATTTGTTATACTGCTCATGGCAGTGACTTTCCCTGCATTTGACCCTGGCACCCGTAGATGGTATACGGACATTCGAGGTACATGGGTTGGTTTTATCGCAGCTATGGCCATGGAGTCATCAGTGGGTGGAACGTTCAAATTCTTTTTGGCAAGATCTATCGGAGTCGTATTGGGATCCTCTTGGAGCTACCTGTGTTATGTGGCGGGTGATAATGGTAATAACAGGTATGTGATGACAGTTCTTTTCGCCATCGGGATACTTCCGCCTTATTATATCTTGTTAAAGACTCCTTATCCGAAAGCCGGTATGATTGCTATCATTAGTGCCAATATGGTTGCATTGTCGACCGTGAATCCTACTGTTCCGGGAACAATCCTTGAAAATTGGGCAAAAAGATGCCTATCCATGTTTATCGGGGGGTCAGCAGCATTGCTAGTCCAAATTTCTTTATATCCAATAAAGGCAAGAGTGGAGCTGGCGAATAATATCATTTGGGGGATTCAATATTGCGAGCGATTAGAAGCTTTAATTGCAAATGGTATTGATCAGGCTGAAGTTTTGGATACAGTGCAATCTTATCAGCAAGCTTATGGCATGATAAATAAATACTCTAATAAAGCTAAAGCGGTGTTGGAAGACGCTGAAGCTTATTTAGAACTAACCAATAGAGAACCGCGGTTGAAGGGTTCTTTCAGTGATTTGAAAAAGGTGTTCACAGAAATCATATTTGTTTTGCGACAAATTATTGAAAAATTTCAAAACATCGCTTTTTTAAGAAGCCAGTATGGGACCGCCGTTGTGGATGAATTAAACGTAAGTGGAAAGAGTAGAAACCCGTTGTATTCGTTTTTGTTTGGTTTTTGCATCTAATCTTTATTGTTAGCAATTTGTTTATATTTACCGCCGTGAATTATATGGGTCATTGACAACTACATTGAGAGCAGTTCAGGAAGCATTAGCCAACAAAACCCCATTGCCTCAGTTTCTCCCAAGTTCTCGAATGGCGCATCTCCGCATTGTGAACCGGGTCAGAGAAGTGCTATCGTTCGAACGAGGAAGTCGACCGAATTCTCGGCCAGTCTCGCGACCTGGATCTGTGCCCCCTTCTACTCATGAGTCTCCAAAAATAGAGGGTGGTCCAAGCATGATTAAACAAAAATATATGAGCTGGAGTGCGTCCAGTGCAGCGTTGGAGGAAATTGTAGAATATGTGGAAGAATTGGTTGAGCTAACGAAGCTTATGGTCGGCGTCAATGAATTCCGGCACGGATTCTTAAGCAGACCTCTCTACGAGGATTGGGCTGCAGCCGCGGGGACAGAGGCAATGAGCAAGTCTGCGACAACAGCGACTGATGATGAAAAAGCAAAAACCACCTCAAGAGCTCCGTCAGTATATGCGGACGAAGACAATGTTGTGCCTAAGAAACTACGGGAACGGGCATTTTCATTGATTGCTGATCGGCCGTCTGTTGAGAACCACGGTCAACCAATGGACAGCATTTTGGCACCTCACTTGGTGATTTCCAATGACAGCGCAAGATCGTCAGATGAGAGTATACCGCTAACAATGAAGCGCATTGCGAATCGCAAAAAGAAAAATTAGTAATAACTTAATATTTATTTCTGCTTTCAATCTATTTCTATAACCTCCGGCGAATTACTTTGGGTTCTTTTCCCATTACCCGATGGCGCCCTTTTCGTAGACTGATCTTTCCTCTTCCGGCTCTGTCGCAGCGATTGTCCCTGCCCTTTGAAATGAATATCCCCAGACGTGTTTTCCTCATGCTCTCTCACCTTTTCTTCTTCGCTGTGTTGTAACGGGACTATAGGGAACCCAAAAAACAACTGTCCATAGGGAAGATCTAACGGCGGAGCGTCGATGGGTGGCAGTTCAGTCATGAACTTATCGGCAGTGTTATCTCCAGTTAAATCCTCATTGTGGACAGATTTGCCAGACAACTTTTGTCCGCCTCCACTGAATGGATCGGCCCTTTGGTTCGCCTCGTCGACAGTTTTCCTGGCAAGTTTTTCATAGCCAATATTATTTGCCATTGTTCCTACCGGAGTGGCGGCAGTTCGTGATGGCGGCGCAGATGTTGTAGGAGATGGATCAACATAGCCTACGGGGGGAGCGAAATCAACCTCTAAATCTGTTTCAACAACACATATACTGCTTTTGTCAGATTCAGGTTTGGCCTCCAAGACTTTGATGCTATAGACCTTGTCGTTGTAATTGATCTGAAAGGTGTCGCCTACAGTCAACGTGCTGAAATTCCGCAGCGCATTTTCTAATACTGCCTTTGGATCAGAAATGTCCAAAAAATCTGTGGATTGAGGCTCAATCTTTACGAATGCACCGGACGGCAAATCCACCGACTCAATTTCGATCAACGACCCAGGTGACACCTTCAAAGATTCCATCATCCATTGTGGCAGATACACTCTGCCTTCTTCCGCAATGAATTCCAAGACACCAGCAAAGGTTCTGGCGGAATTTTCCTCTGCAGTCAGTTGAAAAAGCATTGGGTATGTGATATGCAGCATAGTAAGCTTATTAAGAGCACTGGGTGGCATGACTATCTTGCCTCCATAATTTAATTCATTTCGTTCTCTTCCAGGCATCATCGCAACAGGAAAGCACCGGAAATATTGCTTAAATCTTTGTGGCATTGCTGGATGACCCCCCGGGAATCCCTGGAAACCACCCAACGCTTCGTTAAATGCAGAAAACTGGACGTATTAGCGAAGATTGGTCATCCCAGAGTAGTTTAAACAAGACTTACCATAGTGTGTTATGATGATATATAGCAGTTTAATTTCTGTGAAAGTGGTTCAAAGTCAATGCTGTGCTAATAGCGAGTGGCAAGCGCGCGAGCGCGCCCGTGCCTTTATATATTAAGTTGCAATTGCGTAGGAATCGAGTCGTCGTGACTCAAGGTAATGTGGCGATGGCGAATAATGATCCGGCAACGAAAGCATTCCTATCCCGCAAGTTCCACACTGAATTGGTCGAATTGCCCGTTTTCATTCTTCCATACATCGGTGGCTATCTCCATTGTACCAGTTTGCTACGATAAAGTATATACACATAGCAAAAGACTTAAATCGTTCTCATTGTAATACTATCTAATCAGGACTATTTAGTATCCATTCTGTATTAGTATAAGCTGATTTGGTAACTATATAACGGCGCACAGCGCCCTCGACAACCAATGCTGGCTGTCAGTGTGCTATCAGTATTGGAGTTACGGAGTTATGGTTCCAACTACCAAACTTGGCGCTTCTCCCAAAAAAACCACTCACCCTTTATTCGAACCCACGCCATTTTACTTTTCATTGTAAAAGGCTTAAGCTTTGGAAAAAAAAAAAATTGAAAACGCGGTAAATAATTTGTAGCCCGTGTGCCTAAGATGAATGAAGAAGATGGTATAACGGCGGAACCGGGCAATATATTTGCCGATGATTATGACTCTGACGGTGACCCAGAATGGGGTGTCGCAAATAACAATTCCGGTAATGGCAGCAGAGGGCCAACCGATCTTCGAGATATTTTCAGCGACGCAGAAGATGATGATGATGATTACAATGAGTTCGACGAAGAGGAAGAAGAAGGAGGGAAGACTAAAAAGAAACGTAGTAGGACAGGCGGAAATTCACATCAAGTTAGTCACGAAGTTCAAATGTTATTGTCTGAGAGTATCTCTTCATTCGGTGCGAAAGATTATACCACGGCTTTAGACCTTGCAGAAGCTGCGGTGCAAGAAGATAAAAACGCAAAGCAGGCATATATGCTGTTGGCATCAATTCATGAGGAATTGGGGAACATAGAAAAAGTTCGGCTGGCAAAAGCGGCCGCTATGTACCTCGATAGAAGAAACATCCCAGGATGGATGGAAATCGCACAATTGAGTTTAGATTCGGGGCACCTATATGATGCTTTAGAATTCTACAGCCAAGCCGCTAATGTGGACAATACAAATATCGAGGCATTGGAAGGGAAGATCAACGTGTTGGAACAGATTGGTGATTTACAGAAAGCAGTTGAAATACTACGAAAACTTAGGAAGCTGAAACCAACTGATCCGTCAACATTAGTGAGAATGTCTAATAACCTGATTGAGTTGAACAAAACTTCTGAGGCGGTGTCATTATATGAGGATTTGTTGGATAGAAACCAGGACCCCTATTATGACAAGACCCAACTACAAGAGTTTGGCTTTTCTGAATTAAATGTTCTAATCGAGCTGTATTTTGTGCAACGAGCGTGGATTAAATCAATTAAAGCTATAAAGAGGGTGTCGCGATGGATTCTAGAACGTGAAAATGAGACATTCTGGGATGAGCTAAAAGATGACTCGGAATTCGACTCCAGAAGGTATCGAGTCAAAAGACTCGAGAAAATACCATCGTCATACAATCATCCCGAAAAATTCAGCCTTCCTATAGATATTAGGGTAAAATTATTGCTGTGCCGTTTGCGAGTTGGAGATGATGAAGAGGCGTTGGTCCATCTTGAATTCCTTCGAGAGTTGAGCGTGACAGAGTATAGCGATCTTTACCTTGAAGTCGGAAAGGCATTACAACAATCAGGATTGTATGCTGAAGCCCTAGATTTATTCGCGACGTTGGATAACGCTTCTGAATATTCAGATCTTTCTATTATGGCTGCAATCGGTAAATGTGAATTCGAAACAGGAGAAATTGAGCAGGCAGAACAAACCTATAGAACAGTTTTGGAACATGATCCTGATAATATTGAAACAATGATTGCACTAGCAGAGATCTTTGGTGCGACAGGAAGGGCTGAAGAAGCAAAGGAGTTGATTGAGGATGTCACGCGTCTGCGTGAAGAACAGGAACAAAATGCGCATGATGACGGAGAAGAGGTTCATGAAACCGGACCGACCATAGAGGAGGATGAAGACTCTGCGTTGGTACCAATCGAAGCCCGGCCGCGGAACAAGACCATGCTTGCAGCAGAACGACGAAAGATGAAGCATCGAAGATTAACAGCTGATGAGCGATTAGCACAGGAGCACAAGGCCACTGCTTTTGTTGAAGATACGTATGCCCAGCTGCTCAGGTACCAATCTGGTATGGAAACTGGGAATCCTGCCGCTGTATCGGAATGGCTAAGATTGGCGGGGAAACTTGTTGATATGTTCACGTCAATCAAGAAGTTTTTCCCTAGTGATAAAAATCGAGTATTTACCGGTATCGAGACTAAGCGACGGAAGAAGTCTGCAATGAACCTTGATGAACGTTTGGAGCAGATCCGTTCTAGGCTTGACGAAGCGGAGCTTGAAGAAGGAAATAAAGACTCCTCTGAACCAATTCAACTCACCTCGTTCAGAGGACTTGACTTTTCGACATGGTTCGACTTATTTATGAAATACGCCCTGTGTTTAACGTTTTGCGGAGATCCTGAAGGTGGAGCTTCAACAATGCGTCGTGCGAAAGCTGCAAACGTATTTTATCAGGATAACGAAAGAGATGAGAATATGACAAGAGTGTTTCTGGCTGTTGCATACCATGGCCAGAATTATCGATTGACGAATGAATGGATAAGACTATACGGTAATGCGCATCAGTTCCATAATGGAGTCTTTAGGTTGTACGGTGCAATGCTTTCATCGGGTCTGGAAGCTAGCGAGTATTATCATTCCACTAATAATCAAAAGTATATTTTGCGTCAAATCAAGGCTGTCGATTCTATTGTCCACAACAAATCTATTTCTGGGGCGGCACGAATTGTTGACCAAGATGTTCAATTAGAAAGCAGGAACCCATTACTATTAACGCTTTATGCCCATATTATGCTTGTTGGAAAATCTTATGTGCCTGCATTAAACTATCTTTCTGGTGCAATTCTACTGGCCCCTAAAAACTGCTTAATTATATTTACTATTGGCATTGTTCACATACACCGGGCAATTCAACGGCAAACAACTAACAGACATTTGCAAATCGTTCAAGGCCTAAGTTATCTTCTCCAGTATCATGATCTGCGGTCAAATCAAGGAGTTGACGAGGCGATGGAAGCGGATTATAATCTTGCCCGAAGCTTCCACATGTTGTCTTTACCTACCCTCGCAACAGTCTATTATCATCGGGTTCTTGAATCACCACAATACGACAAAATCGACGAAGTTTATGATCTTCGAAAGGAGGCAGCCTATAATCTGCATCTTATTTATGCAACGTCTGGCAATGGAGAATTGGCTCGTGAAATAGTTGACAAGTATCTTATAATTTAATAATTTTGATTGGTTTCATTCACCTACCACCAGTTATCTTCATTCAAGAACGGGTCATGATTTAGTCGGTCAAACTGCATGATTCCACCTACTGTGTTATCAGCACATCCAACCGTCAGCGTACGGGCTGAGCCGTGAGGTCCATCTGTGAACCCTATCCCCACAATATCTCCCCATAGGTCGATCAGCTGGTGTTGCTTAAAATCAGTGTCTGCATCTAATACTGTGACATAGTCAATCGGCTCTGCAAATGCCAAATATTTCCCCGACGAGTCAAAGGTCAATGATCGTACCGCACCACGTAAATAAGCGGGGGCAACAGCGACAGCTTCTACCGGATTCCGCAAATCAAATACTCTAACTGTTCCGTCTTGATTACCGGTGGCCACAATATTGTCCCGTGACGACCACGAACATGCAAATCCATAATCCTCGTGCCCATGTAAACATAAAACAGCGTCGCCATTATTTGACCGCTTGTCCCGGATCAGCGCTGTTGGCGTATCCCCCACCAAAAGTTGTAATGACGTCGAACTTGGAGACGCTGAAATGCAATTTATCGGCCAAGAGAAATCAACAGTTGAAGTAATACGCGTGGAAATAATATCCATGCTGCGAACACAGCAGTCGTTGGATGCGAAAGTAATAGTATCATCTTTCTCGATCGAAATATGGTTAGTGATTCCGTTTGTGCAATGTGTTAAATGTCCAAAATGGCAGGTTTCCGTGTCTAGAGACTTTAATGAGTATTGCCCATGAAATCCGCCTGCTATTAAAATCTGGCCGTTTGCTGACAATGTCGATATACGCATTTGTCTAGTGTCACTCAGGGACAATACTTCCGAAGTCATTGTGTGGTCAGATCCATCAGGATTCAGCCTCACGACGGTACCATTGCGCTGAGAAACATATATATCATTTTTTGTCACAGGACAGACCAGGTTCCGTAGTTGAAAATGCGCCATGGCCGGAATAGGTCGAGTATATGTCGCTACAAATTCGAAGATATCCACACATTCATCGTTAACCGTTCCTTTAATATTTGTTCCATGCATTCTCATAAAAGCGTCAACTCTCCGTCGTCTTAAATCTTGATAAACCTGTGATGATGCTTTCAATGGTACGCCCTGCTTGTCCATAGCTTCCAAGTCGGACGTACTAATCTTGTCCGGCCTTTTCACACTGTTTGTATGCGCCATTGTAGGGTCTTCTATTTCCGCAGAACAGATAAAACTTAGGAAATCGCTGTCCTGTTCATACTCTTCAAATTCCAGATCAGACATAAAGTCCCTCATTAAGTTGTATGCATCGGGGTATCTTAATAGTCCGTCGTCTTCAAACTCCTCAGAATAATAATAATAGTAATATCGTTCCTCATCTAACGTCGTCTGTTCGCCTATTAGGTCACCCATGTCAACCGTACTTTGTCCACAAGTGAGGTTATCAGTACTTTCTCATGTTGAGTCCCAATCATCGTCGGAGAGCGGCCCCCGCACAGCTTCAGATCTACAATTATTTTTCTTTTTCTGAACATGTAGTCCTATAGATTGTGTGCAGCCTTAATAGGTTGAATAATGTTGAAGAGGTATAGCGGTTTATAATGTTGCGCCAATGTTGTCGTAAACCGCAAGCATGCCATCGGCTTGCATAACATCCATGCATAGACCAGGCCTACCCCTGAGAGAGAGCTGCAGGACCGATGCAATGTTGGTTTTTGAATGATACTGAGAGTGGGTGTGGACTTATTGGATTGAACGTTGTTAACAACGGAATATGCATATATATATATATATATATATACGGTGATTGTGCATTGCCTACTTCTACTCGTCTACCCGGCCTGGTGCATAGAATAAGCTAAAATAAATGTATATAGAAACAGCAGACATAGTCATCTTAGCTAATGTATCAAAGCTTTCTCCATAAATGCGCACGTAAAATCGCTATTCGAAACAGTGGAATGTAAGTTTCTGGTATCCCTGTCGACATTTTTATTGAGCTTGATAACCTCAATCCCGGTAGTCCTGTAACCTTTTTTCTCATAAAGTGCTTCTAATTCATGTTCCCTAATAACTGTCATGTAAATTTTCATGATTCCAATTTCCTGGGCATAGCTCTCCATTAATTGCAGTAAAACAGATCCATAGCCGCTACCACCGTATTTGGGTACGACAGCGAAAGTACCAAGCTCACAGAACTGGTTACTTTTCAATGAGGTGTCGGCCAAATGTTTATATGGTTTAAGACTGACCGCACCAATCGCAGAGTAGTCCTTGAAATTCTCTATAAATTGGTGGATGCTCGCTTTATCGTCTTCAACTCGGTCATTCAGAATTTGAACTTTCCGGCCGTTAATTTCGGTATATTTCCTTTCTGTTGTACTGACGCGTGATCCCAGTAAAATGCCCATGGTTAGTAGCTTTCGTTCGTCGTCGGTTTTACACATGTATTCGCCTTTCATTTGAGAGACATAGTCAAATCTTGGCCCCGGGATGATATTATATTTTTTATGGATTGCCAAATAGGCCTCGTTAATCACATCCATTACATTGGTGAAAATTGCTTCTGAAACCGTACTATCGAAGATGGTTTCATAATGGAGCAGAACCAGGGTCAAGTCGCTCATTTTATGTGTGTTATGGGAAGGAAGTGTTTTTAATTAAGTACGTATGTAGGCAAAACTATAATAGCCCCACCGCGGGATTCTGTACCGGCCCTACCGGGACCGCGGAATAGTAACAGATGTTTCCCACCGCCAGTATGCATAGCTACCGCTTCTGACATTCAACTACGAGAATAGAAAACTGCGAAATGAAAAGGAATAAATTTTCTCATCTAATTGAAAGCAAATGACAATTAGCCCAAGTCCAATGAACTTTCCTATCAATCCCGCTTCCACCAAGTAAATAAATACATTCATTCAAGTATGCAGTGTCATCCTATCATGCAACATCTTCAATCACTTCTTCGGTATGCTTCAGTTCAATCTGATCATCATGAACCACTACTGGAACGGGGTCTTTTCCAACTGATCCGATCACTTTAGATTTTGCCTTCGCCTTTTTGAGTCGTTTTTCAAACTCTTCAACATCTGCCTCTCCATTTGACATGGGAACATCTTTTAGGACGTTTTCGAATTGTGTTAGATGCTTCTGCACCTTTTCATTACCTTCAAGTTTGTTCTTCCAGATGTGTAGCCGTCCTTGTAATATCCCAACTGAAAGATACCGTTGATAACCAGTTTGTAACCCAAATTGTTTTCCCTCCAAAAATCCTGCATGCTTGCCATCTCTCTTTCCCTCCTCATACCCCTCATTGTAATATTGTTCTTCTAAATTAAGTAATGGATCGAAAATATCCGCCATTGTTATGTGGTGTCCCTTGTGAAGTAAAAGGAAAAATTACTGATAAATTAAAATTTTTGTGTTGTGTTGAGCCTCACAATTTATTCACTCTGGACACTTCCTCTCCAAGTATGTCCAACGGGAGGTTTGACCCGCTAAATCCAACTCGTTTGTTGGAAGAGGATGCTGATGAAAAGCAGACAGAAGAAGAAGCTTTGTTGGAACACGACATAGAAGGTTCGACCAGGAGAAACAAACGAGGAGTGAAACTTGGAGCTGAGAGTGACTCGTCAGAAGACGACGACAATGATAAAGATAATGAGAAGCAGATTGAGCAGGATGATGACATGTTTGCTAGTGACGAAGAAGAAGAAGAAGAAGAAGAAGATAAAAAAATCAAGTCCAAATCCAAGGCGAAAGTTCAATTCTTAAAATTGGACCAGATTATCGAGGACAATTATGACGGCATGGACCAACTTTCAGGCAATGATAATGAAGATGACGAGGATGAGGTTACGGAATCAAATGTCGACATTAATTACTTTGTAAACCCAGATGCAGATAACCCGGTTTCCAATGATGGATCGCTGAAAACTACAACACGGCGAGAGCCAAAACTGGAATCATTCAACCTGCAAAGTGACCTTGAAGAAGGGAAATTCGATGAACAAGGTAATTTCATACGAAATGCGCAAGATGCAGCAGCGCATCAAGACCAGTGGCTCGAGAATTATACTAAAAAAGACATTATTAGAGCTCGTGCAGCGCATCAAAGTAGAATCGATAATGAAAAACATGGCATGGAGAAAGGTGTGGAAAAAGCCGCTATACTGGGTAAATTAATCGAGGTTCTGGAAGTGGGCGAAAGCTTACTCGAGGCTCTCCAAAAGTTGAATAAAAGAATGGAAAACAAGCAGGAGGAGGCTGAGCGAAAATCTTCAATTGAGCTGATTACAGAATGTGCAGAGCAGCTAATGACTTTAGGGGTTGTTGATGCATATGATAAAACTAGAGAAGAGCTTGCTAGAGAGTATACCCGAGAGACAGGTCAGAGTTATGTGGACAGGAAGCGAAAGAGAAGTCCCAGCCCTGAAAACAATGATGATAGTAATGGAAACAGATTTCAAAGTTGGGAGTTCAAATGGGGAGTGGACGAGGAAGAATCACATGGCCCATACTCTACAAAAGAGATCAAAGCATGGCTTGACCACCGCTATTTTGATGAAAATGTATATATTAGGAGGTACCAATCGGAAGATGATTCATTTATTCGGATCGACGAAGCTAACTTTCAATAATATTTACGGTCAATTCCTAACGCTATAGTGCTGCCATCGTGAAGTCATGCTCAATTCCAGGGGTGACACTTGAAATGAACTTTAAAAATATGATCAAATATTGGTCCACGCGGATGGCCACATCTTGGTCGTTACCGTGGTGTTCAATCTCTTCCCAATCATCTTCGTCGGGTTGGGCCTGATTTTGCTGATCAGATGATTCTGCCAACCCAGTTTTTGCCAACCCCTTAGATATTTCCAGCTCCTCCATACCCTGTTTATTCTTTAACCGTTGCTCCGCACGGTCTAACAATACTTTCATCACTGACGAATGCTTGCATGGATGGATTGAAATTAGTGTAAGATCTTCCTCAAACGGAGCGCGTTCAATTGTCACGGTCTTATCTTTATAATCAGCCACAATGTCCTCAAACATTTCGTTTGGTGTTAAAGGTCCACCATTGTCATTGAATCCTGATAAATATATCTTAGGAACACGATAGGATGTGGAATAAGTAATGTAAAGATTGTATGTTCGTGGCGGCGCCTTTGTTGTATCCGTACGATGGTGGCGATAAGCCTCAGTGTCATCATCTTCCAAATCCTCTTCTTCTAAGTCTATATCTACAATTTCTTGAGGTTCTGTGGAACTGGGCTTTTCCACAACAGTGTCATGATTAATATTATTAGTCGCATTGGTCGTGGAAACCCAACCTTCTATATCACCCGGTTCTTCTTCGACCAAACCACCACCTTCCATAAAGGCAGTTGCTCTGACGTGACTTGGGACATGCTTGGTCACTAAATATTGCTTATCGTCTGGTAAAAAGTCTCTTCTCTTAGAAGGCGGAGCAGAAGCCCAAGTCCATGTGGGGAATTTGTATACCAGATAATCCCCAGCTGTAACAAATTCCTCTGGGGTTATTTCTCCAGTCGTCTTAAAATTTGAGACATGCGACACTGGTGTTAGGTATTCTCTCAATTCTCGAATCGAAGATAGTGTGTTTCGCAACATATTGTTAGGATTTAAAGTGTGTTCTTTATTGATAAAGCCCGAAAGGTCATTAAATTACGCCTGGTGATGTCCCAAGACTCCCAACTCCAACGTTCGGTCGAGTGACCTACCACGGCACACTCGGATGCGTTCATTAACCGGCAATAGCAAAACCGCCCACCAGTGCTGATTCTGAGTAAGTTTAAATAGTCATGTTAACTTATATTATTATATAAACTTCTGTTGATAAATATTATAATTGTCGAGTCCAAGAATTTGAAAAAGGCACATGAGGAAATGAAGAGTTGAAAAAGAATTACTAAATAGTGAGTCCAAATCCTGCTACAATTCCCGCTGCTAGGAGTACAAAGTATTTCGGAGTGACGGCGTGGCTGCTTTCTCCGGCGTGGACTTGAGCTGGGACACTTGTAGCGGCAGGGCTTGCCTTGGCCGCAGATGTCACTCCAGTTTGAGCAGCTGGAGAGGTAGCAACTGAGGACCCTGACCGGACTACAGCTGATCCGGCAGACTTCGTAACCGCTGTAGTGAGTACCGCTGTGGAAGATTTAGAAGCAGTTGAAATAACTTGAGCTTGGTTGTTCCGATTATTCTGTTGGCCCTGCCGATTGTTTTCATCACGATCATTATCGTAACGATCATTCTCGTCCGGGTCATTATCATCTGGGTCGTTACCGTCCAGATCATTGTCATCTGGATCATTGTCATCTGGATCATTGTCATCTGGGTCATTGTCGTATAGATCCTCTTCGTTAGCCTGCCTATCGTCTGCATCCTCTTCCTGCGGAGATCTTTTACCAAGGAGACGCACATCGTCAGCCTCTTTTATATCAATCATTCGGACAAGGTCATCAAGTAGTTTTGTGGGGTTCAACTTCTCAGAAACATCAACTACATGATATTCATAACTGGCAGCTCCCACGTTTGGGCGAACTTTAGCATTCAAAGTGTCTTGCTGTAATTCCTTAATTAAAACTACCATGATGAGGGAGTATAAAGATGTACTATGGAAAGAAGTATGTCATTTTGGTCAACCCTGCATTTATATTCATCTTCGATTTAGCTTTGTATTCCAAGTTTTGTACCTTTTGTTACCTAAATGATATGACATACACCATTAGCATATTATTTAAAGTGCGTTTCGTAACAATTCATGGGATTTAAGGTGTATTTTCTTTTCTTTTACATGTGTTATATTATTTTCTATGCATATATTTTGGAGCGAAATCTTAGAGTAATTTTCCCTCCCAGATGGTATCATCGCTCTTAGGTTGGTGTAGACGCGTTCTATGCATAGTTAAATATCCCTGTGAGGAGTGAGCCACTTGCCTCTATTCCTTTTCTCAAGACTGAATAATGGTAAGTTAGAATTATCTGCTGGTCTCCCAGATAACAATGTCTAGGTGCTTATTCAGATACGTCAGTCAAAACTCAATTTTTGAAGAAAAAGCGTGCGCAGTATTTGTTTTTTCAGTATGCGTACTATATTTAGCATCGAACACCGTCCAAATATGTTCATAATATGGGTGCGCGTTTGTTCTTGAGGTCAGTTCTATGCATATGTATATATGCATATACTTTGACCCGGGAGTACATATAACATATTATATATGAATATGTATATTGGAGCTTAATTCCCGTCTGTCCGTGGTGATGCATATTATGGACACGTAGTTCATGTGTACATAATAATTGCTTGTCTGTGTTTGTTTTATTTTTTCAATAGTGTATTCCCCCTTGATTACCCATTTGTTTATTTCTAGTTTGTCTTGGAACAAACGAGGGGAACACGAGTCATCTTGCCCCCTTCGACTTGTAGTTGGTGAGCTAAGTCACAATCTAACATTGTATACTATACAAAAAAAGAAATAACAAAATAATCAAAGTCCCAGCTTTTTGGGCTATCACCTCCATGCTCCAAAGCAGTGTCTATACTCGGCAACTTCACCGCCTTCTGACCGCTAGCATGTGTTCTGGCTGAGCTGATTGTTCTCCTGTCGGGCCGGTAAAGCATCGCAGAGGCCAGCGCCCGCAGTCGCGGGCTGCCGCGGTGATGAGCAACTTTTTTTTTTTTTGGGTTATGCAAGGGCTTAGCAGGAAGAAGACATTGATCTTGTTTTAGTTGGGGTGAAAATTCGCAAACGCACATTTATAGAGACACCAACATTCTCAATGTCGGTTGACTATTCGAAAGACCGCAGCGAAAGTGAAAATGCAAGATTTTTAAGACAGAGAAGGACTCCTCAGCGTATAGATGATCTAATCGAGGTGCCTGTTGCGAACGGGGCAGAATCCGAAAGTAGCAGCAGCGAAAGTTCATCGGAATCGTCATCGCTAACTACCCCTGACCAAAGCCAAGAACGATTGCCGCGTCGAAAGTCGTCCAAAAAGCACCATCGTGGTAAACATAGTAAAGAATGGAAATTGACGCAAAGCAAACGATTTGTTTTTGTTTTTGGTCTGATATTTGGAGTGGCCATAGCTTGGTACACGGCGCAAAACCAAGAACTCGTCACGATGGACATGCTGAATGACTTTTCCTTTGATTCTCTTGTTGGCGAATTTAGAGACATGCTTCCAGTGGGCATTGTTCGAGAAGCACAAGATATTGAAAAGCATCACGCTGTTCGTCCCGATTCGTTTGCAGTGGGAAACTATCTTCGCTCTGAAGGCAAGAAGGAAAAATATCCGGTCGTGATTATCCCCGGTGTCATCTCTACTGGCCTAGAGTCTTGGGGATTAGAAGGTACTGAAGACTGCCCGACGCAGTCCTATTTTCGGAAACGGCTCTGGGGAAGCTGGTCAATGATCAGAACGATGCTTTTGGACAAACAATGTTGGCTCAAACACATCATGCTAGATCCGATAACCGGGTTGGATCCTCCTGGTTTCAAGATGAGAGCTGCTCAAGGAATGGAAGCTGCCGATTTTTTTGTGCCTGGCTATTGGATTTGGAATAAAGTTTTGGAAAATTTGGCGGCCTTGGGCTATGATAGTAATAACATGTGGCTTGCGTCTTATGATTGGAGACTGGCCTATCCTGACTTGGAGCGTCGTGATGGCTATTTTAGCTCACTCAAACGCAAAATTGAACAAAACAAGGAGATCACGGGGTTTAAATCCATCCTAACAGGACATTCCATGGGCTCTCAAGTTATTTTCTATTTTCTGAAGTGGGTCGAGGCCGAAGGTGAAGGCTACGGGAATGGCGGCAAGTCATGGGTTAATGATCATATTGAAGCTTACATTGACGTTTCCGGTTCCATGTTGGGTACGCCAAAGGCCATTGTGGCATTATTGAGTGGTGAAATGAGAGATACCGTTCAATTGAATGCTCTTGCAGTTTATGGCTTGGAACGATTTTTTTCCAGACGAGAACGTGCCGACATGTTGAGAACATTCGGTGGTATCGCAAGCATGTTACCCAAAGGGGGGGACGCCATCTGGGGTAGTCTCGTCACCGCACCAGATGACACGACAAATAATTCCATATCATATGGCAACTTTATCCGGTTCAGAGAATCTCTCACTGATTTTTCTGCGCGAAACCTTACGGTTGACGAGTCCATTGACTATTTGTATGCGCAAACTCCCGACTGGTTCGGCCATAGAGCTAAAGAGTCGTATTCTCACGGCATTGCTAGAAGTCGAAAGGATGTGAAGAAAAACGAAAATGACCCAACAAAGTGGGTCAACCCGCTAGAAGTCGCTCTTCCTAACGCACCTGATATGAAGATTTTTTGCTTCTATGGTGTAGGAAAGCCGACCGAGCGGTCGTATTACTATCAGGATGAACCTGACGCCGAAGCTCACCTTAATGTCACCATACAACGGAATGATCCAGATGCCGTAGTTTTGGGTGAGGGTGATGGCACAATCTCTCTTGTCACACATACCATGTGCCATCGCTGGAAGGATGAAAATTCAAAGTTTAATCCTGGTAATAGCCCAGTCAGGGTAGTTGAGTTGCCACACCAGCCGGATAGATTGGATATACGCGGTGGCGCCAAGACTGCTGAACACGTTGATATCCTAGGCAGCACAGATCTCAACGAGTTGATCTTGAGAGTCGCTGCTGGTGATGGAGAAAATGTTGAGGAAAAAATAAATTCGAATATAGAAAGCTGGGTGTGGGATATTGATTTGGGCGAGAATTGACTTGACTAAACTGCTTTATATATTATTTATTAGTCGGCCGCTGTATACTAAATTAATAACGTAGATTATGCCAATGTTTCGCCTCCATTGACTGCCTTGCCAGTCTTCTTGATGGTCTCCAGGACTTTTTCATAGCTCAAGTCTTGGCTGGTCTTGACGTTTACAGACTGCTGACGCAATGAGATTTCCACATCTTTAACTCCTTCCAATCGGTTCAAAACCCGGTTGACAGCTCCCGAACAACCTACAGAGTTAGTCGATGATTTCCTTGATTTGTTATGATTCATACCTTCACAGGTCATAGTAACGTTGAATTGATATTCGTGGTCAGCCATTTTCTATTAGCGCTTCGAATTCTAGTTATGTTAAATCAGCACGTTGTGTGCGCCTACGTCGGCCCCGGCGGTCGGGGCCCGTTAGTAGGCGGTGGCGTGATTGCGGCTGCCGCTGAAGCTGCGGTTTCGATCGGCTTGGCCGGGTAGTGCCTGGACCGGTCGCCTGAGCAGATGCATGAATCACACACGTCAAAATCTCCCGCAGGTATTTAATTGGCATGTTTAGTTTATTATGAATATGTTCATACGCATATCCAGTCAAGGGAGGACTTTAATTATGAATATGAATAATATGCATACGCTCTCTTGTATGCATATGCCATACATATGCATAGATTTGATTATGCATACTTCCAGAAATCGTAGCCACATACGCCCTATGACATCTGAACATATGCATATACGTAATTTATAACATACTCTACAATGTACGGCCCATAATATCACCGATGGTCCCACAGTGTTGGCATGGCTAGTCAACCACCAATCAGCGGCTGTTTAGATTTAAGTAAAACTCAGATATTAACAGCTAGGATGGCTTATGTGCTTTTTACCTAATTGGCAATAGTCTGATCTGCATTTCTAATCAGTTCATAGTAAAATGCGACGCCCTCAATGTGGCTTAGAAGATCGACGCGTTCATCAATCGAATGCTCGTTGAACGCCTCGGACATCCTAGTTGGGTTGAATCTGTAAATGTTTCGTGTGAGCGACCAATAATGTTTCGTGTCAGTGTTACCAGTCATGATACCGGGAGCGACGGTGACTGCGCCGTTGGATGAGCCATAAAAGTCCTCGAAAACGTGCCTAGTTGTGCCAGCTAAAATATCCCAGGTAGGGTTTCCAATTGTTTGGGTAACCGGCGCGGGCTCCAGAATTTGTGAGGGAGTTTCAATGATCAAAACACCGCCATCAGCATTCGCTTCAGCGTAATCGCAAACCATCTCGCCGAAAGCTTCAACCTTAAGATGGTATTTCTTTGCCAACTCTTTACCAAGTTTTCGCATTTGACCCTTCACTTCTTCGGAAGTTGATTCCACACTCACTCGCGAGTCAACAAAGATGTTGACCTCCTCGGGGAGGGCATTAATCTTTACACCCGCGTTGATGATGTCAACGGCTTGGCTAGTTCTCATCAAATACCTATACTTTAAGTCCTTGTTGAATTCTTCAATGGCTCGTTTGTTAGCACAGGTAGAGTCTTTCATATTAAAAATAGCTTGTCTCAATTTTGGATCCATTGTAGTGTCGACCTTAGCCATGCACTGCGCTGTTTCAAAAAATGGCGATTCTTGTGTCAATACAGAGCTGTATGGATTAGCCTCAAGCATTGAAATGAAATCGGATGCGATCCCGATACCAGTATGATCTGGAGGGACCGAAGCGTGGCCTCCCTTAGTGTTAACCTTGACGTGAAGCTCTATGTTACCCTTTTCACCAGTTCCTGGAACAGCAAACAAGCTACCATCAACTTCCGCGACCCCACCACCTTCGTCAACAATCATGAAAATAGAATCTTCTCCATACCGTTCAAGTAATGTTTTGCCCAGATATTGTGTTGTACTGTATCCTCCGCTCTCTTCGTCTGCACCAAAACTTAGGATAATAGTACGCTTTGGTTCAAAGCCCTGATCTAATAGAGAAGTGACAGCTTCAAGGATCCCAATGAGATCATTCTTGCAATCGTTTGATCCTCTACCCCACACGTATTGACCATCAAAATGACCACTAAATGGCGCATGAGTCCATCGATCAACAGTCTCAGGCGGGACGGGGACCACATCTGAATGAGCCATCAGTAAAATAGGCTTCAATGACTCGTCAGAACCTTCGAGAGTGAATATCAGTCCATGGTTAATCGTTTCAACTTTGGCTTTCTCATGAACCAACGGAAACGCGCTCTTGAGATACTCATGAAACTTCGGAAACACTTTCCATCGAGGATCTTCATTTACTGGCCCCATATCGTCAAATACTTCAGTTGGAATCTGCACTGCTCCAGAATAAACGCCCAAGGAATAATCCCTATACTCTTGGGTGTTAAATCGACTGATATCATCCAAATTATCATGTTGTGGAACGAGAGGAGGAGCCTGGGGACAGATCTCATCTGTATCAATGTAATTGAGCATACACCCATTCTCCAAATGTTGGTTATAACGATAACCCAAAAATCCGGTAGCACATAAGGCAGCACCCGCGGTTAAAAGCCTTGCTGCCTTGTAACCAACACCAGAATTCTTTAACCGAGGTGCATTCAGGGAGACACTATTTTTTTCATTTCGCGAAGTGTCGTCATCCGGTATTCCTTTCATTCTTGATTGATTAGATTTGTGCGGAAGAAATGGCTATGGAACTGCGTTTTTATATTACGGGTTTCCCAACTCCACGCCCCCATGCTCTCGAGCGGCATAGTGTATCGGCCTCCGTTGATTATCATTCACGGAGCCCCTATCGGAATTCGGCCCGCAAACAGAATATTTTATGAGAAAGCGGAAACGTAACTGGTATGGTCGTTTAGTGATTTTATTTTGTTATGTCATTAATACTGGCGTCCAGGCAGTAAGACGCAGTTTGGATACGTGGGTGTACTGAGAGCGGCTTGAAACTAGGTGTTATACCAAGTGGGACTGACAACCTCTTCACGATTGTAGTGATTGAAACCTTTATACTGGCGGACAAGCTTTTTGACCGTTAATCCCGTATCATACAATTTCTGTCCACAGCAAACGTTCTTGTGCAATTCCCTGCGAATTCATGCACAGTCGGCGTACAAGACTGAAGAATCCAAGCTAAGAACTTGTAAATTGAGGTGACAATTGACCAAGCCAAACTTAATATGGGCACCACACTCCGCGACGAGAAATTAAGCTCTTGAATTTAATACAGAGCTCAAGATGCATCTAAGATCTTGTATTAAACTAATACAACTTCGATATTAAACCAAGAGGGTACTATAGACAATGATATAATGAGCCGATTTCGTCGGTCATGGTAGATCTTTGACTTCTAGGAGGTATATGCTTTTTAATATATCATGAGAATAACGATTCGAACGTGGTTGTGTGTGGTAAATGGTATCACTTCCGTTGTAGGGCGAGTAGTTCATACGCAAGCTACTGGTTACGTTGAATTTCCCTTTTCAGTCGTCAGACATCAATCAAATGATGTCAATGAGCATTGGAACCTTAATGCACTAGATGTGAGCGAAAGGAATTCCAGCATTGTCATACAACCCACTATAAACGAACAATACTATTACAGGGTAGATGCAGGGTTAGGAAATCCGCCCCAGGAATTGCAATTATTAATTGATACAGGGTCTTCTGATATGTGGGTATTAGATGGGAAAGACCCATATTGCACAAGTAATATGCTTAACAATGACACCTATAATGCAACCAATGAATTCGATTGTTCACTCACAGGCGTTTTCGACCACGAATTATCCTCGACATTTAACATTGTCCATGATGGCTTTCGGATTAAGTATGGAGATCATACGTTTGCTGAGGGATCATTCGGTGAAGACGACTTGGCTCTTGGAAATATAACTGTCCACAATATGGGATTTGGGATTGGGTCACTTGCCAATTCTACAATTGGAATATTAGGTGTTGGTCTCAAAGGAAACGAGGCGACAAAAGCAAAAAATGGATCTCGCACTTTTGAGTATGATAATTTGCCTATTTTATTGAAAAAGCAAGGCCATATTAATAAGGTTGCTTATTCACTTTTCACCAACAACGCGTCTGCTGAGAAGGGAAGCCTGATATTCGGTGGTGTGGATAGCACAAAGTATACAGGGGGTTTGTGGACTGTACCACTAGTGAACTTGCGGCCTGCTCGCCACGACCATCCGGTTGAGTTCACAATTGAATCAGAACTGATCACTGTGACCACTGATGGATGCCATGAGAGAGATGTTAATGCAGGCAAGTCTGTGACAGCCCTCTTGGATTCAGGCAGCACTCTTACGTACCTTCCCGAAAAGACTGTCACGAATATTGCAAGAGAACTAAATGCAGAATTTTCGCCGGAAGCTGGCGGTTACCTTATTGCGTGTGGTGAACCAACTGAAAACCATTTAATCACGTATTACTTTTCCAACATTCCAATAAAAGTTAACATCAAGGAAACATTGTACCCGGCAATTCTAAACAATGGGAAACCAATGCTCAATGGCGATGGGGATGAAATGTGCATTTTGGGTTTTGCACCTGTCAAGGACAGACGTGATTCCATTTTGGGTAACTCGTTTTTGCGTTCTGCATACGTGGTGTTTGACCTCGAAGATTTAGAGCTTTCTTTAGCACAGGCTGCAATCGATACTGACGAAGAGCCCAGATTGGAAATGATAGAAACCGCTATTCCTGGGGCTAAACCTGCCTCTGAGTACGTTCCAATAGAGAGAACAGATGGGTGCGGTCCCAGCAAAATTCCATCACACCATGGCTCGTCAACAGCGCCTGCTCTGCCCACCATCTCTCCAATAATTCCAACCAATCCAACACCGCCTTCCGAAACTTCTAGCACATATACTACCCCGGAAGACTCCACTACAGAATCTCCATCTTCTACCGATGGCGAAATAGAGCCTACCGTTGCACCGCCCATTCCTACTTCGGCAGATGATGCCGGTATCGCTTCTCCCACACCTAATGGTGAATTGGCCGAAGGATATAGCAATCCTCTTACTGAAATTTTAGGTGAGAGCATGGATATGATTGAAACTGCCACCAGTAATATTTGGTTGAGAGAGCCAACAATACATCGCTCAGAGGGCACAGTACCACGGTCACTTCCACCAACTACCGGAAGATATACCACCAATACCAGTGCTGATACGTTGTGGGACCTCGAGAGGCTCCCGACAGTTGATGGTTCTCCGTCTCGTGATCCATTGTGGGCAGTTTCCGAACTGGCCGAAAATTCAAAATTAAAAGTTGAAGAGGTTGATCCATCACTGGCTGGTGAAAACTTGTTCAAAGAAAACGTGGACGAAGAGACTGTGCAAGGAAACAACACGCTTAGCCCAATGTGGGCTGCGGATTACTTTTTCAGTTCTAAGAAACCAGTAGACTATAACCTCCAATTGGCCGCCGATACTTTGGAGGAGCCAGTAACTTGTTCGAAGAGTATACATGCGCAAAATATTGAGCCATCAATAATGGCAGAAAATAACCGTCCAGTCGAGATCACCACTGTGAATCCTTCAGATCCCCCGATGGTTCAGGCTAAAGGCCCGATGTGGGCTGTTTCAAACTTACTCTATCAAACCGACGCTATCACGAACGCCCTGTGGGCGGTTACGAACGTTCCTCCAATAACCGAAACAGCTCGTGAGTCCGAGTTTTTTTTGTCTGTTTCAACCCCGCAACCAACAGCCAGTCCTGAATCGAGTGCTACCCATAATGACGCGGCCGTGGCCACGTCAATTGATGAAGCTATTCGAGCCGATGCAAGTCCGTCAACTTTGCAAGCCGAGAGTACATCTCGAACAGTTGCAAACAATTACAGCGTGAGTAATGAGCCCATGGGTGATGACAATGTTGGTGTTGGCCCTGTTGGTTCTGTGTTCAATCTCGGCGGACAAAATTCCAGCAATAAGGTGTTGGGACTTGATGCAAATATGATTTATGATAAAGGAAATGACCGGAAGAATATTTTCAGGTTAGTACAAGACAAAAACGTGACTTTTAATCAGAGTACAGAGAGCCTCGGAAGCATGAGTCGCAAAGCACAAAATGAAACTCCGTTGCTTGTCATGCAGCATGTTGCTAGAAACGTCACCTCGTCATTCGTCCTAAATAAACCGACGTCGACTAATGAAGTTATTGATAGTGTTGCCGGAGGCAAAGCGATTAAAGGTTACGAAGAGACGGGAGACGGAATTCTTGACCGAGGCTCCATGGATGCTGTAGAAAATGTTGATGGGCCACTTGAATATGAGATTGAACAATTGTCAGGGATCGGTAATCATCCTGAACCCTGGAATGTCGCAATGCTGTCAGTCGCATTGTGTATTTTGAGCATTTACTTTTAATTAAACGGTTTTTTCTAAAATAGATAAAAGCAAGTGTACGCGTCTCTTTGCTGTATGCATTCTATGATCCTACTGAGTTACGAAGAGGAATACGATTTTGGTGTAAAGTAGCGACGCATGGATACCCCATTTTCAATGACCGCTGCCCGTTTGTCACCTCGGCATCGCCAATTGCCATTGGGTGATCTTCAGCCTTGTCAGCTAACACTGCCTTCCCCAGAGAGGCTTCAGAGTCTGCGAATCTTTTCCCCCACGTCTCGGCATTTGCACTGAACCTTTGGAGAACTTACACGTGATAAGGCCGAGAGACCATTGTTATCGCTATAGCAGCTATTTTCCTATGCATAGCTATTTTATGCATGAACAAAGGAGACTATGTATAAGCTACTAGAGGAAAGTTTATCTACGCATAGCTACTGATCGCAGAATATCAATGTAAGACACAACGCATGGCTGAAATGCAGCGGCAGCTAAATATAGTATGCAGAACTACATCATTTTACCGTTTGTAAAAATTTGCTAACATACAGCGTGTCTATGATTATCAAACAAAATTGTATCACCTAGAAGCCTGAGAGATGTAATACTGTGGTCTATCAATCACTCGGGGTAATGCTTATTGTGGACGTTTACTCCATTATACTGCCCCGTATACCCTGTTTGTGTTTCGACACAGGACCCACATTCAAACCCTTGTCTGACAAACCGTTATGCATTGTTCACAGACTTCTGCGGCGGGTGAAAAGTGTTCCGGTTCTCGGTTCCAGGATCCCGTACGGATTGACTAAGGCGCCGCTGGTCCATGGTAATAGTACTGCACTAGGCTGACAGGCAGACTTCCGCAGTCCGCACCGGTGTTGGCGGTCGGATGCCAATCCTTGTAGCCTATTTAATTTTTTTTTTTTTTTTTTTTTTTTTTTTTTTTTTGTAACATCTGCTACCAACATTTGCGCTGCGAAGATCGGCACGAAAGGGGCCTTTGTAATACGTCCCACGTCCTTCTTTTTTTGAAGGCGATGCTGTGTGCTACTTTCTCCCAATAGCACAAAAGGCATCAAAAAAAAAAAAAAAAATCAGGGAGGAATTAACCCCTGAATTCTTATCATTCCAGAGATCACGTAGGTGGTAAATTAATATTATATTGCAAACGGGAGGGATAAGACCAAGTGGAAATTTTTTTTTTTTTCTTATTTCATTTTCTTTGGTAATAGCGTGCGGAAAAGCTTCCGCTCATCCCCCAGTTTTTTATCTATGAACACATAACGTACTCGTCTTCAAAAATAGCTAAGGATTATCGTTCTCATCGCCTCCGTAAGTGGCTCATGAAAAAATAAATAATTAATTTTTGAGCTAATTTTGTTCAAACGTTCTGTTAAATTTTTTGAAGAAGAGGGGGTGCGAGCCGAGGAGCCTGCATGATCACATTCTTTTTGTCTCGCGAAATGGCCCAAGTGCGCATAGAATATGCATCCAACTATTTAATCGACACGGACCAAAAAAATAAATTATATAACAACTAGACACAATAGGCCCGTCATTTGGAATATTGGAACCAGCTAAGAACACTGCATTGTCGTTATCGCTGTCCATAAAGCGTAACACTTTTCATTTGTTACTTTGATTTTTTAATTGAGAATAAAAAAATTAATTGTGAATCAATGATCGACACACGCTTCCGGATTGAGTAAACGGGTGGGGTCAAAGCTATATGCATAACCGGTTCTACCTATTGAAGAAATGATCAACTGGCGGGGTATTGACCAAATTGTCTCAGGGGAACGATGACAGGAGGACTTAAACAATCGTTGTAGATTCGGGCAACCTGTTTAAGCTGAATTGTTGTTTCTACAAAACTTGAGACCTATCTGCAGCTTAGGAGATGTGGAAAAAATTGTCTGTGGTGGCGAAAATGGCTGTCAAGTGATGTCACAGACCAACTATGCATGGTATGAAGGCTCCTTTGCAGTGAAGCTGCTCAAAGAATTTCACATGTGAATATCTTTCTGATAAGGGTAATAGAGCGGAGATCACATATAAGGCCGCGAGAGGCGGTCGATCAATAAAAAAAGAAAGCTATCCCATTTTTCTAACGACTCAAATTCTCCATATCATATACCCTGTTTCTCTAGTCTCTCGTTTCACAAACTTCGCCAACATTTATTTCCATTTTTTATTTTAATTTTTTTTTTTTTTTTTATTATTATTATTCTTATTCTTATTCTTATTCTGGTTTATCCTTGAATGGCTTTACACTAATTTCTATTCCAAATGTCAAAACAAAGCGGGGAGTTCAAGGAAGCTCCATACGATACGGGCTCGTTTAAAGTCCGGGTCAACCAGATAAATGCGCTTATTAAAAAGAACATGTTATTAATGAAGAGATCCTGGTTCTGGACTCTCATTCGTGCTTTATTGTTGCCAGTTGCTTTCATTGTCTTTATGGTGAGTTTTCTTTCGTTTCAAAAATAACCAACTCCATGGTCTTGCTAACAAGTTAATTTAGACGGAGGCCAAACATTTTTTCGTTCCTTATACAGTTTTTGGCACGTCAGATCCATTCGAACTTCCTTTAATGAAAGATAAAATCGGTAGCAAAAAGGTCGCATACTACGCTAACGATGGAGAAATAACCGATGAAATGCATAGAATTATGAATGTGGCTCTGAAGGGCATTCCAAAAGACCAGATTCATCCACTGAAAGACAAGTCTGAAGTTACACAGGTTTGTAACCAAAATCTTAAAGGTGTCGGACATTGTTATGGTGCCATTGAATGGCACAGTATCGATCTTGATAAGCAAATCTACAATTACACGGTTAGAAGTAACTCTGGTCTTAAATACGTCAACATTCCTGCGCACGATTCTGATATGGACACCTGGGTTCTGCCTTTGCAGTGGGCCGTCGACAGCGCTATCACCAATTTGACCACTGTTCCCAACTCGATGTCATTCACCGAAAAAACCGAACACGAAAATCAACAGGCAACGAATCGGGTCTTTACCAAGACCACAATTAACTGGATCGCTCCAGCATTGTTTGTTGCAATGATTGGTGTCATTTATCACCTTACTGGTGCGGTTGCTTTGGAACGTGAAATGGGGATGGCCAGCTTGTTGTCATGCATGGGTGTCAACACCGCCGCCAGATTCGTCTCTTACCACATTTCCTTTTCAGCAGTCTACATGCTTTCGTGGATTCTAATTCCTGTGGTTTACAGCCAGGTTGTTTACATGGACTGCTCTCTGGCGATTTTAATTCTGTACCATATTTTGTCTGGTCTCTCAATGGTATCTTTTGCTATCTTTTTGGGTACATTGTTTACAAACTCTCACATTGCAGGGATCATTTCTTCCGGTTTGTCTGTTATCATGGCTATTGGTGTCACCGTTCAAACCAGAGTCCCTGATAACTCTGGAAACCAGTTGGATGCTATTTATGTATTATCATTCCTATTCCCTCCGTCCAACTATTCATACTACATGTCGACCATTTCCAGGTTCCAGAAAAATTCACAGGCAACAAATATGGTCAAGGATGCGCCAAATTCTGAGATCCAACTCTATGTTATTTTCATTGGTGCTGCGTTCCAAATATTCTTCTACTTTTTGATTTCATTTTTATCAGAGAGAATTATTCACGGTTCCCATAAGCCTCCCATGACTTCAACACATACTGGCCCCGAGAACTCTGTAAAATTGACTGGTCTTTACAAGCGGTACCGAGTTGGTAATATCTTTAAGAAAAAACCCCCTGTGGTCGCTGTTAACCACATCTCTCTTGATATTGGTCAAGGACAAATCATGTGTCTTCTGGGTGCAAATGGTTCCGGTAAAACGACTACTCTGGAAATGATCTCTGGTATCCAAAGACCGACAGATGGATATATTGTGCTCAGTCCAGGGAGCAAGCTTGGTATCTGTCCACAAAAGAATGTTCTTTGGGATAAGCTGTCTGTTAAAGAACACGTTGAAATTTGGTCAAAACTCAAAGGGGTTCCTAGTAACCGAATCAAGGAGGCTTCAAAAGATCTCGTTGAACATTGTGATTTGGGTATTAAGCAGAATCATTTCAGTTCCAGTCTGAGTGGTGGTCAAAAGAGAAAATTGCAACTGGCAATCATGTTTGCTGGTGGTAGTAACGTCTGCTGTGTTGACGAAGTTTCATCTGGTTTGGATCCTATCAGTCGAAGAAAAATCTGGGATATCATCCTAGCGAACCAAGGCACTGTTAGCATCATTCTCACAACACATTTTTTGGATGAGGCCGATTTATTGTCTGATAAAATTGCCATTCTTTCAAAGGGTAATCTCAAAGCAGAGGGTACTACAGTCCACCTTAAGGATAATTTGGGAGGTGGATATAGAGTTTTTGTCAACCAGCATGGAACTGGCAAAGAGGAAATCATCGAACTCGGTAGTGCGAGAGAAGTTTTGGATACCATTACAGGGTTGGAGCGTGATGGCAAGCAGTATAGAGTTGCGGGGCCACAATTGGAGGACGTTTTCTTGAGAGTGGCTAAAGCTGATCACGCCAAAGCTGCGGCTGCTTACGATATCCATGCTTCTGATGTTGACCCGTTGGAAAGTCACTCGTCATTTGAAATGTCCGAAGATGAAGATACTCTTGTCAGTAATACGTTTGCGAAGAGGATTGCCGAAGGGTTAACGGTTGAGCAACCTAAGGTTGAAACAGGAATGTTCAAACAAACTGTTACAATGATGAAGAAAAGGCTGATTGTATTCAGGCGAAATCCTATTCCAGATATTGTTGCATTCCTACTTCCAATTGTTGTTGCTCTTGGTGTCAGGACCTTTTTGACTTCTTTCAGGGGTGCTGGCTGTGCTCCAAAAAATTTGTTGACGGAACAGCAGTATACGTTTTTCAACTATAGTGCGATTGATTATGCCACGGGTCCTTCCTCAACCTACAATAATGCACAAAAAGGGTTGCAAGCATTTATGCAAAACATTCTTACTCGGACTGATAACGTTACGCAACAGCAGGTCATGGGGTTCCTGACCCAAAGGAACCAATTGGTGGACAGTTTCAACGCTTTCAAGGACCTGGTTAGGGAGAACCACACTATCATGTACCCAGGTGGTGCATATTTGGATCCTCCAACAATTGCATATCAAATTGATTCTAGCTCCCTTGGTGCATTTGAAGCGACTACTATGATGACTTATTTGAACAACCTTCGTATGAACGGTAAGGTAACTCTGATTACTGATTATTCGCCTTTCCAAGACACGTGGTCACAGAAAACAGGAGAAACGCTTCAATTTGTTGGTTATTATGGTCTCGCACTTGGTGTTGCGCCAGCGTTTGCTAGTTTATATCCAACATTCGAAAAAATTAGCAAGGTTCGAGCTATGCAATATTCCAATGGTCTCAAGATGCTTCCATTGTGGATTTCATACACTTTGTTTAGTTGGGTGCTCTGGCTCATCAGCGGCGGGATTATGATTGCTGTGATTGGGACAGCTACAGACCATATCCTAGGATTGGGCTATCTATATGGTGTTTTCGTGGTGTACGGATTGGCAGGAGTTCTTTTTGCATATGTTATTTCCCTCTTTGCACGATCTCAGTTAGCATCTTTCGCATTGGTGGCGGCAATCCAGTCAATTTTGTTCCTGCTCTATCTTTTGGCGTACTTGTGTGTTGAAGCTTACGCGAGCCCTGAGTACATTCCAAAATACCTTTTATACGTGCATTTCACTATGAGTATTTTGGGTCCTGTTATTCCAATGTCCAGAGCTTTGTTTGTTTGTTTGAATCTGTTTGGTGTTATCTGTGATGACAATGGTAATCAAATTGATTACCTTGGTAACATGGTTGTCTATGGTGGGCCATATGTTTACCTCATTGGCCAAATTGTGGTTTACTTTGCGTTTATCTTATGGTGGGAATCCGGCTCTTATCGACCAAATTTTGCGGCTATGAAGGAACGGCTGTCCTTAAAGAAGGAAAGGTCTCATGATACGGACGGTGGTTTTGTTGGAGAGAAGAAGCCAGTTCCATCGGAAGTACTTGAAGAAATCAAGACTGTTGAGAATAGTGACAGCTTGTATGATGACGGTTTGAAATTGGAACACGTTTCCAAAGTTTATGGGAAAAACGCCGTCACGGACGATGTCACATTTGGTGTCAGAAACGGAGAATGCTTTGCATTACTTGGTCCAAACGGTGCTGGTAAGACCACAACTTTCAACATGATTCGTGGCGAAGTTCCTATCACTGAGGGTGAGATTCTTGTCAACGGTATCTCAGTCGCAAAGCACAAAACTCATGCTAGAAGCCGCCTTGGTGTTTGCCCACAATTTGATGCAATGGATAAGATGAAGGTTGTTGAAATCTTGAAGTTTTATGCTCAATTGAGAGGGTTGTCTAATATTCAATATCATGTGGATAAAATTATTGAAGCTGTGGGTATTGAACGGTTCAGAGATAGAATGGCCAGCAAATTGAGTGGTGGTAACAAAAGAAAGTTATCATTGGGTATTGCATTAATTGGTGATCCATCTGTACTTTTGTTGGATGAACCTTCTAGTGGTATGGACGCATTTGCGAAGCGTATCATGTGGAGAACTCTTTCAAGAGTTGCTCACGGGCGGTCCATTGTTCTGACAACCCACTCGATGGAAGAGGCAGATGCATTAGCGAACAGGGCAGGTATTTTGGCAAAGAAGATGTTAACTGTGGGTACTACAGATTTGTTGAGAAACATCCACGGAAAGGCATATCATGTTCATATTGTATGCAAGTCTGCTCCAGCTACGAGTCACGAAGAGATGATGAATCTTGTCAGATGGATTCAACATCAACTCCCCGGTTCTGAGATTGGTGATAGACTATACCAAGGCCAAATCAAGATGTCGGTCCCAGTACATGGTAATATTCAAGTGTCCGATATCTTCAAACTCTTTGAGCATTACAAAGATGAACTTGGAATCGAATCTTATTCAGTTGCATCCACTACTTTAGAAGAAGTATTTTTACGAATTGTGGGAGAACACAATATCGTTGAAGAAGGTTACGAGAAGGCTCATCATGATAATAACGGCTCACAAACACAATTGCATCAACAACCAAACTTTGGCTACGAACAACATTGATATGAGAGATGAATAAGGAAAAATGAACTTTGATTCACTATAGATGCTATCTATTCTTGTACAAAATTGTTAATAGTAATATTTAATTTATCAAAATTTTCTGACCAATTTGTTTTATTTTATTTTATTTTTCGTTTGATACATTTGATTCTGCTAACAGTAGTAGTACTTTGAATTTTTTTTGCTGTATTGGCTGATAATACAATTAAACACGACAATGGTAAAATAAACAAAACTGGATTAAAAATTATTACCTCGGAAAGAAGATATTTAGGCTGGTATCAAATCATGGAGTCTGAACAGATCTCGCAGCAAGAGCTAATGTGGTCTGTACTTTGGTATTTGTGGTGCATCCCCTAGTAATGTTTCGGCCATCTAATCTACCTTCCAGCCATTGTAAGGCGTAGTTCCAACCAACGGCTGCTTCCTGGGTATGGGAGGTATCAGGGTTTCGGGTGTATTCAATATTGGCGCCCATGGAACAGTATTTTTCAATTGTTTTGTCGACGTACTGGTAAGGCATGATCTCATCCTTCAATCCGTGATACACATACATTGGTATCTTAGGGACATTAGATCCCATTGTGATTTCTTTCATGATTTTTTGCACCTCTGGTCTGTACATGATCTGTTCACCATCTTTCCAATAACTGAAAACATCTTGGTAGACAAAATCAATCAAATCATGAGTGACACATTGTTCGAGCACCTTTCTAAACCACAAAACCCTGTCGTTTTTCAAGTTTGTAATTTCTAATTTGGCAATGTCACAGTATTCCGTTGCTAAGCCGTAAAGCCCAGCAGGTACAAACCCTGCAGCTGCCTGTTTATTGACATTGAGCGCAACGGCTGAAACGTTAACGATGAACCCGCCAACTGCAGCACCAAGAATATTTAATTCTGGGGCGTAAGTTGGTTGTAGTTCAGCGGCCCAACCTGTCGCCAATGATCCACCAGAGTATCCAGTCATAACCATTTTCGGGTTATGTTTCAGACCAGTCAGGTTTTGTGTTCGCTGCACTGCTCTCAATGAGTCAAGGGTGGCCTGTCCGGACAGAATGGCTGCAGTGAAAGCAGAATTGAACCCTTCATAGTCTGGGGTGTTTACAACGTACCCACGATTAATCAGATCTTGAATTGTCCCATCGCCATCAGTTTGAAGAGTGTATGAAGGTGCACAGCCTATCCATGCAGCATCTTCGGCAGGCTGATAGGATATAACCCGGTCCAATTTGGCATTCACAGGAATAATAACTGTAGTGACCGTTGCAGTAGCTTCACCAACACTGTTAGTTGTTCGATACTTTATCTGGTAAGCTGAATCCACATTATCCATGTTCAATTTGTGAGGGACAATTCTAGTAAGCAATACTTCTCCAGGAGAATAATTCTCAATGTTCACAGGAACTGTGTAAAAGGAATCCTGATCTGGAATCACAGGGCCACAAGAGCCTAAGGTGAACAAGAATAACGAAACTAATGTCCTTAAGCAAGCGTCGAGCCTCATAATGCACAGCTACAGTTTATTATACTAGACAAGACTAAAATGGACCAAGCCCATTTCCTTTTATGCACCAAATAAGTTCTATTCTCTCCGCCAATAGACGTCAATTCCCCTCATTCTACTCGGGTATGCATATTTTGCCGTATGTGCGCACGTACATATGTCAATTTTGATTTTAATCCCTGATTGTTCTGAGAAAGATATAGCCGATCGACCCGATTTCCGTTAGATCTAGCATCGGATCGCATCGCATCTTTACCTAGCTTATTTCAACGGTTGTGGTCGATTTAATTAATTTTTCTGATTTTATTTTTCTATCTGGAAGTTTTGGGCGGACTACTGGCGCCTAACTCTGTTCTGCTGTAGCTGCAGGAGAGAGACATTAGGTATGTTTATTATGCATTTTTGAATACATGCATATAAAAAATTCTCCTCCAGTCATTTGACGCATGCAACCTTCCAACTTTGTTTAAACGCGGAACCGTAATGCTTATTTTACCCCTGATTCAAACAAAGCATGGTGCGCATTTTCTGATGGGGGCATCCTTTTGTATTCAAAATGTGACGGTCTAGCGCGATATAATACGCTAATCGCCTTTTTATTCTATATAGCTAACCTAAGCGGGTGTGCCGCGCGGATGTCGTATTGGGATTTGCAATGCATCGGCGCTCAGTATTTTAGGAATTAGCCGACGGTCAACGTTGCATGACGTCCCCTGACTCCTCCCATCGCAACTCCGCATGCATGCGAGCCGAGCCAATGGATACGTAGAAAGTATGCATATTACTTTTTTTTTCTTCTTTCCAGAGAGGGGTATGCACAGAACATAGTTCCGCATATGTAAATACGGACACCAATCGTATTCCTATCAATACAGTATAAATAATTATATAGAATGCAAAACAAAAAAGATGAAAATTTTATGATTTCGTGTCGTCAAAAGTTGATTTCCACTCGGCCATACAACTGTTACAATATTCACGCAAAGAGCTAATACCAACGCTGACGTTATTATCACCAGTGAAGTAAATATCCTTTCTAACGTTCGAACACAACTCCAGTTCCGATAACAGCCAATTTCTCCACTCGCCTAAAATCATTTCTTTTTCAATGCGGTCGAGCATTTTCATAGTTACGAGAAGTCTGTTTCGCTTGAAACCAACCTCATTGCGCATATCGTGTACTTTACGAGACACATCCAAGCTTTTTTTATCCATGTCAGTACCCAATACGAGATCAAAGTCAGAAAAGTCATAGTTTTGGTTGTCATATGGTTCAATATGAACCAGCGACTTGAATTTTCGATAGCACGCCCCGGTAGGCTCTTTTGAAAATTCCTCTCCTTCATCGATTAAGTCGTTCAGTTCACTCATATAGAGTGATCGTTTCATAACAGTGTCCGAGCCAGGCACCATATGAATATTCTTGGACAAATTGATTGCAGATTTTTCTGCCCAGTATGTCGAGGTTGATACCCCTCCCAAAAACAAGTTCAATGCGATAGACGCAAATAGTGCAAGTAAGACTAAGCGATGGAGAGAGACCTCTTTCCACATTTTTTCAGCCCCTCCAGTAATGACCATTACAATGCTAGAAAACACGCTAATAGCCCATCCCGAGAAGAATTCAAAGATTGCTTGGAATACTTTGAATCGACTAACAACCACTGGACGCCCAAATAGCGATGAGCCACGTCTATCAGCGCTATTCTCTGACACTGCGGCTTCAGGTGGAACTTGCTCGTCAACTGACTCTCCATCTTCTTTGTGACTTGCAGAACCATCAAGTTTGCCAAACAAACGAACCGAAGTGACGGCCATGCCTCGTTTACCAAGTTTCTCCCTATTCTCGCTGATTCTCTTTGCTAATGTCTTGGATTCAATGGCGAAGTGATGATAAACCAGACTTTCAACCACATTTTTCATCAGAGTCCGGGACCTAATCCATTCAACATTGCCATAGATAATCAGTTTGGATTTTGACTTCCCAATGTTTGTAATCATGAACCGCGAGGAGATGTAAAACACGTCACCATGTGGTAGTTCCCAGGGAGTTCTTCTATCGTACACAACATATGACGAGTTTTCTTCAACCTTTTCCAGACGTTGAAGATTTGCAACACGGGTGGCCTTTTCATCAAGGCCACTGCTACCCATCAAAACACCATTCGATTTCAAGTAATACGAAATCTCCCTCTCTAGATGATGGGAATTACTCAGTCTCCATGAAGAGACATGTAGTTGCTCCCTCGTATAAAGGGAGGAATCCGTATATTTGAAAACTGGAGATTTTTCGCCAAACATCACATGAAAGAGCGCCTTTGCCGAAATGTCGTATTCCTTTTCAAGTACTTTTTTCTTCATTGTATCACAAAGATCGATTTGAGTAGGAGACATTGTACTTTGCCTGGCAACACTACTAGAATCAACTGGTTTCGCTTTCTTATTCCCCATCAAATACTTTTGCAGCAAACGTTTGTTTGTTGTGCCTTCATCGTCATCATCAACGTCTTCTTTGTCAACAGCATCCTCATCGGGTTCGTCATATGTGCCCTCAGCCTTATCTTTCGAGACTATGGGTTTCGCCTCAACTCCTATCTTGCGAAGTTTAGTAATGATAGTTTTGAGGTCGTCGGATCTTTTATTTTCCAATAAATCAATCAAGTATTGCAAACGTTTTTGGATGACCCTTCCGGAGTCCAAAAAGATTCTCAGCATACCACTTGTTCCGCTATCTGTAAGTAGATAAAGCGTGTCGTAACTGGTCCCGGCATGCCCTTCAACACTGACAAAAGACTCTAATGGCTTCTTCAGCAAACCAACAAAACCCAATACTTGTGAATAAACATATAAATTCCGTGGAGTGATAAAAACTCTGCAGGGAAGCTCCTGTTGTGGGTTCGGGGACATCATTGCCCGGAAAACAAGCACGACGCGGTCCATAGGGTCATTATCAACCAGTGTTAAGAAAATTGCTCGCATCTGCGTGTCTTGAGAGCGCAGGTCATTAGGATAATAATCGGGATAGTTGTCATTAAATAGCGACGTTATGCTTTTTGTCGATGACGACTTTTCAACAACGGCCTTTTTTTCGGGCCCATGAAGTTTTGAGGGCGTAACTTGTCCTTGATTCTGATACAGCCCCCAATTAACAGAGCCCCAATAGTTAGCGGTTGCTGCAGTTGGCACTCTCGTAGGTGTTACGAACGCACTGGCAACAATCGACTCAATAGTCATTGAAGTTGACATTGGTGAGTTGATCAAGGGTGACGGCGCTAGAGAAACGCTATATGGGCCAATTGCACTGAACTGCGGATTAGACTTTTCATCTTTTTCGTTTGATGGTGAGATTAGCACCGATTTTCCAGCAGTCATGAGTTGCTGAATATTGGCAGCATCATGGTTGGTTAAAACGCCCGCTCCATTACCGTTTTTATCCGCTTGCACGTTATTTCCGCCACCATGGGAAGTTGCTCCACTCGAACCATCCGAACTTGTTCTCGCATGAACCAATTCAGTATCAACAGAAGTGTTGGCAGTTGATGCGAACTCGGGGAAAATCGGGTGCAGTTTCTGGAAAGCAAATGACATGTCTGACGTTTTTTCCTTTTGAATAACTTGTCTCTTGGAGGTTTCAAACACTTGCAACCACGATTTCAAATCGGCCAGAGTTTCTGCTTGAACAATCAAAGTATTATCTTTGGTCCTGATTTCGAAACAGAACCTGCGGTCTTCATTCGGTTCTGGAGAGACGTTGCACAACAGAACACCGATTTTGTCACTTTCTTGGACAAAAGTCTTATTCGGTGAGAGGACCAACCAGCCAAACATGCCATGTTTTACAAATCCCCAGCGCCTTACCCAAACTTGCCGAGCTGGCTTAACAGAACTCTTCACAAACAACCAACCATGTTTTTCATTTGCAGAACTTTTGCTGTCAGGAACAAAATGAGATATCGTCGCAGACTGTGCTGTATAATCGTTCAAATCTCTTGAAGGCGTGTTGTCTGCTATTGCCGCATCTTCCATTTCTTTCCGAACCCGAAACATGTCGGCTTCAAATTTTTTGATCAAGGTGCCCATAGTCTTGCACCATGTTTTCACCCGATGCATGTCCAGGCCAATGTGATGAAATAGTGGGTTAGAAAGAGCGAGTGAGTTTGTTTTCAATAGCCATGATTCGGCTAGCGAATCGATTAACAAAGTGTCTAGACGACGCTGCGTTGTCGCCTTAATACAACAAAGATCAAAGCTAGCTTTAATATATGCTCTTCTTGCCTCAGACACTTGAAATGCATCTTCACGTAACGATGAAGGTTCTTTACTTTTGGAAACTGCGGAATATCGTGCCAACACGGCATCGTAGCGAGATTGGGTTGCCTCGAAATTTCTCCGCGCTTCCTTGAGACTTCTCATGTCATTTTTTTGGAATTCTGCAATGCTTGCGATTGCCTTATTGCATTGAATCTTAACTTTCCCGATTATATCGCTCCAAAATGCCTTCATTGCTTCTGCATAACGCCGCATCACTAACATTGTATAATCATGGTCAATTAGACCCTGAATAACAAACTCCGGCACAAATCTGGATATTAGGAAGTTTACAATATCTTGAAGGACTGTTAAATGTTGTTAGTATGCGTTCCTTATAATAAAAGCAGGCACTCCGAGCTTACCGTCCATCTCTTGAGATAACCTTGAAGTGGCTTTTGAAAAGGAATCCAACCATCTGTCGACAGATTCGAATTGTTCATTGATATGATTCATGCTTGCTCTGAATGTTGGGCTATCTAAAGCAGCTTCTTTGAACGAGACTGCGATTAACGCAAAAGGAGTATTATTTTGATCCCTTGTAGCCTTCTCATTGTCTTTTGCCGCTGAACCAGAAGGCGACGAGTCAAAGGACCCGCTTTCGCCATTGTTGCTTGTCGGGTCCATTGTGTTGTTTTGGCTGGTGAATACGAAATAATATTATATCTGTGGGGAATTGGCCACACACCGCCTATAACGTTTGTTTCGGGAGCAATAATATCATCGACCCTTGAAAACAAGCTACATTTCGTCGGTCATCTCAATCCCGATGGCCGGCTGTCCAGCCAGCTCAGCGGGGAAGACGGTTTCCGACCGGCATACCGTTGGGACAAAAAGTTCACAAAAGCATTCTTGTTCTTTTTTCCGCGCGTGAACAGATTCTGAAGGTTAAGGATTTTTTTTTTTGTCAATGAGACCGAGAGTGTTTATTGACCTGGAGTCTCGGGTTAGTTCGGGACGCCTCATTATTGAATTGTTCGACGACAAAGTCCCGAAAAGTTGTGAGAAGTAAGTATTTTAATCATTAACTCTTCTCGAGGCTGGATGAACTGTTTCGGAGAGTCAGAATTGCGTCAGCATGGCTAATGTTCAGTTCAATTCAACCCATGAAATGTTTGTATTGTTATAATGGCAACCGTTTCTAACTTGTTATTAGCTTCCGGGCATTATGCACAGGGGAAAAGGGTAAGAATCCGGATGGTGTTCGATTATGTTATAAAGGCACCAAATTTCATAGGATTATTGCGCCGGAATATTTGGTCCAGGGTGGTGACATTTTGAGTGAGGGAAATGGTAAGTTGGCTAATTACAAGTTCAGAAATATACGCATTTCTAACATTGGCCAGGTGGAGAGTCTATATATGGAGGATGCTTTGAAGACGAGAACCTTGGTTGGTCTGCGATGGACGAAACAGGATTAGTTTGCATGGCCAATTGTGGTCCAGACACAAACGCCAGTCAGTTCTTCATCACACTACGGAATTGCGAATGGTTGAAATCCAAAGTCGTCGTTATCGGCAGAGTAATATCAGGAATGGAGGTTGTCGATGACTTGGAGAAAGTAATAACTGATGAAAATGACCGACCCGTTCAGGGTGACGAGGTTGTTCTCACCCGATGTGGTGAAATGCAGTTCCGGAAAAAGAAGTCCAAACGATCACCTGTACCTGAAGCGGCGGTGCCGGAGTCACGCGCAGATCCAGAAGAAAAGAACGGTGGGGGCAAAAAATCTGTTACAAACACAAAGCCACAAGCGGATTCAGACGGTATTAAAACGGGCTGCACTGATCACAATAAAGTAACCCAAGATAGTCATCAATCGCCGGCATCGGTTAAAACACGTTCGCCTACGAAACCGCCGCCACAAGTCTCCCGAAAACCATCACGGCCCATTCTTGATACCGAGTCCGAAGAGCCAACCCAACCGCCTTCGGTCATCTTAAAAGGACGCGGAGCAATGAAATATCGGGAGAACAAAAATCACAGCCATCTCTCTAACCGTCGTCGTGGCCATAGTTCCCCAGATTTCGGCCGCTTGAATTAATGACCAGTTGATTCTATTTATTTTTATTTTTTTGCGCGGGTTGTCTCTCTCGCCTGTCCCAAACGGGCAACTTCTCTACCGTTTTGGGTCGCTTGCCTATTTCGCGCGTTTCTACATTTTTGGGCTCAGACAAAACACGGTTACCAAATACGCGCGTGAAACATTGAAAACGGCTGAGTTGGCCCCTTATTTTTTTATAAGCCCGAAAGCATGACATCTAATACTTACAACCTCTAGCGGGTATTGTTAAAAAAAGGATATTCTTTTCATTTGCTGAGAATTTATAAAACCCTTTGCCGCGGTCGGATGTGACTCTGTGACTACAAAGATGTGGGCTGAGAGATCTTCATTAAATAGCGATCACCCTGCACATCGTTCAGAATGTGCAACAGCGCATACTTACGTTACATCTGCGGCCTTGGATACGTCTTTAAGGGGCTCATGGATTCCACAATGACTTTTCAATCGAGAGTCTCCGAACTCGTCTGTTAAAATCGCATCTCGGTCGAACACTCTATTGCTTAAGGAGTGTTTTGTAAGCACATCATCATACTGACGTGGTTGCTGATTTTGCGCGTTCAACGTACAATACATAATAAGCTCAAAATATTTATATTTATTTTTTTATGCAGTCCGAATGTTATGTAAACACGCGCGGGTGGCCCGCGCACACCCCACTAAAACCGACAGACGTAAATATTATATGTAGAATAGGATCTGCTGAGGAATGCTTCATACCTTCTACGGACTTTCATCTAGGGAATACATATAATGTCCTTGGAAAATGAATCTTCGAGAGTGCCGTTACAATCACTGAGCCCGAATAAGAACAGTTCACCCAAAAAACTCAACTTGCATCGAAAAACAATATCAGTAGAGAAGGTAAGACAGGGAGAGACCTGGTTGTATGTCAACGAGTGCTAACATGTTTCGAAGCGAATTGCTCCACTGCTATTTCCGCAGCCTCCAAAGAAGAAGAGTCCCCAATGCTCCACTAAAGTAAGTTTATATCGTCACTTGTGCTTATTTTATTTTATTTTTATTTTCTAACTCAACAAAGCTCGCGAAACGGCTAAAAACTCGACTACGCCTGGCACATTATAAAGTAGTAACCGACCAAACCAAGACTGCATTTAAAAACCTTCCCCAACCGGATTGGTGGTCAATGAGAGCATTCGCAGAAGCAACTAATACAAAACTTGCCGACATAAAATTTCAGCCACCTCCAAAGTTAAAGCTAGATCTTACGAGAAAGGCAAGATCCGATCCCGCGACACCTGTAAAGAATACTGCTAATGACTTAAATTTCACGCCATCCCTTGGTGCTGCACGAAGCCTTCTAAAACTTGGACTGATTAATTAATGACAAAAGACGAACTTGACATGCACTATTATAATAACTAACTAATGCTACTATTATACTTTCTCTCTTCTCTGTAATAATAATCTTAATAATATAATTTCCTCGAATCATCGCGATAGAATTTTATCGATTGCTCCTTTGCGATAATCAGACTCGGCAAACAATGCTCGAATTAAGCGCACCAATTCTGTAGTTGAAAAATCCATTAGCGCATTTTCGTTGAACAGATACATAATATCTGCTAATGTGCTTTGTAGAAGCTCTCCAAAGTATTCAAATTTTATCCATGATGGGATATAATATGCGGCCAATTTTGTGCTCGACCCAGTTTCATCCTCATCATTGGCTCTTGGATCTCTGTACAAATTGGCAACAAGTTTTTGCACGTTGCCAATGAGCTTGGCCAACTCATTACATTCAACTTCTGAAATGTCCTCCTGCGACTCTATGCCACTCATTATTGACGTTATCATGGCCTCTAGGAGAGTTCCGATCATGCGGCAGACTAATGGGAAAGAGCCGTCTTGAGACCAGTCCGAAAATGCGCGATTAATTAGTCCACAGGAATCCTCGATTGCCTTTTGACAGGGGCCCAAATTAGACTCCGCATTACATTCTCGGAACCCCCGAGACTGTGCCAGTATTGACGTCAGTTCACTTTGTTGTTGATCAACCAACTCGGATATGCTTCTATTAGCATGTTGTGCCAATGACGCTCGATCGTCTGAAGACACAAATGGAACCTCTCCATTGTCAATCGATCCGATTACACTCATGAGGTCATTATAGAGGACAATCAGCTTGTCATCATAAACAATGGACGATAATGCTCGAAAGAGTGCAAACAAATCGCTCAATTGACGCGACGCTTGTTCAGTTCCAATTTCACCAATAAATTCGCCAACAATGATTTTGAGCCGATCCACATTAGTGGAGATACTGCAATATGCTTGCGGAATGTTTTTAACGTCGTTTTCTTTAGTGCTATTATTGGTGTTCGTGTTACCTTTATTCTTGTCATTGTCAACAGGGTCTTCTTCGTCACCCCAGCCCCAGTCTTCAGTGTCCTCTTCTTCGTCATCGTCATCCCATTCGTTATTCCAGTCGTTTTCTTCTGCCTCCGTACTACCAATTTCTTCATTACGATTTTCATTGTTACTGCTGTCGACGGCAAACTCCGCGTCAACCTTCCTAGTCAGGTTTAACTGATTGATTTCTGTCCGCAAGCGATTTAAATAGCAACTCTTCCTATACAACACCCATTCATTTGGAAAGTTTTCAATCCATTCAGTCAATTCCGGCCGCTTGATCCATGCTTTGGCTTGTAAAAACTTATCAAATTCCTCAACTCTGGACAGGCGCTTCCTAAAATCCTCCAAGTCCCTCGAATCTTCTGGAAAGAGCCCAGGTAATGTCACGTTAGACAAGGAATGAATCAGTATAGAACTGAATCGTTTGATTATGACTTCATTTAACCCACTTTCAGAAAACACATCATGCAAATATTCTATAGTTCCCTCTAACACGTCCACAACTTTATCCACTGTAAGCTTTTCCCCCGATCTCGACAAACTCAATTCCAATTCAGTTCTCGAGGTTGAATCAACTTGTAACTCGAATATTGGGTCAAATATCTTAGTTTCCAAGCTAGTCAGGAACTGTTCTACTCGGGTCGGTCGCTTGCTCGCATCAATCTTTTGAATAACTTCATACAAATTTTCCAGCGACAAGTCGTCTACAACTTCCCTCACAATCATTTTAATATCACCACCGTTAAAAGGCACTTCAAACACGATCGCCTTGTTCCAACCATTGTCAGCTCTTTTTGTAACTTGGCTAGTTAGCTTATCAATCTCCAGGCTGATTTCATCATACAGCGCGGTACTGGGGTACTGTTCTTCAAATCTTTGTAATTTACTGCGTGCTGTTTCTAATGAAGATAATGCTGGCGCCAACTCTCCAAATTCAGACAATGATTCGACTTCCCTGAACCCGGATTGAATAACCCAAAGGTCATTTAATGCAGTTAATATTTCAGAGTTTTCCTGCAACTCTCCGTTCAAAATACCCTCCTTTTCTGAAACCACATTTTCACTGTCCATATCGTAATTCCCAGTTAATTCAATCAATTCGTCAAGGGACTTTTTCATCCCACTCTCCAACCCCGTCAGCGTGTCGCTCATACATTTTGATTGAAAAACTCTCATATTCCACGTCTCAGCGTCTTGAAAAAAGAAGTCTCCACTTGTCATCGCTTTATTCGGGCTATCACTCTTTTCCCGGCGTTCGCATTCTTCGCCTGACTGTGATATTAATTCTACAATAGTTTTGGAGTCCATGCTTGTTGAGTTTTGATAGTTAGTGTTACTGCTACTAACTCCCAAGTCCACACATCATCAGTACTATTACCTGCCGAGACATTGAACAGAATACACGTGAGGCTTACGGCACCACACACAAAATTAATATTAGTTTAAAATACAGTAATCAAAAGCCGTGCCAATTGACTATGCATATTCGCATAGCTCCTTGCCATATATTGTAGACTATCCCCTGGGCAATTGAAAACTAGCTTGTATGCATAAATACTTATGTTCGCCCAGAGTTGTGCAATGTATAGGGTATCCTTTATTTATCGTGTCTACCTTTCAGTCCATTAGACGAAACTCTCATTGTATATATTTCTGATTTGCTAAGTATTTATTTCGAATTCTTCTTATTGGCCAATGGTGCTTGGAATTCACCTTTTCGTTTGTTGGCAGGCGTGTCGTCCATTTTCATCACATCCAAGGCAGATGTAAAGGATTTTTCAGGTCGCGCCGCCTTGACCGCTTCAGGGCTTGGTCGGTCCAAAAACTTTGCATATTGGTTTAATTGACCATCCTTGAGTTTAGAGAATTTATTCTTTTCCTGTTTGAAAAGCCTGTTCATATCTGCAGCACTCAACATTTTCAGTGGTTCCTCGTCCTGTTTTTTGCCCCATTCAATTCTTTCTTTAGGATGGCTCATGTATAGCAAGGATTTCGTTCTCGTACAAGCGACATAGGCAATTCTCCTGGCTTCTTCTAATTCAGCCTCTCCCTTGCAGATATTTAGAGAGCTTTCAACGCAGGTTGGCATGAATACAACAGGCCATTCCAACCCCTTTGACGAGTGGATTGTACATAGTGTAACAGTGCCACTATCCGGGTCTGTTCCCTTCCCAGAAATAGTAGAAATAGAAATCGTCATGAGGAATTTTTCTAATAAGGTGGCACTTTCATCGATGTCTACTTCGCGATCATCCATTTCTAACCCAAGTAGATATTCCTTCAACTCATTGATATGCCCAAGTCTATTTTCTTGATCCCTTTGCTTCTTTTCCTCATCTTTCTGGTTTCTTGAAAAGAAAGTGTGTAGTTGTAGTTTCTCATTCAGACTGTGCACAATGTCCGAAAGCTGACTGTACGAGTGCTCGCTTTCAAGAGCTTCTCTACCACCCTTGATCAGAGCCACATATTCTTTAAGATTTGCAATATTGGCCTGATCAAGCTTAATATCCAACTTCGTTGCCAATTTACCAGACGGATCTTCGGCCACTTCTTCCAATTGTTCCAACAAGTCGCGATCAGCCGGGAATTTTGTTATAGTTTTCGTGATAAATGCTGGCCCAAATTGTCTCAATGGGATGTTTAACGTTCTCGCAATAGCCACTCTGTCGTTCCCAGATGACATTACTCGGAAATAGTCAATAATCGTTCTAATTTCCTGTCTGGTCCAGAATTTTATACCGCCAACAACAGTGTACGGAATGCGTTGTTTGTTCAACTCCAACTCAACCTTATTCATCCACATGTTCGTTCGAGAAAGAACTGCAATATCCTGAGGTTTAAAGACATTTGTCCCGTTCAGTAGATAGCTGATTTGATCCACAATCCCTTCAATTTCCTTGTACTCGTCTTTAAACTCTGCGAAGCTTGGGATTGCAAACTGAGCGGACTGGAGCTTGCCACTAATAAGCTTTCTATCAGCACCATATCGATCAGCAGCACCTTTGATGAGAGCCGTTGCATGATCCAAGATTGGCTGGCAAGATCGGTAATTATCTTGCAGATAGATTACTCGGGTATCGGGGTAAGATTTTTCAAACAAGGCAAAATTCTCTGGTTGTGCATTCCTAAACGAGTAAATGCTTTGGTCAGGGTCGCCAACAACAGTAACATTCCTTCGCTTTTGCGCAAAAAGTTTGACCATTTCTAACTGAATTCCATTGGTGTCCTGGAACTCATCCACTAAAACTGCCTCAACATCTTTGACGGCATCTGGGTATGCCTTTAACACGTCGACACACTTCAAAAGTAGATCGTCAAAATCCAACTGTCCCGTTTCATCAAGGTGCTTCTGGTAAGCCTTGTAAACGACTGAATAAGGAGTTCGTTTAGATCCCTCACTTTGAGCAAACTGGGCCGCCGAAATATTTCTATTCTTTTGAGTAGAAATGTTATTAGCTAGTTTCTTTTCCCCTGGGGCATTGATTTTTCTGTAGGCGTTGATTCGTGTAACCCAATACTTGCCGTCCCTTTCATAGCCAATGCTCTTCATTTCATTCGCAATTGTGGCATCATTCAGAACTTCTCGGATAATAAGCTTCTTATCATCCTCGTCGACAATAGAAAACTTTGGGTATCCAATTTTGTCGCCATATTTATGCAAGAAACGAACACAAATTTTATGAAACGTGCCGATTTTAAGAGTCTTGATCACGTCAGGGTCATCAGTAACATTGGAGACTCTCTCAATCATTTCGTTTGCTGCTTTGTTTGTAAACGTCATGACAACCATGTTGCTAGGTGTCACACCTTGCTTGATCAAATAGGCGACGCGGGAGGTTAAGGTTTTAGTCTTCCCCGTTCCCGGTCCTGCTAAAATGGAAATCCTACTGTCTACTGGTGCAGTTACAGCTTCTCGTTGTGATGGATTCAGCTCGTCCAGCATTTGCTGGAATTTTTGCTCAGATTTCATATTTGCCGTTGTGTGGACTCCCCTGAGTTTTGTTGTGTTTTAGGACGCGCGATTAAAAATTCAGCGCGCGTACCGGCTTTTTTCTTTTTTTTTTTCCTACGTTGCCGTTTGAGTCTTTTTAAAAAAATAAATTCTATTCTATAATTATAGCTAATGCAGTCATATATATTCTCAGTTACCATTCAATCTCCCATCAATAGTGTATAAATTAATATCAGATAAGATGTTCGTCAAACCTCCCAATAATTTTTCATCTTGATAGCTTCTGGCGGCCAGTTGAAGATTTACAGGGAAATTGTGCATTTCTTCAGGGTTGTACATCTCCATGACACCTTTTTCCAAGTCAGATCTAGGTTCAAAATCAGCAGGGCGGTCAACATCCTTATCAACTTTGCCAGCCGGGAAGACAACAGCTGGATAATTCAATAAATTATAAACCCGCGTGTAGTTAATACCTCGGGTATTATTAAGCGGCGTGGCGCATGATGCTAATGCCGGACCGAGAATGAAATCAATTGGCTCGCCGGACTGGGTTTTCTTCGAAGTCGCCTTCCATTTTTCAAAGTAGCACTCTTGTATCTTACGCTTCTGAACATTCATTTGCCAGTAATCATAGATTGACTTAGAGTCTTTACCCTGAAACAGTTTCGTGACTGCTGGAAGCTCGGGCTCGCTTACCTTGCTAAGGTCCCGTCTCACATCCTCACCACCATCAACAGCAAAATATGTGTCAGTGAGGTCAAGTATGGCCTTTTCAATTTCGTCCGTACAAAATTGAATCACATCGTGACCGGCTGCTTTTAATTTTTCTACCGTCTCATCCAATGCCCGTGCAACAGGTGGGAGCGGTCGAACGACCTTGTTATCGTACAAAATACCAATTCGTAGCTTTCGCGACTTTGCGTCGTCAAACGAATTTTGATTCCAGGGCATTGGCAAACAGTTGGGATCATAGTTCCACGGTTCAGCTTGTAAGACAGTCTTTGAAATGTAAACCAAACTGGATAAATCTCTAGTCATTGGTCCGATAACTGATGGTATATGTTCTTCCCCATCGCACGTGACCGGAATATTTCGATATGGAAAACGATGATGACTTGGGCGATAGCCGAACCCGCCACACATTGCCTGTGGGATCCGCACACTGCCACCTAAATCAGTTCCCCATCCTATAACTGATCCCTTTGACAGCAGTAGAGCAGATTCCCCACCTGTAGAGCCGCCTGGCGTATACTTGCGGTTCAAGGGATTGGTGGTCACCCCCCAGAGATTGTTTTCAGTCTCTGGGACCATGATGCTTTGTGGAAGATTTGTCTTTACAAAAACGTTGGCTCCCAATTGTTTCAACATCGTGACCAGAGCAGCTTCGTTATCCTTCGGATCATTGGCTCTACCAACATAACCCAAAGTAGTATCAAGTACTTTAATGTTAAACTGGTCTTTGAGAGATATTGGCAGTCCATGTAATGGCAAGACAGTACCTTGTGCCCGCATATTGTCAAGGTTTTTAGCTCTATCGATTGCAGCGTCAAAATCGATTTCCGTCAAGCAGTTGGTAAGTTGGTGTGCCACCGTAGCTCGTTTGATATAAGCCAGAATAACCTGTTTACAGCTCCACGTACCAGACTTCATCTTTTCCACAAGTTCAACCGCATTAGCCTCATTGACAATTTCACGGTCCAGGTCACTAAACGCATCTGTCTTCTCTAGAAACTCCAACGCACCTACATCACCGTGTGGAAGTTGCTCCTCTGGCACAAGATATTCCTGTAGAAGATCAAGTTGATCCTCTTTTTTCTGTTTTACTATTTCTCTCCAATTTGGATTGGAATTCTGTCTTCTTTTGGGGCGAAACATGTTGAATGTTTACCAGAATGTTCTCAGCTGTTGAAAAGAGAGCGGGGTCGGCAGGTGCGCCTGTAGATATATCGCGAGGTAGAATATAAAAGAAACCGCCGTGGATGGAGAAGAAAAAAAAAATGGTCGAAAAAAGAAAAAAAGAAATGAGTTCTAATGGGCAAGTTCCCGACTTTTGTGGGGTAAGGCTGCGGATTACACGCAAACTTTTGCCATTAGTCGTGGGTTTTGAGGCAGATAAAGCTACGTCCCGCTATATTATAGATTCACAAGGTACGTCAACAATTTATACCGATCCCTATTACAACATGTGTTTTATCGCCTGTTCGTCAGCCATTTTCGTATCTCATGTTCCAATCGATCCTTATACCCGCGTTGGCCCCTGTAGAAGTTAGTTTTACTCGGTCTTCTGAGCCGCACATCGGAAAAGCAACATTCCGCCAATTTATTATCATTGCAACTACCTTATATCCATATGTGACTATGGGCCACTAAGGCTTGAGTGATAAAGATATCGTTCAGAGAGAAATTAAGGCAATAAGCTTAAACCGCTTATTGGATGGATATGAGTGCAGATGGTTGTAAGTGCAGTCTGATACCCTTCCATTGCTCTGCCAAGTCTATGATAGCTTGAAAAGATATAGCAGTCTAGGACAATGGACCAGAATTCAGCACTATAGATATGGTTGCGGTGCCCAAGTGTAGTGCGGGAATGAGGGCAGTCCTCTTAGCAGTGTTAGAGACAAGTTAGCGGCTTAAAATGGCGTTGCTAATGATCACACTTGGAAGGATCAAATCTGACTACTGATTCATGAAAACAACTGCTATGTGTATTCAAATCGACGCCAGTTTCATAGGCTACCTTGCCTAAGGTGTTTTGGCTTCTAAGAAGACGAAATTTCTCATTTACGCATTTTCTTTTAAATAATAACCAATCACATATCCATACAAGAGATAATTTTACGTACGTCTTTATACAAACACTATGCCATCTGTCGCTGAGGATAGACACTGATTCATACACGAATAGTACCGCGTTTGGAGCACGCGTAAATTGAGTCGCCAGATTTTTTTTTTTTCAAACGCACGCGTCGAAGATATACCTTATCACATATCACACAACACCATGTCAAGGACGAGCGACCCATCAGCTGCTATTCTGACAACATTGAGGAAGCTGCCTCAGGATAACACTGTAATCAGAGTTTTTGAAGTAGATTCGATGTACAGAGCATACGGCAAAAATGCCGACTATATTGCGGACAACGTTCATCGAACACGATCAGTTCTGAAATATTTCGACAAAACGCCCTACTGCACGATGAATCCGACAATTTTTGCAGATTTCATGAAACAAGCTCTGCTTAATCAAGGACTCAAAGTGGAAATTTATACGAGAGAGCAAGGTGCATTCAAGCTCTTCAAAAAAGCGTCGCCTGGTAATTTACAAGATGTCGAAGACATTGTAGGAGGCAATATTGATCAAAACCCAGTTGTTATTGGTGTCAAGGTTTCCAGCAAGGCCAATGAAAAGAATATCGGGGTCTGTTTTATCGACGCCAATTCTCGAAAAATTGGGCTGTCACAGTTTTCCGACGACGAGTTATTATCGAATTTGGAATCGCTGGTTATTCAATTGGGAATTAAAGAGTGTGTCATACCTATGGATAATTCTGGAAAAGATTTTGATTCAGCCAAGCTTAAGGATATCATGGATCGTTGTAATGTCCTGGTAACAGAGCGACCATCGAGCGATTTCAAGGATAAGGATGTCGAACAGGATTTTGAAAGACTGTTGGACAATCAACTTCATGACTTTTCTGTTTCCGTTTTACCGGAACTGAACAACACATTAGCAGTTAGTTCCGCAGCTGCTTTAATCAAGTACTTGGAACTAGTATCCAACACTGAGGAATATGGGAAGTATGAACTGTTAAAGCACGATCTTAGCCAATATATGAAATTAGATGCATCGGCGTTAAAAGCGCTGAATCTACTGCCAGACAATAAGATTGGGTCAAAGAGCATGAGTCTATCTGGATTGCTGAATAAATGCAAAACGGCGCCTGGAACGAGGTTGCTAGAACAATGGTTAAAGCAGCCATTGGTGGATGTGGAAAAAATTGAAGAGCGTCACTATCTTGTCGAGGCAATGGTGAATGATTCTATTCTGAGACAGACTCTTCAGGAAGACCTTTTGAAGGCGGTTCCTGATATCAATCGACTTGTGCACAAGTTTCAACGGGATTCCGCCAAATTAGAAGATGTGGTGAGGATTTACCAGCTTGTTGTGAAACTGCCCGAGTTTTTAAATGCATTAAGTGGCGTCGATGATATTGGTTATAAAAAGGCAATTGAAGAGGCGTATTTGAAAGAGATGATAGAGCATACAGAAGGGCTAGAAAAGCTCCAGGAAATGGTGGAAACAACTGTCGATCTTGCTGCATTGGATAATCACGAGTATATTATAAAGCCTGATTTTGATGAAACTTTAATCAGTCTTCGGGAAGAGATGGAAAAGCTCAAGCAAGAAATGTCCGAATTGCATGTCGCTGCATCTCAAGATCTCAAGATGGATCTTGATAAGAAGCTTAAATTGGAAGATGACTCCAAGCATGGTTGGTGCTTCCGACTCACTAGAAATGATGCAGGGGTCCTCAAAAAGAAGCCGGGTTATATCGAATTGTCCACTTTGAAAGCAGGCGTCTACTTTACGACCACCAAATTGCGGCAATTAACAGACCGATATTCCAAGCTCAACACGCAATATAACAAAACTCAAGCAGGGGTTGTTAAAGAGGTTGTTCAAATTGCTGCGTCGTACTGTCCAGTATTGGAGAGACTGGCCAAGGTAGTTGCGCATTTGGATGTCATTGTGAGCTTTGCCCATGTGTCGTGCTTTGCGCCTGAGCCATATGTCAAGCCCAAGATGCATCCGAGGAAAACAGGCAACACCATTCTTAAACAGGCCAGACACCCCTGTATGGAAGCACAAGATGAAATTACATTTATACCGAATGATGTGAAGCTAATCCGGGGTGAATCTGAGTTTTTGATTATCACTGGCCCAAATATGGGTGGTAAGTCTACGTATATTCGGCAGATTGGAGTGATTGCATTGATGGCACAAGCGGGTTGTTTTGTTCCCTGTGCAGAAGCAGAGTTGACCATATTTGACAGTATTTTAGCAAGAGTTGGAGCCGGTGATTCTCAACTCAAGGGAGTTTCTACGTTTATGGCTGAAATGTTGGAAACCTCAGCCATTCTGAAAACCGCCACATCAGAAAGTCTTATTGTGATAGACGAATTGGGTAGAGGTACTTCAACATATGACGGGTTTGGTCTTGCATGGGCAATCTCTGAGCACATTGTAAAACACATTGGTTGCTTTGGCATGTTTGCAACTCATTTCCATGAGCTTACTTCTCTTGCCGATAGTCATCCAACCGTTTGCAACTTGCATGTCGTAGCACATGTGCAGGAAGGCGCCGAAAAGAAGGAGGAGGAAAAATATTCCAATCCATCCAACGATATTACTCTGTTGTACCAAGTCGAGCCTGGTATTTCAGATCAGTCATTTGGTATCAACGTCGCGGAGGTGGTCAAGTTTCCACAAAAGGTGATCAACATGGCTAAACGGAAAGCGATTGAGCTAGAAGATTATGCTCAGGAAGATGACCTCCAAACTGCCAAAAAAGTGGCAAAAAAATATTCCAAAGAAGAAATGCAACAAGGCAGTGAATTGTTGCGAACAATTCTCAAGGAATGGGTGAGCGACATCAATTTGGAGAATGAGACTCCGGAACAAGCTGCCGAGAAACTTCAGACGCTAGTTAATGATAACTATAAAAACAAAGTGGGAGATAGTGCATTTATTCAGGATTTAATGGCCAATTTGGCATGAATACATCTTTCATTTTTTTGTATACGTACGCACGTACGTATATTGGTTGGGCAATCTAGCCGCGTGGAGCACAGGAGTAGATCCGCGCATGTCTGCATTTAAGGTCGGCGTGGCTTGGTCCGAGTCATACCATTCGCTTAATTCGGCGAAACCGCCATTGACCCCCGCACATGATTTGTGTTTATATATTATGATCCTCGATTGGAGGCTAGAAAAACAACGTATAGAAAATAACTAGACCCGAGTAAATGAGAATGACGTCGACCGATATTGTTTTGAACGATAGCAACAAAATCCCGGTAATCGGATTGGGAACTTATCAATCCCCGCCGGGCGAGGTTGCAGCTGCTGTCGAGTGTGCTCTGACTGAGGCCGGCTACAGACACATTGATGGTGCGTATTTATACCTTAACGAAGCAGAAGTGGGCCAAGGTTTAAAGAACGCGTTTGATAAAGGTGTTGACCGAAAGAACATTTTTGTCACTACCAAGGTGTGGCCAACATTCCATACTCGAGTTGAAGAATCTCTTGATGAATCGCTGCAAAAGCTCGGGTTGGATTATGTTGACTTGGTGTTGATCCATTGGCCAGTGACTCTGAATGCCAATGGGAACCACCCATTCCTTCCTACACGTCCTGACGGGAAAAGTGATCATGATCCAAATGGGTCATTGGCTGCGTTTTGGAAACAACTCGAGGGAATGAAAAAGAAGGGCAAGACGAGGTCAATTGGTGTGTCTAATTTTTCCAAAAAGATGCTGGAAGATTTCCTCGAAAAGGTGGAGGTTGTTCCGGCCATCAACCAGATCGAGTCACACGTCTTATGTCCGCAATTGGATGTCGTTGAGCTATGCAAATCGTGGGGTATCCATGTTCAAGCTCATACACCGTTTGGATCTACTGGCTCCCCATTGTTCAAGAACAAGACTGTTCTATCCTTGGCAGAAAAGCACAACACCACGCCAGGGGTCATCCTGACCTCGTACCATGTTTCGTCAGGACGGATTGTGCTTCCCAAGTCAGTTCATGCGAACAGAATCAAAGAAAACACTACTGTTATTCAACTGCCAATGGAAGACATTGAGGCCCTCGATAATATTCATCGGGAAGAAGGCATCCAGAGAACTGCCAAGCCTCCCTTTGATGTGGATATGGGGTTCCCGGATTGGGATGGGACTAGGGAATGAAAAATATGTTGTGGAGACAGTCGTATGCAATTATGCGTATAAGAAAACCTGTCAAAATAAGCTCTAGGATTAAAATATAATTGGTTTTGATTTTATAATTTCATATTAATTAATTATGCAAAAAAAAGCCTCAGCCGCACCAAAACGCGCGCCCATTTTTTTTTTTTTTTATGTGGCCAGCCGAATGTCGGAAAAGGGACATCTCCATCACTTATTTATCACAAATCATGAGCACAAGTACGAAACGGAAAACGATTGAAAGCTTTTTAAAACCAATAAAGCTTGCAAAGAATGAGTCGTCGTCGACTGCGTGCAGTACGTCTGTTTCTTCTTTTTCGTGGCAGATCGCCCATCAAACATTAATCAAGGCAAAATATACCCCAAAGGGTCATACGGGAGAGACCATCGAAGAAGCGCCAGTGAAAATTGCAGCTTTTGACCTAGATTCCACACTAGTCAGCACCAAAACACGGTCTCCCTTCCCACGTAATGGTGAAGACTGGCAATGGGCATTTGAGTCGGTGGTCCCGGTGATACGAAAACTTGCAGGAGCATCCGAGGCAGAGATTGAGGAAGACAAGGTCACAGAGAAGGGTAAAGAGCTAAGTGGCCCGACCAACAAATATGTAATTGCAATTATATCAAATCAAGGAGGCACAATTGCTCGACCGGATACAAAACGGTATCAATATCTACAGCAACGCATAGAGGCCATCACGAGCGAGCTCAATGTACAGATACGATTTTATGGGGCAACCAAAGTTAGCAAAGGAGTTAAGGATGAGTTTCGAAAGCCGCAAATCAAAATGTGGAAAGAACTGTTGCATGATCTGGACAACCCGTCAGTGGACGTTGGGGGTTCGTTCTTTGTCGGGGACGCGGTGGGACGTAAGACGGATTTTTCAGATTCTGACAAGGTCTTTGCAGAAACGGTTGGTATTAGATGGTTTACACCGGAAGAAATCTTTTCTAAAGTATAAAGCATTACAAAGTTGGGTTAATAAACGATTATTTTTGCATCAAACCAAAACACATTTTACTCGTCTTCGACAACGTGGCCCTTTTCGGAAACATAGATACCATCCAAGAATTTTCTGATATCCTTGTTTCTAACTCTGCATCGTTGTTGAATGTCAGCGGCAGACTGAGACACGTTTTCAAGAGAATTGCCCATGAGAATAAGTTCGTCCTTTTGGGCCTTGGAGATTTCAACGGAAACGCCCTCAAGGAGACGAATGTTTCTCACCTGCTTTTCACCCAAGAAGTTTCTAATCTCGACAACAGCACCATCTTCCAAAATGTTAACGTTGATGGGGAAATGCGCATAGACATATCTCATCTTGTACTTGAAGCCCTTGGTGACACCAGTGACCATGTTGTTGACAATGGACTTGACAGTTCTCAAAGCAGCAACGTGCTTTCTGTCGCCGTGCAAAACAGCGAGCTTGATCTGCTTGTTGGACATCTTGACGAAAGTCACATTGATGTGTCGGAGGTTCTTGGTCAAGACACCTCTTGGTCCGGTAACGGTGACTAAACGAGCTTTGACCTCAACGGTGACTCCGTCAGGGATGTTGACGAATTCTTCGGTTTGAATGTACTTCATTGTCTATGAATTGGGCGATGGGAAGGGAAAGATGGACTGAACTAATTTTCACTCTTCGGATCAAAAAAAAAAAAAATCATTTCCCTCATCTGCACGGTTCCTGCCAGGAGTGCGGCGCCCGTTGTGTGATCGTCAGCGTACATTCTAGGCTCGTCAATTGTGTCTGAGGATCATCTAGTTTGCCGAGAAGAAAAGCAGTCACGGGCAAAAAAACAAAATATGGTAGCTAGTTCAAAATAAATTTAACATATGCATCCACGGGGGATTGAACGTGGTCACCAACCACCGTGTAACAACACGCAAAATGCCATTGGGAGTTACCCGCCCGAGGAACTCGAACCAGCCAATCAGTGGGGAGTAATAATAAAGCCAAAGTCCCAAAAAAAAGGCACCGGGTTTGGTCAAAAAAAGACCTGCTAGCATTCACAGCTTTGGAAAAAAATATATATAGTCGCTCGATAGAATGTTCTCGGCCAGAAACATGCTGACACGTATGGCAGCTGCAAGACCAGCTGCGATGCGGTTCAACCAAATGACCCAAATCCGATGTGCATCAATTAACGCTAAGGACTTTCGACCAAGCGAGGGTTTCTCGGTCTACAGTGAAGAGCTCGAAAAGGAGATCCGTCGAAGACTTGACGCCTTGCCAGCCAGCGGCAAGATTTTCCAAAACCCGGATGGCACGACGCGAAATCCATCTGATCAAGAGCTCCAGGAAGTGGCCGCATTGACACACTTGAACACTTCCAAGAGAATGACATATGGAGACTACTTCCGACTTTCTAACGAACAAATGGGGCTTTTCAAGGAGAACCAGGACGATCTGAGCGAATACCTCACTACGGGTACTCGAATCCTCGACAAGATCCCAGTCGAAGACAAGGAGACTGGTGAGATCAAATGGCAGGTCATTCGAGAGAAGCAAAAAGAGGGCTGGGAAGAATTGATTTACTACGGATACATTCCAGGTGTCCTGCTCTGTCTCTTCTTTGCTCTCTTCCTCGACAAGGAGAACATCAGCGAGTGGGCCATGGAGGAGCTGCGTCTCCGTGCTCAGGAACGATACAATGATGGCCGAGAAAAGCTGGACAGCTCAGATCCTGAGGACATCAAAAAGAGAGATGCATTGATTGTTGAGAGAATCATCTCTGGTGAATACGACAAGCTTGCTGGGTTGAAGAAGGCTGGCTCCGATATGCCAACCTCCTTGATTTAATCCTCTCAACATACCGCATATAATAATATAACCCAAGTTTTTTTGTAACCAAAGCGGTTGGAGATATCGCACATTCACTCGATCCGCTGAGCACAATTGCCCTTCCTTCTTTTTTAGAAAAGAAGCGAAAGCACTCGCTCAAATACTCTCCGCGGAGCGAAGCTATCTTTTTTGCTTCTTTTCGGAGAAAAAAGAAGCCGCCCGAGGCAATACGCCCTGCGGGCGGCCTTCTTTTCTGGGAATGAAGCAAACGCACTGGCCGCAGAGCAGCTACTGTTCATTATCACACAGTAGCCGACGTTGTCTTGTGCATCTTCTTTGGCGAAGACTCTGGGGTCTGGAGCTGAGGCTCCCGGGATGTAGGGGAGATGGACGACTCTTCGTCATTGTCGTCATCATCGCCTTCCTCCACGGTAGCATTTGGGTCGTCCTCATTGTCGGACGGGATAGATATTGTCGACGCCGACGACCGTCGACGGCGCTTCTCGCCTTCTTTGGCGGGCTTTTGCGGAGCAAATGTCACTGGACTCATGAGTCGCTTGGGTTGCATTACGGGCGACGGCGACGGATTGGCCGAGTTGTTTTGGCTGAGCACCTGGCTGGCCAGCATCCCCAGCGTATCCAAAGCCGACGACGGTTCTGGATTGGTGGAGGTGGTGTTGTTCTTGTGCTGAAACTGGGCGTGGAGCTGCTGGGCCTGCTCGGCCAGTGAGTCTCTCTTGGCTCGGCCATCACGAAGACGATGCTTGAGCTTTCCAATTTCAACGTCCCGCTCCCGTATCTCTGCCTGAGCGTCCCGCAGCCGGATCTTGGCCTTGGTCAGCCGACGCCGATATGTCTCTGCGGCGGTCTCATCGCCAACCTTGCGATGATGGTCCAGGCGCAACCGCTCCACCTCCCGCTTGATGATATCGGTTTCCACCTGGTACCGTTGGGCCGACTCTTCCCGCTGGAGCGTGGTCATGCGATTCTGCAGCTCCAGCCGCGAGACGGTGGTCTTGTACTGGGCCACTGTATCGTTGAGTCTGCGGATCGTTTTGAGCGCCAGCCCCAAGGTGGCAGACGTGAACTCTGCGCTCAAGTCTGTGAGCTTGGTCTCGTCCAGACTCAGCAGCTTTGCCACAATCTCACCGTCCTCGTCTTCGGCCGTGCTAGTCTTGTTGGCGTTGGTGGAGGACGACGACGCCTTATCAGTGGCACGGATCCGCCCCCCTGCAGCGCCACCGCCACTGCCACTGCTAGGTGGGTCCAAGTTGGACTTTGGGGTGCATGGCATGGCCACATCCGGATCCGGACTGTCCTCTGACTCCTTCTGGGCCCGTCTACCAGTTTCGTCGCCCGGATCCGGGGTCAATGGGCTGGAGCTGGCCCGGTTGGTCCTGGTGGCCGTCACCGTTGTGGGGTCCGCCGCCCGGCTGTGGTGGTGGTGGTGTCGAGGTGAGCCGTCCTTGTGCACCTTGCCAGACGGGAACGGGGTCGGGAGCAGGTCCTCCCGCTTGCCGCCGTCTGGCGGAGTGGAAGGTTCGTTATGCTTCTCCATGTCTGTTTCGGTCGTCCTGGTTGGGCCCAAATTACTTGATCATATAGGTGTCCAAAAAAAAAAAAAGAAAAAGAAAAAGAAAAAATTACATTAATCTGTCCCATCCTTGCCGCTTTTGTGGCCTTTGGGAGATCACTTTTTCTTGTCTTCAGCCCGGCCCCCGCGACTCTTTCGCGTCCTCGGTCACGTGTGCTGCACGTGGGTTTCACGGTCAAAGCCCGGGCCACCAGAGAGCCCATCTTCTTTCGTGTCGTCTTTACTACTCGGAGGAGAGAGAAGCCGCCCAGTTGCCTCCGGCGGCTTCTTTTTTCTCCGAAAAGAAGCAAAAAAGGTAGCGAGGCTTCGCCTCGATAGCACGGGAGCGACGACTTGAGCCTGCGGTCATCCATCACAGGTGCACAGAGACAGGAATTGAATCCCGAATACGGCTGGCGCTGTGTGTGCCCACGATTAGTACAGTTAGAGGCTCTTGTCTTTCACGAAAGCAGCACGAACTTGGCTGAAACTGCTGGACGCCGCAACGTACTGAGGAAAGTGTCCGAAGATCGTGGGCTCACGTACACAGGCGAGTCCACAACGATCAACCGAGAGACGTGCCACCGTCCCGGGGAACGCCAAAAAAAAAACAAAAAAAAAAAAAAAGGACGAGATGGGATGTGGAAATGGGTCGCTTTTATGTTTACAGATTAGACGCCGGACCTGCAGCTGCATCAAAATAATATTTCCTAAATCGGAAGGCCGGCCCCACCTAACTCCGCTGCATCGTCTTCTTATGGTAAAGAAGTCATCTGCACACTCAACCAACTTAAAGGGAGCTTTAGCCTACCGCAGCTTCGAAAACCCGTCTGGTCTCTGCACCCGTGAACTCAGAAGTAAGAACGGTAGCTCTGCGAGACCATTGACTAGTGCTTTTGCTTCTTTTCTAGAAAAGAAGGCCGCCCGCAGGGCACACACTCACTCGCCCGGAGGGCCCTAGTCCTAGGGGGTCGATGGTTGCCTCCGGCGGCTTCTTTTTTTTCCGAAAAAGAAGCAAAAAAAAAAAAAGGTAGCTCTGCGAGGCCAATTGACTAGTGCTTTTGCTTCTTTTCTAGAAAAGAAGGCCGCCCGCAGGGCATACCCTCCCCCGGAGGGCCCTAGTCCTAGGGGGTTTTTGACGGTTGCCTCCGGCTGTCCGGCGGCTTCTTTTGTAGAAGGCCTACACAACCCCGACGATTTTAGAGGGATCCTAGATGCTATCATCAAATGGCTCCCTTCACCGTGAGACTGGACAGACGCTACTCGAAAGCTACGGGCATGGCACGAGTTGGCTCATGGCTGTATTAAGACATATAGATACATAACAATAGAAACAGCGTTTCTAACGGTAAGACTTTTGGTAACGGGCACGAGCACCTGGACCGCCGAACTTCTTTGGCTCGGATTGTCTGCAGTCGGCAATCAAGAGGGTTCTGTCGTAAGCAAGGAAGGCCTTCTTGAGTTCGTTCTTGGATTGTTCGTCAACGTACTTTTGGTGGAAAGCAACAACGCCCTTGGCGATGGCTTGACGGATGGCGTAGATCTGGGAGGTGTGGCCACCGCCAGAGACTCTGATTCTGATGTCGAGGTTAGCAAACTTGTCGAGGCCAATGAGCATGAATGGCTCGTAGAGCTTGGTTCTGAGGATTTGTGGTTGGACAAGGGTGATTGGGGTACCGTTGACCTTGATCAAGCCCTTGCCGGTCTTGACGTGGGCGACGGCAGTAGCAGTCTTCTTCTTTCCGAAGGTTTGGACGGATGGAACGGTGGCCTTGGCTTCTGGCATTTTCGTGTTGAGTGTTGTGCTGTCGGGGATGGTGTGCAAGTATTTCACTCTGCGATTCCTGCGAGAGTCGGTGGGAGCGGTGCGGTCGCTGGGTGGGCGTACTTCTGAGCACACGTCGGGAGGTCTTTAGGGTTAAGCCCTAACTAGGTCCCCTTTCCCGCGCGCTCTGCACTGGGAAGTATAGTTACCACGGCAACGATCAACCCCTACTGTAGGGTAACTGTGTAGAGAGGCCCTTCTCGACATTAACTGGAGGAGGGTTAGAGAGTACGGCAGTCACTACTGCTCTCAGATGTTTGATCGGCCATTTCTGATCTGGCCAGACAACTTGACAATTGTTCTCATGATATATATTCTTTTCAATAGTCATTACATCAAATTAAGCTTCTAATCGAAAAGACCCATACCCATGTCACCGTCGGATTCTTCTTCGGCTTCTTCCTCCTTGGCAGCTTCAGCTGGAGCAGCACCGGCGTCACCAGCGGCAGCTGGGGCAGAGCCGGCGGCTGGGGCGGCGGCGAAAGAGAATAAGGTGTCCTTGAGGTCCTTGCCTTGGACGGCCTTAGCGAAGACGTTGGCCCAGATCTACACAAAGAGTTAGCATCGCGTGTCCTGACCGAACGCATCATTATTGCGACGAAATACATACTGGTTCAACTTCGATACCGGCAGCCTTGGTGATGGCGAGGATCTTGTCGGCGGAGACTTCGACTTCGGCGTCGGCCAAGATGAGGGTGGCGTAAGAAACAGCAGCTTCGGACATTGTGATTATGTGTGGTTCTCTGTCGTTAGTTTTGGGTCGTGAACTAAGTGATTTGAAAAGTTCGGATGGGAGTACTCTGGCGCTGCTCTCCCAGTCGGGACCTTCCTCTTTGGGAAATAACAGTCACACCACTGTAAAGACCCGTCGGCGTCGGCGTCGGCGTGCCGTGAGCACAGATTCCGGATCGGGCCGGTGGGGCTCGACTGCTCTGCCTGTTGTCGACGAAGCACCCAGATTCCCCATGAAAGGGGCCATTCCTGCTGGGGGGCAGCCTTCTTATCCAGAAAAGACGCAAAAGCACTGGCGAATGCACTCTCTCCGCGCAGCTGAGCTACCTTTTTTTGCTTCTTTTTCGGAGAAAAAAGAAGCCGCCGGAGGCACTAGAACCCTCCGGGGGTGGGATATGGGCGGCCTTCTTTTCTAGAAAAGAAGCAAAAGCACTGGCACACCGCACTCCGCGAAGCAGAGCTGCCGAGGTAATTGCAAACGAAACGTATTGTTCTCTATACCTTCAGATACTTGTTCACATACTCCAGCCGATAAGGGTTCTGGTCGGCATCAGGTCTGTTGTGGGGCACCCACTTGGGCTCGGCCTGGAACAACCGCATGGTCTTGATGTAATCGCGGGTGCTGAGAGTGAAGCGGTGGTAGATGCCTGGAGGCAGAATGATGAGGTCGCCCTTGCCCATAGCAATCCGGATCCACTCCTTGTCGTCCTTGCGGCGAACGTCAAAGTAGCCCTCGCCGTCCAGGATGTAGCGGATCTCCTCGTCCTCGTGCAGATGCTCGGCGTAGAAGATCTTGAGCTTCTCATCGTAGATGTCCTGTCCGCCGAGACCTTCCGGGGTGATGGTGATCACGTCCCGACTGACGTAGCCTCGCTCCTCCGCGAGCTTGTCCACGTTCGCCCCGTCGTCAAAGTGGTAGTACAGCACGCCGACCTTGTCCAGCTCGTCGTAGCTCACTTCCTGTCCGCTGTCATGCTCGTCTCGCTGGTCGCCCGGCTGGTTGTCGTGGATGTATGCTCTCATGGTGTTGTGGCGAGCTCGGCCAGTCTCGTTGGGCCTTTTAATAAGCGACCTCCCCCAGCGCCGCACGCGCTGCGGAGATCCCTTCTCCGCAAATGCAGTGTGACGGCCGTCTTTACTCGAAAAGAGGCAATAAGTGACCTCGCAGAGCTATCATTTTTGATTCTGGAGGAAAAAAGCGAGGGCAAGCAATCGTTAGCCATCTAAACCACAGGGAGTGAATATGGCTTGTGGGCGGCCTTCGAAGCATTGACGAATCACCTAGCAGGATTACTTTATTTGATTCTTTCGGAGGACGCAACCAGCCGGAGCTATCACTATCTTCTGAAATAGCAAACGACGCAATTCTCTGTGGTCAATGAACCGGCCCAAACTGCTCTCCGCAAAGCGGAGCTAGCACCGGTCAATAGTCTCGCAGAGCCACCTTTTTTTACTTCTTTTGAGCCACGGGCGCACACCTCTCCGCGAAGAGGAGCCATCTTTTGAAAAAAAAGAAGCTGCCGGAGACTACGTATCTCTAGGATCCAGAAGCCTCCGGCGGATGAGAGGTGCCCTGCGGGCGGCCTTCTTTTCTAGAAAAGAAGCAAAAGCACTGCTCTCTCTCCGCGTAGCGGAGCCACCTTTTTTTGCTTCTTTTTCGGAGAAAAAAAGAAGCCGCCGGAGGCACACTAGAACCCTCCGGGGGTGGGGTGTGCCCTGCGGGCGGCCTTCTTTTCTAGAAAAGAAGCAAAAGCACTGGCCTCGCAGAGCTACCTTTTTTTGCTTCTTTTTCGGAGAAAAAAAGAAGCCGCCGGAGGCTACACCCCCTCCGGCACACGAGGGTGCATTTGCGGATAGTACAACGGGATAAATTTCGGTATATCATCATAACATCATACAGAGTCGTTTATAGAGTCACTCCCTGGGGCTGCTTGCCCTTGTTCTTCTTGTCCTTCTTTTTTCTATTTTCCTCCTCATTGAGGGACAGGCGGATGGCCTCGACCAGCATGAGGTCCTCGACGCCCTGGGAGCGGGAGCGGGACGACGACGAGGACTCTGCGGTGTGGGTGATTGTGCGGCCGTTGCCGACGACGGTCGGACTGGAGAAGCCGCGCAGACGGCCGCCGCGCTTCTTTTTGGACTTTGTGGACGACGCGCTGTCGTCGTTGTTGTTAGTGTTGTGGCTGTTGTTCATGAGGAACGCCGTCGCGTGCAGGGCATTGGCGGCCGCCGACCGCCTCGCCTGGTGCTGGCGGGCGGCGTGGAGGTTGGACGACCAGTCTGGACGGATCTGGTCGGTGGTGACGACTTCTGGCGCCGAGGGCGGCACGGACGTTCGATGGCGCCGTGGCTGGCCGCCGCCCGCGGTGGAGTCGGCACCCGTGTTGGTGCTGCTGGTCACGCTGACCGGGGTGGACGAGCCCGAGGAGCCGTTGAACAGGGACGGCAGATGCAATTTGGAGGACGATGCTTGGGACAGGCCGAATCTGAAGGGGGGCGGAATGTAGATGACTCCAAAGTCCGGCACGGTGCAGTACGGGCAGCATGCCGACTCTGACACGAGCTCGTGGTCGTTTGCTGAAGACGCTTCGGCCGGCTCGTTGGCGTTATTGTTGTATGCAGGGTGCGGGTCCGGTCGCTTGATCTGGACAAAGCATTCGGAGCATATTGGCTGTGCGCAGCATCGAGTGTGGTTGAGGTATTTTGGGTAGTACAGGAAGCAGATCGGACATTCTATCGCGCCCTTGTACACGGTTAGTTCGGACGGCTTTTGGTCGGCCTCTGCTGCGTGGTTGTATCGGGAGCTTGTGTTTGCTCGTTGTCTAGTGGTCGTGGTGGCTGCTGTTGCTGCTGCTGCTGCTGGGCCGTCTGACGGCACAGACATGCTCTGGGATCGGGCCTTGGTCTTGTCGTTATCGTTACAGTCGTTATTATAATCGTCATTGTCGTCGTCATCGTCGTCATCGTCATCGTCCTCGTTTACGGTGTATTCCATGTGATAGGCCTCGTTCTTCATCTCCAGGATCCTTGCCAGCTCTGGGTCCTGGACCGAGTCGGACGAGGACGTGGCGGCGGAGGAGGAGGAGTCTTGGGCTGGCGGTGGTGGTGGTGGCGCCGGAGTGGGACCTGAGTCCACCGACGTCGCACCTGCTACTGATCTGGTCTCTTCGGCGATGCTGGTGGACGCCAGATCGCTGGTGCTGTTGTCTTCTGCACCATCCTCCACGGAGGACGGGATGGGCAGCCCTCGGACGGCGGCTAGGAGCTGGCGATCGGTCCAGTCCTCGTCATAGTCCGACAGACCCTTGAAGAAGGGGGCAAGCTTGCGCTCGATCATGAGCTGACGCACAACCTTGTGCTTGAACGTCTGGGGGCCGGAATAGACCCCATGGGGCGCTAGATAGCCGCCATCAACCATCTCGTTGGGGTCCAGCACCAGCGACTTTTTCTTGGACTCGCTCTTGGACTTGCCCTGCAGTCCGCGGCCAGATCTGTGTCGTCCGGTCGATCCGTTCACGGTTAAGACTCTGCTACGGTGCTGCTGCGGTTGCTGCTGCTGCTGCCGCGGGTCCTGGCTCCGGGCCGAGTTGGACCTGGATCTGGCCTCCTTGGTGGATACGTTTCCCATGCTGGGCAAAGTGTTTTTTGTTTGTTTCTAGGACAGGTTTGTGTGTGTGTGATGAGGAAGAGAGAGAAAAAAAAAAAATTTCCGATGGATCGCAAACAACAAGCGGGCGTCTAAGGTGAATCTCAAAGTGGTAAGTGTGTCAGCAGCGGCGGCCGGCCGTCGGGTTCGGGGCCGATATATAGGACGCTGACCTCATAGTAATAATAATTAGTGTATTATTTAAGGGGGCGGGGAAGCGCACAAGACACTGCCTGCAGCCTATTTTGTTTACATGCGTATTGGAGGAGATATATAAATAGGGTTCTGTTCTTATTGGTCCATGGAGGGAGGGGCCGTATCAGTGGGCCTTTTGTTATGTCGCCTCTTTTTTTTTTTTCTTCTTCCTGCTTCTTTCTTTTTGCTCGTTTGTGGCGCATTGTGGCCTTTTTAGTGCGGCTCAGCGGTTAGTCATATGGGGGGGGGAGGCAGATCGTTTCTGGAAGCGGGGAGAAGAAGCGACGATGAGGAGAGGAGCAGGATTAGAAATTAAATAATTAAGCCCCAGAAAGAAAACGGTTTTTTTTATTGTCTCTGACGTCGTCACGTTCCCAAAACGAACCCGACAATGACACAGACGACGACCACAACGAGGAACCCAGATCCGAGGCCCAGGGCGGCCATCTTCTCCGGTCGCGGAACCACCCCCACAGACGGGTCCAGGAAGCCTGCACCGAGCAGCAGCCACAGAGGCGGAAACGCTGCAAAGAGGCACAGCAGCGTTCGAGCAGTCAGCTGGGGACAGATGGGGCGACCGTATTCGTCGCGGCTGCGGACCAGCAGTCCGTCATGTTGCTGCTTCTCTAGGTCCTCGCGGTAGAACGCTCCATGGTCCGGACGATGGTAGAGCGTATCGAGGACGGCGGAGGGTGGGCGACCTGCGTCATACGGGATCCCCAGATAACCCTGTGATTGGACCAGGTTGATGCTGGCCGCATCCGCCGGTCGCGGGCCGACCAGATCGGACCGATAGACCAATCGCGGCGGGCTCAGATCGTTTGGGTGGGTGTATGGGGCGGGCATTAGAGAGTGGGACGATGGGTCTCGTCTCTGGTTCACGCGGGTTTGCAATAGTCGTGCTGTGGAGGGGGGTTTGATGCGGATTTTCTTTTGTTGTGGTGCTGGTGCTTCGGAATAAAAAGTGTCCTCCAACGGCATGCGTTGGACAGAGTCGGACACAACAATGTGAGGCGGTTTATTCTCCTCGTCCCCGTCTCCTCTCAATGTGTCTCGAGAGCCTTTGGCCCGGGGGAGCTGGCTCAGGGCGTTAGTAAACGGGAACTTTTGCTGGGTCTGATATATGGGCACCAGCCCCACGGGTTCGGACAGATGGTCATTCCACCGGGCGTGTTCCAATGGACCCAGATCACGACGCTGGATGGTGTGAAGCGGGAGTTCTGATGGCGTGCGTACCGGATGAGCCACCTCACACGGCTCCTTTTCGAGCCCCTCGCTGTGATGGTGTATCAGCAGGCTTTCGTCGTCCTGCGAATCCTGGTGCACCACACTGCGCATGCTGGCCAGTCGGCCCTTCACGCCTTCGGTCACAGACCGCACGGCCACCTGGACCTTGTTGTTGCGCGAGACGACCGGGTTGGAGCACGACACCTGTTTGGGCTCAAAGTCAAAGGCGTCGTCGAACTGGTTCGGATGGGGCACGTCGCTAGCGCTGGGGAGCGATGCAATTGATAGCTCTGACGGCAGCGACGCTATGGACGAGTTGGACGAGCTGGCCACGTCCAGTCCTAGCCCCACCGGCTGCTGCTGGCTCGTCCGCCGTCTCGTGGGCGACCCGTCGTCCGCCACAAGCTGCTTTCGCCGGCTCTCGCCGCTGCCCAGATGGTACTCTTTGTCCCGCAGCGCGGGCGAGCTGAAGTGGACCCCGCTGCCTGGGGTCAGCGACCCCGGCGACGGGTCGTTGAAGGGCGAGTCGCTCTCTGCGTTCATTCAATCTCGTCGGTCCTGGCAAAGATGCTACGCAGAAAAGTTTTATTACAAAGGAAAGCCTACACACGCAACCGGCCTCTGGCCTGACTCGCACTCCAGGAATGTTATGCACATCGCCCGTGGAATGTAAATAACAAAAAATGAAACCCTAACCCGCGTCCCGTTCAGCCGCATCTCCGTCGGTCAACCTCCGTCGCTCCTCAGGGGTAACGTCTGCACTGTCGTCCGCCGGATGCTTCTAGTCCTGGGGGGGGTGTCGCCTCCGGCGGCTTCTTTTTTTCTCCGAAAAAGAAGCAAAAAAAGGTGGCTCCGCTTCGCGGAGAGAGAGCAGTGCTTTTGCTTCTTTTCTAGAAAAGAAGGCCGCCCGCAGGGCATACTCACCCGCCGGAGGCTTCTAGTCTTAGG
>JAJLUK010000045.1:94943-110699 GCA_030570055.1 Blastobotrys chiropterorum
TGGCTCCGCTTCGCGGAGAGAGAGCAGTGCTTTTGCTTCTTTTCTAGAAAAGAAGGCCGCCCGCAGGGCACTCTCGTCCGCCGGAGGCTTCTAGTCTTATGGGTGGGTGTGTAGCCTCCGGCGGCTTCTTTTTTTCTCCGAAAAAGAAGCAAAAAAAGGTGGCTCCGCTTCGCGGAGAGAGAGCAGTGCTTTTGCTTCTCTCACCCGTCGGAGGGCTGAGCAGCCTACGCCGCACTCCCAGCGGCTTTGGTAACCTACCGAGACACACGTGTGGGGCGGTGGGTGGTTGGGTGGCGCGGACTGTGGTGCAGCATCCCTGACACACCAATGTCAGAGAGGTCTTTGTGCGCCCCTGAGAACATGCAGCGCGCACGTGACGGACGCTATAATTAACCCGGCCGCGCGGGTACATCTGGGCACGGGGCCGGAAGGTAGATTTGAGACTGTGTGAGGCTAATTATAAACCAGTGAAATTATTAGGCGGTTCACTTGGGGTTTGATGAGGAGGGGTGCTGGGCCGTGGATAGATTAATGAGTGCTTCGTCGTGAGATTGGCCGTAATAATAAGACGCAACAAGAGGGCCTATAGCGCGAGCCAGTGGACCGGACCCGCAGTTACGGTAGTACTGGAGGAGGATTATTGTTTGGACCGGGGGGGGGTGTTACCCTGCGTGTCGCAGAGCGCGTGCAGCGTCCCCCCTTTTCTAAATCATCTTGCGCCACTTAATAATAACTATCAAGGGATACTTCTGGAGGGGGGCGGCCGCACAAGTATAAATAGCTGCACTCTCGCACATGGGTGAAAAATTAGAAACCCATCATCACCACCAAAAACACCACCACCCGTCGACAACACTTCCCCTCTGTCCACACACACACACACACACAGAAAATGCTGACACCAGAGACGTCTTCTCCCGAGACAGACCATCATCACCTTCAGTTGAAGGATGAGGAGGCTGCGGCCGCAGCTGCTGCCGCAGCAGCGGCTACTGACGTCAAGAAGGAGGAGGGCGAGGAAGACGAAGAGGAGACGACTCCGACAGGCTCGGAGTCGCCTGGTGCGACTACTAACACTGGGGCGAGCGGAGCAGACATGCAGCTGCCCCTGCCGGCGGACGCGCTGCCACCACGGAAGCGGGCCAAGACGTCGGAGGAAAAAGAGCAGCGTCGAATCCAGCGCATCATGCGGAACCGCCAGGCGGCCCACGCGTCGCGGGAGAAGAAGCGCAAGCACGTGGAGACGCTGGAGAAGAACTGCGCGGACCTGACGGACGAGAACCGCGGGCTCAAGAAGCGCTGCGACGAGATGAAGGACAACCAGGTGAAGATGCTCGAGCAGCACTACCTGCTTGCCGCCAAGGTGAAGCGGTACGAGACTGTCATCCGGGCCGCAAAGGCGCTGGGCGACCTCTCGGCCCTAGACAATATCAATACTAACGAGCCGCCGGAGATGATTTCGCCGGCGGACAGCACGAACGACAACTCGGCGTGCTCGTCGCCCGCCTCTATCAAGGAGGAGTTTGCGTCGCCAGAGGCGCTCGTTTTGTGCGGCAACACCGCCCCAAGCAGCCCTCTGAGTTTGAATGAAACGGGTTACAACCTCTCGTCGACATCATTAAGCCTCGGCCAGTCGCAACATCCAGCAGTGGTGTTGTTCAAGACTTTGGTGACCTGCAGCGTCCGGCTGTGGTGATGATGTTTTTGTCGACGGGAAGAGTGGAGAGGGCAAGTCCCTGTTCCACAGCATTACCAGTAACCTGGAAGACTCGGCCCTGGACACGATGGACTTGAATCTGTACTCGAACGAGTCCATTGACTTTGACCGGTCGTCTGAGCCCATGCTATTGAACCTCTACGGAGGCATTCCTTTGTGAGCACACACCGACTTTATTCTTCTCTTCTATTTATTGTTCTATTTATTTGCAGCCTCTTCGATTCTATTTGCGTCGGTTCCTGATTGTGGCTGCTTCGGCAAATGGCGCGCCTCATCGGCTGCGACTGGCCTGAAGCCCCCTTTGGGAAGGCGGAATAGTTGATCGAAGGTTGTGGAAGGAATATTATTGGGCCGTGTTCACAAAAAGAAAAAAAGTTAGTATGAGGTTTCAGATTTTTTATTTAAACACAAAAAGAAAACGCAGATTTGGGTCGATGTGCACCGAAAAAAAAAGAAAAAGAAAAAATGGTGTGCCATATGTAGATGATGTGAATATATGTCTATTTATTACTGACAAATGTGTTTTCACTCCGCGAAGCGGAGCCACCTTTTTTTGCTTCTTTTTCGGAGAAAAAAAGAAGCCGCCGGAGGCTACACACCCACCCATAAGACTAGAAGCCTCCGGCGGACGAGAGTGCCCTGCGGGCGGCCTTCTTTTCTAGAAAAGAAGCAAAAGCATTGCTCTCTCTCCGCGCAGCGGAGCCACCTTTTTTTGCTTCTTTTTCGGAGGCAATCACCACCCACTGAGGGTTTGTCAAAAATTTACCATTAATTACATGAGCTACATACATAGACAACCGGGAATAAATAGGAAAATGCAAAGGGGATTAGTTGTGCACAGCACTAGAGGGCGCAGACGCCGGCAAAGATGAGGCCAGCCAGGGCAATCATCGATTTTGGAACGTGGACCGCGTCAGAGCCGTTCTTGTCTCGCTTGGAGAACTCACGCTGTCGGTTCTGGTTCAACGCGTCCATCATGTAGCCGGTCAGCTGCTGCGCCTCGGCAACTAAGTTGGGACTGCTGGCAGCAGTCGAATTGGCGTTTGCAAATTCATATCGTCGCTTCTTCGGTTGCAGCACCCCGCCGGCAATCCCGGAGACTGTGGTGGTGGTGTGTGTGAGAATGGCGTTGATGGTCTGGGTGATGTCCGTCATGAGACCATCAAACGAGTCCAGAACGTCCTCGCCTCGTTTGCCCAAGTTGTTGTTGCCCAGCAACGAAGAGAGTAAATTCTCAACAGCTTTCAAAAGAAACTGGACCAGATCGGTGATCTGGTTGTCTCTTTTTTGGGCCTGGCTAAAGCCCTTGTGGATTTGACTTATATAGGTTTTTAATGCTTGCTCCTCGTTTTTGTTCAACTTCTTGCCTTCGAATTGGGTCAGTGTGATTTGGGTTTTCTGCAGCGCTTCGTACAGCTCCGGACTCGACTGTTTGTCGAATCCTTTGCTCACGGCAGCAAAATTCAGCTTGGCACTTCCGCTGTGCTTAGAACCAGTGGGTTCTGCGGAAGAGGTGCCATTGGATGATGCGGAAGATGATGATGGCGACGATTGGTCAATCAGGCTTTCAATGCTGTCGACCAGATGAGCAAAGCTGCTCTCGACGCCGTCGCGTTTGTTCATCTTCCCTTCAAGTCCCTGCCGTATACCATCCAACAAAGCGCGGAGGGAGTTCTTGATCCCTTCCAACACACTAGACCCGTCATCACTACTGCCACTAGTAGACTGGCATTCGGTGGCGTTGTCGTCACCACCGACATCTGCTCGCTTCTGATTGATCGGCCGCACAACATTATCAAGGGCAGTCAAAAACGTCTTGACGGCGTTGGCCTCGTTTTCGCTGATCTGTGTGCCCCGGATTTGGTCAATCAGGTCCTTGGCTCGACGAATCTGCACCGACAGCAATTGCTGCAACGAGTTGATGTCGTTGCCCGAGCCGCCAGTGGCGGTGCTGCCTACTGTGGCAGTGTCGTTCCCAGTCGAGTTTGACGACGTTGTTGGCGCGGCAGATGGTGCCGCCGCCGCCGAAGAGGACGCAGACTCGGGGACGTACAGCTGCGGAACAACAGAGCCGGCTGAGGTTCCACTGTGAGCGTGAGCAGCAGCAAGAACAGAAGAGGAGGAGTAAGACATGTTCAAAAAACCTATAATTGGTGAAGAAGAAAAAAAAAACCCCAAAATGGGTACATATTAAGGGCCTTTTATATTAAATTAAATGTTTAATTTTGTTGCTGTTGTTTATTATCGGACCTGACAGTGAAGATCTGTTGACCGGGTTCCCATTTGGGCAATAATTAACCCACGGCAGTGGTACTTGCCCCTCGATCTCTCCCGATCGTGTCTGAGATTGCCATCGTGGCTACGTAATCTTTTTGATGTGTATTTGTTACCTAATAAGTTATACAAAAGTGCTTGATTTGTGTGTGTGGGTGTGGGTGTTTTTGTTTTGATGGTCAGTCATGTGGTCGTTTTTTAGGCTCTTTCCGCTAATCGGTTCAGAGAGGAAAGGATGGCCAGGATGGACGCTTGCGACACGTCCTCGTGAATGCCGATACCCCATTCCTGCTGTCCGTTTTGGTTCTTGAGGAGAATGTATGTGGCGGCCTTGGTCTTGGATCCCTTGCCGATGGAGTGTTCGTGATATGTCTGGACATCAAGCTTGTAGCCAAAGCTCTTTCCAATTGCGTCCAGGAAGGACGAGATTGGACCATTACCGGCACCCTGGAGAGATTTCTCTTCGCCATTGTACGACACCACGGCCTTGGCCTCTCGGCCGCCTTCTTCCGACGACGACGAGATGTTAAAGTTGACGAGCGAGTAGGCTGCCTTGGCCTTGTTGTCGTCAAACACATAAAACTCCTGTTCAAACAGATCGATCAGTTCCTGGCTCTTTAATTCGCGGCCCTTGAACTCGGCCTCCCGCTGCACGATTCGGGAGAAGGCCACCTGGAGCGCACGGGGCAGGTCCAACTCGAGATTTCTCAGAATGATCCAAGCAGCACCACCCTTGCCGGATTGCGAATTGACTCTGATGACCGCTTCGTAATTACGGCCAACGTCTTCTGGGTCCAGTGGCAGATATGGGATTTGCCAGCACGAGCACGTCTTTTGCCCGAGCTCTTGTTCACGACGGGCAAAGCCCTTCTTGATGGCATCTTGGTGCGAGCCGGAGAATGCAGAAACAACCAACGAGCCACCATATGGCGCCCGAGGATGGACAGGAATCTTGTTGCATCGTTCTACAACGTCCACAATTGAATTGAGATCGGAGAAGTCAATCTTTGGATCCACACCTTGGGTATACAGATTGAGGCCCAACGTGACCAAATCAACGTTACCAGTTCGTTCGCCGTTACCAAACAGACAACCTTCGATTCGCTGGCCACCGGCCATCTGGCCCAGCTCCGCCGCGGCCACCGCACATCCTCGGTCATTGTGGTTGTGCAGCGAGATGCAGACTTTTTCCCGTTCGGAGATGTGGGTCGAGAAGTACTCAACCTGGTCGGCAAACACATTTGGTGTCGACATCTCCACGGTCGCTGGAAGGTTGAAGATGATTGGGTTTTCTTCCGATGGGGACCACGCCTTCTTGACTGCCTCACACAGACGAACTGACGAGTCCACTGGCGTGTCTGAGAAGAATTCTGGGGAAAATTCATACTGCCATTCAGTTCCGACATTGGATGAGTCGTCCTTGGTCAGCTCTCTGACGAGCTTGGTCGACTTTACGCTCAAATCGACAATGTCCTGCTCGGTCATGCCAAAGACAACATCTCTAAACAGAGGCGAGTTGGCACAGTACACGTGAATGATGGCCTTCTTTGCGCCCTTCACAGACTCCACTGTTCTGCGGATCAGGTCCTCTCTGCATGGCGACAGAACCTGGATCCACACGTCGTCTGGGGCATTCTGGCACGCATATTGGGTGAAATCAAAGTCCGTTTGACTGGCGGACGGGAACGCAACCTCAATCTCCTTGTACCCGAGATCTACGAGCTTGTGGAAAAACTCCTTCTTCTCCTCCACAGACATTGGATCCGGCAGCGACTGGTTACCGTCCCGCAGGTCCGTAGCGAGCCATCGTGGTGCCTTGTCGAGCGTCTTGCTCGGCCACTGGCGGTTGGGGTTGTCCAGCGGCTTGAATTTTCTGTACTTTTCAGACGGGTTTTTGACTTGCGGCATAGTCTGCTGTTGTTAATGTTTCGAAAAAAAAAAAAAAAAAAAGGTAGTGTCTGGAAAAAAGCGGCCCTTTAAATAATATCGAATGACTCAAATGCGCTTTCCTTATTACGTCCTATCGCCGATACTCGCCGGCGGGGTCCCGATACCGCTCGGCGGTAAAGGCGGGTGGCCTGTCCCTTCCACTGTGCATGCTTCCGCCGTTCTCGCTCGCAGCCCACTTCCTGCGTCGTCGCTGCAGGTCCAACTCTAGGTCTGCCAGCTAGCAGCTATGCATATTTCTGCTGCCTCCTCTCCGGCCTTCCTGTCTCCTGCCGAAAACGTCCGCATCCCAAATTTTCACAGTTTCTGATTTTTTTCACCGGTCCGGTGCGGCGCGTCGTCTTTGGCGGGTCCAAGAAACAACTTCGCCGATTTTGTAGAAGAACGCGGTCTTACTGGCTCTCCGGAGGGGTGGGATGCCTCCGGCGGCTTCTTTTTTTCTCCGAAAAAGAAGGAAAAAAAGGCGGCTCCGCTGCGCGGAGGATATGTTTAGTGCTTTTGCTTCTTTTCTAGAAAAGAAGGCCTCTCGCAGGGCACACCACCTCCGGGGATTCTATGTCCTAGGGGGCATGTAGCCTCCGGCGGCTTCTTTTTATCTCCGAAAAAGAAGCAAAAAAAGGTAACTCCGCTATGCGGAGTGCTAGGGGAAGGCCGCCATGCTTACCCTCCAGGAGGGTTGGTGCCTCCGGCTGCTTCGAAATGGTAGCTCAATTGCTTTTGCTTCTTTTCTAGAAACGAAGGCCGCCCGCAGGGCATGGAGGGTTGAGATTCCTCTGGCCGTCCGGAGGGCAGTACCGCGGAACGTGGACGTCTGTTGCACCATCGGTACGCTGGAATTCAGCTATTTGGTGGATTCCGATCCGTGAAAAAGTTCCACGGCTGGGTGTATCCACTATCGATCGATCGGCGGCCACTTATCCGCCGTTCTGATAGCTACGCTGCGGTATGACCACTACACCAGAGCGTCCTGTGCTGATTGTGGCCGACCTATTGGTCAGTCAATGATTCCAGTGTGTGTCCGTTTCATTGTGTCATTTCTGGGCTGGTTGATCTACAGTGTCCGTGTGCTTGCGCATGTGCATGGTGCTCTTTCCGCTCTGACCTACATATGCATAGCTGACATATAAACCGCACATAATGGAATGAAATATTCACATGTATATGAAATGAGAGAAACCAGGTGGCCATGAATCTGGCACCGCATCCAAATCACCACGTATACTATACAAGCTTCGTCAACACCATAGACACCATCTCTCCAGCACCCACGCCCATCGCAGCAGTTCTACTCCTCCAACACCACCACCACCACCAAAGGTCCCAATCTTCGGACCGACCTTTATCACACAACCACCAAAAAATGCCCCCGGCCAACACAAAACGAGTAAAAGTGAGTGCAGAGACGGCACCAGCTGAATCGCAAAATGCTAATGCATCTAGAACATATCGATATCGCGGCCCATCGTCTACGGGAACACGGCCACGCCGCTGAAGGACCACGAGCGCACAGATAAAACTCCGCCCGACCACACGCACAAATGGACGATTTTCGTCCGCGACCCAAACTACGCGGACGGCAAGAAGCCCCCCAAAAACGGCGGCGGCGACCTGTCCTATTTCGTCAAGAAGGTAGTCTTCAAACTCCACGACACATATCCACAGCCGTCGCGATCAATTGAGGCTCCGCCGTTCGAGCTCACCGAGACCGGCTGGGGCGAGTTTGAGATTGCAGTCAAGATCTACTTCAGCTCCGAGGCCAACGAAAAAAACGTAATGACATACCACCACCTCAAGCTCCACCCCTACGGCGAGGAGGCCCAGATGGAGAGCCAGAAGAAGGGCGGCCTTGTCGAGTCGTACATCTACGACGAGCTCGTCTTCAACGAGCCCACCGAGCAGATGTTTGAGATTCTCACGTCCCGCCCGGGCGCGGTCCTCCCAGCCAAGAAGGGCGACACCATCAAGTTCAGCCAGCAGGCCGAGGCCGAGGAGCTCGATCGGTTGAGCTCCGGACTCGAAAACGTCTACCAGCAGGTCCAGAAGACTAAGGACACCATCCAGAAGCTCGAGGCGGAGAAGAAGCGTCTCGAGGGCAGCTAACCCGTGTAATACTAATATGATTCGTCCCACAAGTGCAGAGTGCCTCCGGCGGCTTCTTTTTTTCTCCGAAAAAGAAGCAAAAAAAGGTAGCTCCGCTGCGCGGAGGGGTGTGTGTCTACCAGTGCTTTTGCTTCTTTTCTAGAAAAGAAGGCACCCGCAGGGCAACTACACCCGTCAGTGGTCCTAGAAACCCTTTGAAGGGTTGGGTCGCCTCGGCGGCTGCCTTTTTCTCCGAAAAAGAATGTCGTCCGCAGGGCAATTGCCCCAGAACCCTCCGCGGGGTTTAGTATGCCTCCGGCGGCTTCTTTTTTTCTCCGAAAAAGAAGCAAAAAAAGGTAGCTCTGCGAGGCATAGAGTGCTTTGCTGCTTTTATTCCTTTGCCCATATTTTTGGGCCACGCGTCGCGCGGAGATCTGGAGGCTGCGGCTGAGCTGGGTAGTTAATTTTTTCGGCCCACTGACACGTACACACCTCCACTGATACAGAATGGACGGAACCAAAGGACTGAACGACCTGACCGGCGCCTTTAACAAGTACGCGCGGTTGTACCAGAGCTATCTGGACCACACGGTCCCGCACACGCTGTACAGATGGTTGGGCTTTGGCGGCCTGCTGATTCTATTTATGGTCCGCATCGTCGTGGCACAGGGGTGGTACATTGTGTGCTACACCCTGGGCATCTACCTGCTCAACCTCTTCCTGGCGTTCCTCCAGCCAAAGTTCGACCCGTCGCTGGAGCAGGACCTGCGCGACCAGGACGTCGAGGAGGGCGAGACCCTTCCCACCACCAACAACACAGACGAGGACGGCGAGTTCCGGCCGTTCATCCGAAGGCTGCCCGAATTCAAGTTCTGGTATAATGCCACCCGGGCCACCTTCTGCGGCTTTGTCTGCTCGTGGTTCTCCATCTTCGACATTCCCGTGTTCTGGCCAATTCTGCTCATCTACTTTATCATCCTCTTCTGCCTCACCATGCGCCGCCAGATCCAGCATATGATCAAGTATAGATACCTGCCATTCGACCTTGGCAAGGCCAAGTACAACAGATCCTGAGACTGTATCAATATATTAACCTTGACTCTGCACGAATTGCTCTAGAGACCTATGGCTGGCTTCGGAGAAGCACAGCCCGACCTGTGCGCGTTCGCTTCTGTTCTAGAAAGTAGGGTCTGCAGCCTTCCACGTTAACGTTTCGGAGAAACTCGCCCAGCCGCAGCAACACGACAGCAAGCGGCATTTTTCGTCTCGGCTGTGCTTGAAGCAGACAACAGTGGGTGCTTCTGAAACTTCCATGTTTGGAATACCAACCAATTTTGGCTTCTGTTTCCTGTAGATAGTCCTCAGAGGACATGTAGTGCCTCCGGCGGCTTCTTTTTTCTCCGAAAAGAAGCAAAAAAGGTAGCTCTGCGAGGCAATTGACCAGTGCTTTTGCTTCAAGGCCACCCGCAGGGCTCGACCCCCCGCCCAGGGCTAGGGGGTGGCTGTGGCTCAGTGCTTTTGCGTCTTTTCTGCACACCTCCGGAGGGCTGAGTTGCCTTCAGCGGCTTCTTTTTTCTCCGAAAGGAAGCAAAAAAAGTAGCTCTGCGAGGCGCAGATTCAGTAGCCATCGTTATCGCGCATGAGCGACACTGTTTCGTATCTGAGCCTCTTGGACCCTGCGACGCGGTAAGGAGATAGTTCAAAGCCTGTGAGCCGGTGTGGACAAAGAACTTCCACGAGGGCTGGTGGAGAGACGCACCACTGTCACTGGGGAGAGAAGGGAAAGTGTAAACGTGGCGCTTTAGATAGTCAACATTAGACGCCGACAAAGTAACGAAGCACGCAAAAGTGTAAGTTAGCCGCACACGGCTTTTGCCACCTTTCGGGTTCAGCTTTCTCCGAACGGACGGACTCCACAGGACTAAGCAACAAACGCTAGCATTGCGAGAATCACAACGCTTTTGCTTCTTTTCTGGAAAAGAAGGCCGCCCCACACACCCTCCCCGTGGTCCTAGGGGGGTGTGTAGCCTCCGGCGGCTTCTTTTTTCTCCGAAAAGAAGCAAAAAAGGTAGCTCCGCTCGCGGAGAGTGTGTTAGCCAGTGCTTTTGCTTCTTTTCTAGAAAAGAAGGCCGCCCGCAGGGCACACACCCTCCCAGTGGTCCTAGGGGGCTGCGTAGCCTCCGGAGGATTCTCGACAACGATAAAAAACAAGAGGATTAAATTAGGTCATGAGGCTATGTACAAGAAATTCGTTACAGTCGTGAGTCGTGTTTTCGTTAGTAGCGGCGGACCTCAGGCGATCGCCCGGGTCGGAAGCTGGGTTGATGTCTTTGCGCCGACGGGGGCAACGGAGATAGTGACCGGAGCGCCGAGCTGGGTCCCTTCCTGATCGGCGTCCTCGTCATCGTCCTCCGAGTCAGAGTACGTCAGCGTAGGCAGATCGTCCTCGCCATCCTGCTCGTCCAGGGTCGGGAGCACGTTGTACGACTTTGGCTGTGGTTGCGGCACGGGGGCGGCCTCGTTATCATAGTATTCTTCGTCATCCGAGTCTGGGGTGTAATCACCATCATCATCCGAGTCGGACTCGCTGTCGGAGCCCGAGTCGTAGTAGTAGTAGGTCTGCTCCTGGGCGGCCTTCTTCTGCTGCTCCAGGGACTCGGGCAGGTCGAAGGACACAGCGCGCTGCTGCTGCTGCTGCTGCTGTTCGTCTTTCTGTATACGTTGGACGCGGTTGCGGTGGATTTCGTCCATTAGATTGTCCAGCACGTTGGCGTGCGTCACCAGCACCCTGAGGTCTGGGTCGCCGCGTCGGGCCTCTCTGGACAGCTTGCGCTTTGCCTGGGAGAGTATGCGGTACTGTTCTGAGGTCTGCATCATGTTTCTGAGAATATGGGGAAGAAAATATGCTTATTTGGAAAATGAAAAATAAAAAAGTGCTGCCCACGGGTCCTTTATATAATCCCACGCACGCCATCGTCGGAGCTCCAGGGTGATTTGAAATCTTTTTCCGAAACCCTTTTTTTCTTAGCTCCGATCCCTCGGCCTGCCGATGTTTACTCATCACATCTCACCGGGATTAATAAGCCCTAACCCGCGGGCTTTGTAATACGGTTTTTGGCTCACAAAGCAGTGCTCTTGCGCCATTTTTTCAGACGGGCTTTGTTTGCAGCAGTGGTAGGTGTTGCACAGTTCTGTTGCTCTGACGAGCAACGATAACGAAGGAGTAGGAGAGAAAAAAAAAAAAAATAGTTCTACGCCGCATAGCGGATCGGCAACCCTTGCATTGTTGGCATGTTCACAATCACAGCCGCCTGGGCTGAGTGTGATTGTGTGGCTAACAATCACACGGAAGGCTGCTGCTGTCACGAGCAGCGCGAGCTCGTATCGGTATCGTCTGGGATTCACATGTTTGCTGCCATAGATTGTGTTCCAACATTGAATTGATCGAATCGATGGTGTTTAGGTCCCCTTCGCTCTAGACTCTAATGACGGACCTTCTGTCCGGATCCCCGGCGTCTTGTGCTTCCGCTCCGGGCCCGGGACTCGGGTCGCCGATAAGCCGCGTCGTCTTTTCTTGTCCGTTGGCAACCTTCCGGGCTTTCGGTAATAACTGGACGGTGTTCCGATGCGGCTTGTCGTGCTCAGCCGACTCTTTTTTTTTTTCTTGGGCCAATTGTGCCCAGCATATGGGTTTATCAGCCCATTATCGGCGGTTATCGTGCTCTCTCCGGATATTTGGTGTCATCCGTCGCCAGAGACGCAGGATAATGGCGTGTGACGATGAAAAAAAAAAATTAACGTGCGGACGCCGCACCTCGGTCAAAGACGGGACGGGACGGGAGCGGTCGGGAACACGACCCCGGATTCTAGAATGTCGGGGACTAATACTGGCGATTGAGTCAGCGGACCCGTCGGAGATAATTAAGGCCGGAGAGCGTTGTGTGGGGGGTCGTGACAGCTGCGGAGCGGGAACTGGAATTTGCAGTTGGCGTGTATCCGAAGAGTATGCCATGGCCAGTGCTTTTGCTTCTTTTCTAGAAAAGAAGGCCGCCCGCAGGGCATATCCCACCCCCGGAGGGTTCTAGTGCCTCCGGCGGCTTCTTTTTTCTCCGAAAAGAAGCAAAAAAGGTACCTCCGCTTCGCGGAGAAGGGATTCGATTTATTGACGACGATGCTGATGATATTTTTGGCATTGATAGGACGCAGGATTGGGTCACACTGTTTTTCAGGGTCGTGCTTTATACTCCGATCCGCTGTAGAGTAGACCTGGTATCAATTGTTGAGCGAATGGGATCCAATTGAGGCCGTCACTCGACAGATGCAACATGAACGAAAAAGTTCGCCTGGCATGTACAGCCGTTGATGAAGCCCGGGCCACCGTTCAAAGTGCCATTTGAGATTGGTTCCGGAGGACTATGCATCCCCCACACGTGACGCGAAGACTTTTGACGCATCAACAACAGAACTCTCAAAGGGAAGCGCATTTTGTATAGTCTCGTACGCCAGACGGCATATTTTTATGTGCAAGAAGACCTGTTACTTTCATCCCATTGATACATGATTCTTGAATTATAGAAAGCAAACTGACAATATTCGTTACAAAAAAGCATTCTCTATAAACCGAATATTAAATACTACGGGAAAAATTGAAGGAGAAATGAACCCTAGACAAACTAAACAGCGAATACGCAAAGAAACTCCAACGATGGAGAACCTCCGAGCAAGCAAGGTGACTTGGACGGTCCTCCATCTCTAGCTCCTAACACTCGCGAAACCGAGGAACAGGGGGCTGAGCAAGAGGGACCTCCCGAAAATGGTGAAGGGGGCCCTTCTGAGAAGAATAGCGGAGAGTCGTCCCACGCTCCTGAGACTGAGGCCCAAGGGCCAGAAGTTCCTTCGGACCAGAATCAAAATGATTCTACCGATGAATCGAGCCGACGTCGAGATGCCTCTCCTCGCCGCTCAATCTCTCAGCACAGACCGCCCCCTGATAGTCAGATGGTTAGGTGAGGGAGGTCAGTGCACCCTTGTACCAACTTTAAAGCCGAAAAAGCAATTAAGCTTGACTGAGTATACTCAGCGTAGTTCACCGGATGAGGTCGGCTACTACGTCGAGAAACTCCACTCAGCCCGGCGAATTCTCTGAACTAGTTAGGATCAAGTTTCGACGGCAGAGGAGCGATTGGTATTGACACTTCCGGAAGAAAATTTCCCCTCTGCACTGGTTTTTCTCAAAATGAGGATGAGGATATTCACAATCAGGTTTATGCCGCCATCAGTAAACAAGACCGCTGATGGATAATATGACAAAGACGAGTATTATTCGCTTCGCGTCAAACGTCAAAGCCAGAACTGCCCAGGCGAGGATATCTTCCACCAAACGTAACTTGGAGAATCCCGACCGTGATTGTCCGGACTTCAAGCTAATTACCCCCATCAACAAATTTGAAATTTCGGGCCAAAAGAAAGTGGTTGACGGACGTACGTGGAAGCAAGCGATTTACAAATGCTCCAACATGTTTCCGAAACTCGGTTCAAGGAGCAGCGTGAAGTTATCCAAGTGGCGCTGATTACCAATTACAGGAAAAAATCCCTGATTCAGTCGCTCACCATGCGAAAGCGACCATTGACAATCTGCGCAACGAGATTGCGAGTGGTACTGCGTACAGTGAATTGAACCTGAAGCAGTTTAAATTTGAAATGACCAATCTCTGTCCGTTGCCTGTTCGCACTTCAGCCTTGGATTTCTTTTCTTATGGTATTGGGTACACCGACCAGAGCGATACTTTATATCAAAACATCAGCAGTGCAACTGATGGATTTTGGAACATTGATTTCTTCGCCGTACCATTCCGGATTTGAAAGAAGCCCTGGACCAAACCATGACTCCTTTTTATATGATCCTCTCAGGTCGGTATGACAACAAAGGCATCAGAAATTTACCTGTACAGATTGCTTATGGGTACTTTGCGTCTGTTTGTGCCCTATCCTATTTTTCAGGACATGTTGAATGAAAAACTTAATCATCATCTTACTAATTTCACTGAATCCGACGATGCTCTTCGCAAATCTGCCAGCAGGTTTTCTCCACATGCACTGAAAGATGTCTTTGGAATACTGTTGGATTCCGACGAGAACTGCCGAGTTACGCTACATCAATCCGTGTGTGACGTTTAAACCAGACGAACGGACCGTCAGCTTACCATCCAAGTTCTTCACTTAACCACGCTAAGCATTTGTTGTCGGATGATCAGCTTTGCCTCCCGAATGGACAAAATACTATTCGCACCAATAAGAACCAGCCGAGTTCTCAGGGACAAGGGTCATCTTCCCGTTATAATAAACGTGGTCGTCAGACTAGACTCAATAATGGAAAGCAGCAAGGAAATGGCGAACAGCCCCCAAGGCGCTTAACAGCCGTCGTGACATCGTGATGACCGCTATAACTCCAAATTAGCAAGAAAGCTCGAAATCAGAGGGAGAAAATTCATTTTTCTTTACTCAGTTACAGTTTCGTTGAAAAAATATTGGCGACTATAGTATTCAACTCAGATCCCAAAAGAGGAAAAAGCATAAAAAACAAGGGATGTTAATTCATTTGAACAAAACGGTGGCGCAAACTGTGGTGGAACTGAGTTTTTCCGTCTTTCATTTTTTTTTTTTCCACTCCGTACCGGACAGCATCACGTTTGCGGCTATCACCATCGATACGAACGGACCGACAATCTTTCAGGTACGGCCATACCCACAAGGCAACACCTTCTCTCGTCCGATCGGAGCAGTGAAGTTTGTGAGGGTCACAGTTAGTAGCATCATGGGAGACTAGATGCGAACAGGTGATACTGTACCTACAGTCGTTACGTTTCCTGGTGAACAATGTTGCCGGCACGACGAAATGTTTCAATCGGTTCCCATCTGATAAACCGTTTTGGACTTTTAATTTTGTCTGCGCGCGCGCGTATGGGTGCATGCGGCTGTGTTGGAATTAATAACGCACCTGCATATGCATAATTATGTAATCGGTAAGGGGTACATGGAAACATGCATAATTATTAAGGGTCCCAGCGCGCCACACGTGTTTGACGTCGCCGGGCTTTGCAGGGTTAAGCCTGTGAAAATTCGCAAGCGTACACGTATATATGACCAAAGGAGCAGCTGTGGAGGACATGGCGCTCGCCGAAATTTACTACCGTGATTGTGGCTGACCCCAACATGCGTCAAAGTGACACAGCTCACAACCCGGGAGCTCGACGGCCATAAGCCATACCAGAATGAGCTAGTCTAGTCGCCCTTTGTGCTAAGAAACGGCGTCCGTGAGCACAGAATGGAAGCTCAATTGAGAGAAGCTGTGCAGCAACACCGCTCCTCTGGGAACTGTGACGACCTTTTAACGCAGCGGTTCACCGAGCCGGAACTGCACCTGCCCACAGCCCGACACTGCACTATAGGCGAACGAACACAAACTCCTAGTGCGATTTCCCAGGTGCGTAGCAAATGCGCCAATCCGCGACAGTCTCAGAGCCGCCGGAGGCAACACAATCCTCCGGCGGTTTGGTATGCCCTGCGGGCGGCCTTCTTTTCCAGAAAAGAAGCAAAAGCACTGAACACACTCCGCGCAGCGGAGCTACCTTTTTTTGCTTCTTTTTCGGAGAAAAAAAGAAGCCGCCGGAGGCAACACAACCCTCCGGCGGTTTGGTATGCCCTGCGGGCGGCCTTCTTTTCCAGAAAAGAAGCAAAAG
>JAJLUK010000046.1:0-36905 GCA_030570055.1 Blastobotrys chiropterorum
CCGGAACCCTAACCCGGCGAATTTTTTTTTTTTTTTTTTTTTTTTTTTAAGGCTATTATTTCATCACTGTTCGTAGAATGAGAGAGAAAGAGGAAAACGGAGAGAGGGAGTGTGCGTGTGTGCTCCAATTGCCGATTTGTCTGTTCCTCTCCGCGTGAATTGTGTGTTTTAGAACGTTGTGGTGGATGACGATATTTTGACTGCAGAAACATATGCGCGAAATAATAAAACTCTCTCAATTGCAATGTAATATTCTTTTCGCGGTCTGGTTTGAGTCGCAGCAAGGTTAGGAGTCCTCTTCAGCTGCAGGTATGCATACTCTGGGGAAAGCATGCGATCCAAGTAATAATAACCCAATGTCAACGCTTCCGTGAATAAAATTTAATGCATTACCACAGCAGATACGGATCAAGTAGTAGACGAGCAAATTAACTTAGTGTGCCTAATTATTTCCTCAACAAGAACTTTGCATATATGCGTATTTTCTCGGCCTGCTCACCGAGTGCGCTATGCATACATTATTTATTTGTTTCTACGCTTTTGCTTCTTTTCTGGAAAAGAAGACCGCCAGCAGGACAATTGCTGCTCCGAAATCAAGCTCTCGAGAGTCGAGTCGCATTGCATATAGACAATCCGACACCACACCACTAATTTCATTTGGATAACCGGAGCACCAGAGCCTTGGCCATGATACACCACCCGCACGCGTATAACCTTAGCACTCACCACATGTCTCATTATCCAAATGAACTGCTAGGTAACGGTGGACCGGAAATAAACTCAAGTATTATGCTTAACTTTATCCGGCCACAATGCCTGACAAGATGCCTGCAGATAAAATAAACTATAAAAATCCAAACCCACCACACGGCGCGTGTACAATCGCCTCAGCCATACACTTCCATACTATCGCTCTTTCTCTCTCTCGCTCTCCCGTCCACAGCGTTCTTCCACGTCCGCGCGCAGCATCTCCGGAATTCTCGTCCTGCGATTTGCAATGGCCAGTAGTTTCTTTTGGCGCGGGTCACCAAACGGCTGAACGGGCTTACCCGGCCGCATGACAATGACAAGCTTTTTTGCCAAGATTCTATCAGCATCCCACATAACGCTTTTGAGAACGTGAGAAATTAACAGAGAACGACTGGAATATAGCATCGACAGAAAAAGCAGCACAGTAACATGAGGAGAGATGACGTCGCCTGATCCCATACTTCCGCGCAGGAAAAAGCGCAACGTCTGGCGCCAGCCCCCCAGCGATGCACCGGTGCCTAGTGACAAGCGATGCCGTCCGTTCGCCATACCTTCCGGCACGATCGTGGTAGACGGTACACAGATTGTACTCAACAGCTCCAGCAGGGCTACATTCACCCCATCATGCCATAACGATTATTTCCCCCTGACGAACGTTATGGGGAACTCGGTCTTGGCGCTGCTCTCCAAAAACGCCTCCACCATCAACACAAATTCGTCTTCGCACCTAAATCTGACAACGTTCCATGCGTGGCAGCTGCCATTTCACACGAGTTCGGTCCCGCTCACATATACCATAGCCGGTGCTACCGCCATGGTATGGATGCTCTTTATGACGCTGCTAATCACGGCCAACAGACGGCCGCTTTTTCTCATCTTTGTCACAGGGATCACTGTTGTCTGCACTACTGCATTTTCTGCAGAGACCATTTCCCTGTTCAAAAATGAGTATAACAACATGTTTATGGACGGGTCCAACCTAGAATTGGACATGAGCAAACCTAAAATTGCGGTTTTTTGGGCCATAGGCAATTGTGCCATCTTACTGGCTGAGGTGCGTACGGTTGTTCGGCTTTTCACCCGGAAACGCGAGAAGATTATCATTTTTTGGCTTGGGGTCTCGTTAACTGTCCTTAGCGGAATTTTCTACATCCTGACCATTTTTGCCCCCTCTCCAGATGAACGCGGCAATTCGCTGGATGCGACGATCGTCCTCGGCTATCTTTTTTCCATGGCCACGTCTATTCTGTTCAACACGTGCATAATCTTCCACACAATCACAAACTATCGACTGGCGTTTAGGTCGCGCATAATTCTAAAGACACTTGCGTGCAACATTTGCGCTCTTTTGCCCACAATTTTGTTTATATTGGACCTCTCTACGGCCGATGTGGATCGCTGGACTCAAATGGCCGGCTTGGCAGCCACAATGAGTGCAGCACTATCGGCCTGGATCTGGCTCGACAAGCTAGCAGAGTTCAAAAATGACCTCCAGCAGGCTTCGGTTCTCGGCAGGCAGTATTTTGCCGAAGACAGACACAGTGATTTTGGCGAAAAATCTGTGCAACGGACAGTATCCATATCCGACAAGACCATTATCAGAGAGGAAGATCATAAGTCGAAAACGAAGCCATCGAATAGCCGTCATTTAGGCACGCTCTTCTTCCGATTGGACTGGTGGAATATAAAGCGCCCCGAGACTTCCGATAGTACTCGAACAACCTATGAGGTTGCTGATGAAGAGGAAAAAGCCAACAATGATCAAATCGCCGACTCATCGAGCTCTGATCTGCATACTAACCCGTCTATTACTAACCCCCCACCCATCAATATTTATAATTATCCGTTGCGGACATCGCAACGGTTTGTGCATTAGTGAATAACAGAATCAATCAAGTTTACACTAAGTTTATCATGTACTGTCCTAGGCCTCTTGAGAGTAAGTATGTCCTGCGGCCACCCGCGAAGCGAAGCTAACCTTTTTGCTTATTTTCGGAGAAAAAAGAAGCCGCCGGAGACTGCAAACTCTCCTCAGGAGGCCCAGGTCTCTTGGAGATGTTATGCCCTGTGAATGGCCTGTTTATCTAGAAAACAAATAAAAGCACTGGCACAAGCCCTTCCTCCAAGCCGAGTTACCTTTTTGTTTCTTTGGATTGGCTGGAGGGTGCTCTCCTCCATTAGTAGAGCGCACTAGTTGATAATAAAAAAGAGATCGATTCAGTATACAATATTTACAAATTCGTTTATCGTCCCAAGTTCAACAGGAGATTATTGGAGTTGCCGGAACCATTGTCACCGCCAGAAGACTTGTTGCCTGGGAGATAAGTCACATTAGGAGAGTTGGACAAGGTAGTTGCAATATCCTTGGAGGCCTCAATTCTTCTAACCATCAGCAAACCGTCACCAGCCTTTTGAAGGGCTTTGGAGATGGTCTCGGCAGCCTCGGCCTCACCCTCAGCACGAATGACCGCAGCCTGACGTTCTTGCTCAGCCTTCTCAACAGTAAACTTGGCTCGCTCCGCATCCTTCTGGGCAATCTGCTTCTGTTCAACTGCCTTGGTAAATTCCTTACCAAAAGTCATGTGGGTGATGGAAACATCCTCCAATTGAATGTTGAACTCGTCAGCTCGCTTTCTCAGATCCTCTCTGATCTTGGCCGATACGATTTCTCGTTGAGTAATAAGCTCAGCAGCGTCAAACTGTGCAACAACACTCTTCAAAACTTCGTTACCAATAGAAGGAAGGACTCTCTCATCGTAATCCAACCCAAGCGATTGATAAATCCGTGGCAAACGTGGAACTTCAGGTCTATGAAGAACACGTAGGGTTAAAGACACCATTTGCAGGTCCTTAGAGCCTGTCGTCGTAGTGATGTTTCGTGGCTTCGTTCGGACATCAAACAACACTGCTTTTTGCAGCCATGGAATAAGGAAATGGGTTCCTTCGCCCACAACATCCTTCTTCACACCAGAGAATCTGTCAAAGATGACAGCTCGGCTGCCTCCCTTAACGTCGTAAAGAGAGTTCTGTGCAGCATAGAGCGCAGCTGCTGGAATAACAAACCCAGTCAAAGGATTGTTTAAAATTCTCGACATTCTGTTGCGTGGTGAACAATGAGGGTGTATGTGTAGTGGTGCTTGTTGTCGGGCGAGTTTTTTGCCTCCCAACCTGATATTTCCCCGGTCGGTCCCTTATATAATACAGTAATTTTTTTTCACAACCCAATCGACGCACACAACCACCCACGCACCGTCGAATATTTATTATGGAGCAAGGCAGTCATGTCGTGGACTTGTTCAAATCTGGAGTCTCCAGTGAGGAATTGATTGGTTATGAAAATGAGGTGGGGAAGAAGCTTCGTTTCAAGCGTAAAGTGGCAGAATACAACCAAGTGAAAGAGCTGCCACAGCATCTAGCGGAAAAGATTCAAGGTGCTGCGCAAAAAAAGAAGATTGTACGCGATAAAAAGCCCAGAACGGCAGCTCTTGTCGATGGAGACCGTTCTGCTATGAAATTGTTGGAAGACGGCAGTGCGAATGAGAATGGGGGTAGTAAGAGCCCGAGTGCTTTGATACAGAGACAGGCGTCTCAGGGAACTAATGGCACCTCAGTCAATTCCCTTTCATACGCTCCTCAAAGGCCCAAATGGCATGCTCCATGGAAGTTGATGCGTGTCATTTCGGGTCATCTGGGTTGGGTGAGAAGCGTCTGTGTGGAACCGGATAACCAATGGTTTGCCACGGGCGCTGGAGACAAGACCATCAAAATCTGGGACTTGGCGACTGGTGGCCTGAAGCTGACACTTACTGGCCATATAGGCTCGGTTCGAGCGCTTAGCATCTCTTCCCGGCACCCTTACTTGTTTAGCGCTGGGGACGATAAACAGGTAAAATGTTGGGATATGGAGCAGAATAAGGTGATTCGACATTACCATGGCCATTTGAATGGTGTGTATGCCATGGATCTGCATCCTACCTTGGATTTGGTGGTCACTGGTGGTAAGGATTCTGTGGTTAGAGTGTGGGATATGAGAACGCGTCACCCTGTTCATGTTTTGACTGGTCACAAGGACGCCGTTAGTGCAATTAGATGTCAGGAGGCTGAACCCCAAATTATTTCAACATCCATGGATTCTACAGTCAGATTATATGATTTGGTGGGGGGAAAGACCAGGACCACCTTGACCCATCATAAAAAGGCAGTCAGGGCATTAACGGTTCATCCCGAAGAGTTTACATTCTCCACCGGCAGTCCAGATAATATCAAACAGTGGAGATGCCCCAATGGAGACTTTATGCACAATTACACTCCCCCACAAAATGCCATCATTAACACTCTCAGTGTCAATTCAGACGGCGTCATGTTCGCCGGTGGAGACAACGGGTCAATGGGATTTTATGACTGGAGTTCTGGCCATAAATATCAGCAAATGGACACGGCTGCGGTCCCTGGGTCGCTAGAAGCAGAATTGGGCATTTTCTGCAGTACGTTTGACAAAACAGGTCTACGATTGATCACTGGTGAGGCCGACAAAAGTATCAAAGTGTGGAAGCAAATTCCAGACGCCACGCCCGAGACACATCCGGGAATTGAATGGAACCCTACCCTTTCGAGAAGTCATTATTAGAATTTCGGAATTTCGGAGTTCCGATTCCGGGCCGATCAATGGCAACTAAAAACTCAAGTTGGTCGTTGGTTGTTTTTATATGGGAGGACGAACGCCGCAGCAGCAGTCTTTCTGAAAGGTGGCAAAATTTTTTCCAGCCATTAAAAAAAAAAGCCCGTGGTATATTAACCAACACACCATAAAAAGCATAGAAAGAGGGCTCAGAAATCACTCGGAATGAGCGAAACTGACGGTTCTAGAGCTGCGTCGGTAACTGCCGACTCAGAAGGGATAGTCAAGGGGGATATGACCGCAAGTCAAATACGCGTTGGTTTCAAATGCTTTGTTGAAAAAGACGGGGATAAACGAAAAGCGGAAATCTTATCGACACACATACGAAAGGGAAATTTAGTCTTTTATGTGCATTATGAGGAATTCAATAAGCGTTTGGACGAATGGGTGTCGGAGTCCAGAATAGATTTATCTATGCCCGTGGAAGTACCGAAACCCGAAAAGCCAAAGAACAAATCATCGTCCGCCGCAGGCAAGGATAGTGCGAAAAACAACAAAGTTGGGAAAAAAGGTGGACGTTCCGGTACGAAAAGTACCAGTAAGAAGAGCAAAAAGACACCATCAAAAGCCGGCGGCAAAGAGAATGATGAAGCGGCAGCGAAAGAAGCGTTAGGTGATGATGTGATGGATTTGGATGACGTCCAACCCAATGGCAATGCAGCTTCGACTGAGTACAACAGAGAAGAAGAGATTGAAAAATTACGAACGTCGGGGTCCATGACACAAAATTCCCATGAAATTGCAAGAGTTCGTAATTTGATGACGGTTGTGATGGGAGGGCATGAAATTGAGCCGTGGTATTTCAGTCCGTATCCAGTGGAATTGACCGAGGAAGATGTTATTTATATTTGTGAATTTACATTATGCTATTTTGGATCAAAAAAACAGTTTGAACGATTCAGATCCAAGTGCACCTTAAAGCATCCGCCAGGGAATGAAATTTATCGTGATGATGTTAACAAAATTTCATTTTTTGAAATTGACGGTAGACGACAACGGACATGGTGCAGAAATTTGTGCCTGTTCTCAAAATTGTTTCTGGATCACAAAACGCTATATTATGATGTGGACCCGTTTTTGTTCTATTGCATGACTAAACAGGATGAACGTGGCCACCATTTGGTCGGGTATTTTTCTAAGGAGAAAGAATCGGCTGAAAATTATAACGTTGCTTGTATTTTAACACTACCGCAGTATCAACGGCACGGTTATGGACGAGTGTTGATTGATTTCAGTTACAATCTGTCCCTGAAAGAAGGAAAACATGGATCTCCAGAAAAACCGCTTTCGGATTTGGGTTTACTGAGTTATAGAGCATATTGGGCGGATACCATTGTCGAGTTATTAATGGAGACCAAAAAGCACGATATTAATATTGAGGATATTGCGAATATTACTGCAATGACCACGACAGATGTTTTGCATACTCTTCAGACGTTGAACATGCTGAAATATTACAAAGGTCAGCATATCATATGCTTGACCGAGGCAATTGTCGAAAAATATAATCGGCAAAAACAAAAGAAGCGGATCCGAATTGATCCTGAAAGGTTACAATGGAAGCCGCCAGTATTTACCGCTGCTCAATTGAGATTTGCTTGGTAAAAAACTTGGTTTGTGTACATTAATTTAGTTAATATTTATTGAATTAGAGAAACTCTCTCTTTTAGCATCAATGCCTGAGCAAAAAAGCAATATGTTATATTTTTTTGGCATCACTTAGTCAAACGGAATGGGACGTAATTCCTGTTGAGAGTTGACCATTTTGCTCGCCGCTATTGCACTAGGAACCTTAATACCACAACAGTCGGCCCAGTTATTGTGAACATGTGGGAGTTCTTGCCCAGGTTCTGGCGCCGGCGACACGCCTTCTGGGGCTTTGATTAATGTGCCAAACATGAAGTGTTGAATAATTGGCAGTTTGTCGAGAACTTCCGCATTATACATCTTAATCATTCCTTCGTTAACTTTTGACCATTTCTTAACGCCAGAAATGTCGTCAATCAAAGGTGAATGCCAACGAAGAGATGCAGTTTTAACCGAGTTGATAAAGCGAACGCAGCCGAGGTACATATATTTGTCTCCGTACATTTCCAAGATATCCTTATCATGAATGCTGATCGGACGAAGATGCTTGTGAGTGCTCAACTGTGCGGAGCCAAACATGAACGGCAAGAAATGGTAGTCGTCCAACCCCCAAACACCATGAGAACCTGCAGGTTCAAGCCAATACATGGTCTGCACTTTTCTGATCACCTTCATATAAGTCAAAAAGACTCTCAAGACGACTGCAGTGAAATTTCCTTTCACCAAGACACCCAATTGATTCAGGCAGAGTAAAAATGCAATAAAGTTCAATTCGTGGCCACTGCCATAATCTATTCTTGTCCTGTTACCCCATGATTCAGTAAAGTATCCGGTCAATTCTATGCTGACGTCTTTATCAACGCCAGGAATTTCGCAGATCCACTTTTTGGCGTTTTCGTTCATTTCATCGTAAAAATCAGCAAACTCCGGCTTACCGAATCGTGAAGTCTTCTGGTCCGCAGCAGGATGTTTATCTACCAGTTTTCCAACCCTCAACAGAACATCAACGATTTTTTCAATCGCTGGGGTCATTTCACATTCCGCGTCATTTGTCAGACCAATAACAGATTCATTTAACCCCTTCACAAATTCAAGCAGAACATTTTTTACGTCACTAGTCTTCCAAATCTCCAGATCATCATTTGTCAATATCCTTCTCACAGGCGTTTGATATGAGCTCATTGTAGTTATGTCCGTCAACTTAGTAATGTGGTTTTTGCCATAACCGTTTTGGTTGAAAAGAGTCGGATCGCCGGTAAAATGGTCACGTGAGCCGTAATTTTGCCTACACGATATTGGAGGCGACAGACTGAATAAAAGTCAGTAACATAAAGCGACTCATACAAGTTGCAATACAGTACTTTTGTTGTTTCTTTCGAAAACAAACCCATTGACTTGGGTCTGCGTTCATTTGATTAAAAAAAAATACATTGTTATATCACGTGACGATCGCACGTGATCACTCCAAACTGCTGCCGGGCGCCCCCATCGCTCAAATGATCAACCCCCCTCCCACTCCAATACTCCAGAAGAATGGCGGCGAACAAAAGGCTACTGAAAGAACTGGCGGCGTACCAGTCTGACCCCAACCCGGCGCTACAAATGCTCGAGCCGGAGAATGGGGAGGATATGTTTACGTGGATCGCAATGTTAAAGGGGCCGACGGAGAGTGCTTATCAAGGAGGTCAGTGGAAGATCAGAATTAAGATCCCTCAGACCTATCCCTTACAACCCCCTGAAATGCATTTTTTGACCAAAATATGTCACCCTAATATTCATTTTGATGTGAGTACATATTCCAATGTAGCACGGTACATAATCGCTCATTTTACTAATCGTCTCGTAGACGGGTGAAGTATGTTTGGACGTTTTGAAATCGCAATGGACACCAGCCTGGACATTATCCTCGGCATTAACAGCAGTTCAAGCGATGTTGAGTGATCCAGAACCGGATAGCCCACTGAACATTGATGCGGCGAATTTGGTTAGATGTGGAGACCAATCTGCTTATGACGATTTGATTAGATACTATACTGTGGTTTATGCTAAAAGGCTCCCTATATAAGTGTATATATATGCATATTTATTAAAAATTTTCAATGAGAGTAATGGATGGCTATGCATGGGCTTTGAAAGCGGTGATCTGAACCGAGGTTATTTGATTATCGTGAAAACAAAAAAAAAAAAAAAAAAAAATATTATTAAAAAATTTAATAAAAAAGGAATAAAAACACATCAATTTCAAAGAATTAAGATGAGATAAATATGAGTAACAGTGAAGTCATAATGTTACAATGGGGACAACAAGAAGCTGAACGTATTCTAAGACTACCTTAAATCGGTGAAAAAGAGCGAGCAGAGCAAATACAATTGTTTTGTTTACCACTGAAATTTAAATGCCCCTAAGACTCAGCTCGCTCCGCAGTGGCAACTCATAACCCTGCTCAGGTGAAATGTATCTATTCTTCTAAATTTACCCCTTCTATCCGCATTTCGAATCCCGGGGAACCCATTTTGCTCCCAAAAGACAAAAATTAAAAAATTTACAGAAACGGTCTGTCTGTGACAACACCCAACAACAGAAACACACACTCTCGTCACACGCACACAAAACGATAAATATCCATAGAAATTTGTAAAACTACATTTTTTTATCGTCAAAGTCTTTATTTTATTCCCTTCACTTCCGACCTTCTCGTTTCTGCCTTTTCATGGAAGATCAACTCGAGCAAGCTGTAGGCATTGCCCTTCAAGGGGCTGGAGACGCTTCATTGAAGCAACAGGTAAGTAGTGAAAATTCGGCGAAAAAAGCTAAAGGCAACGCAACATTATACTAATCAACTCAACCTGTAGGCTATTGATTTCTGCAATCAAGTCAAAGATTCTCCTGATGGGTGGCAAATCTGTTTGAACATTGTTATCGGGGATCAAAAACGATCTGACGCTACGAGGTTTTTCTCTTTGCAAGTCATTGACAACTCGCTATCCAGGCTGACCAATGAGCAATTGCAATACATCAGGAATAACCTATTCACCTATTTACAGAAAATGGTCAACGACTCGGACAACATGGAGGCTATCCATTTTCGAAATAAATTGGCTCAATCCATCGGTTATTTGTTCATTGTATCCTATCATGAAGCATGGACAACTTTTTTCGACGATCTTATGACGCTAATGGCTAATACCAATTCCAATGTTGGTAATGCGCCAGCAGTGGACATGTATCTACGTATTTTGAGGTGCATTCATGAAGAAATCGGTGACAATCTCATCTCCCGGCCAGTGGAGATTACGAAACGGAATAATGTCTTGAAGGATTTGGTCAGAGAAAGGGCAATGAACAACCTGGCCTCTTCATGGATGGATATTTTACAGTATTATACTAACAACTCTACGAATCCGGAATCCTTAGGCATTGAAATTGTAGATGGTGCATTGAGAGTGATTGGAGCGTGGATATCTTGGATAGATATCACACTAGTGGTGAACCCTTCTTATCTCAACCTCATTTACAGCCAATTAGCCAGTCCAAAGCAACGCCTATCAGCTTGTGATTGTTTAACTGAAATTATTTCAAAAAAAATGAAACCGGCAGACAAGTTGGAATTGATTGCTCTCTTAAACCCTAGCAATTTGATTTCCCAGCTTCCCACCGGATCCAATTCTGACATTGAGTTTGATGAGCGTGTTGCAAAACTTTCCAACATTGTCGCATTGGAGTTGGTCCACATTATCGATGGTACTACCGAAGCCTCTTCCGGGGTGAACTGTAGTCAACAGGAGATTGAAAAGGGCGAACAGTTACTTATGGATATTCTTCCAATTGTTTTGCAGTTTTTGTCCAATGAATATGACGACACTTCATCCCAAGTTTTTCAGTGTTTGGGCGAGTACTTGACATATGTGAGAAGAGAATCTAAAAAGGAAAAAGCCAAAGTGGACACATCTGGTTTGACGAAAAATCCAGTTTCTGGACAAATTCTGGACTTCCCAGCTGATTCCAACTTTGTGCCTCAGTCGCGGTTGAATATTCTTAAAATTATGCTTGAAAAGATCATCGTTAAAATGAAGTATGACCCAACAACTGATTGGACGGGTGGGGAAGATGAGAGCGAAAGTGAATTTTTGGATATTAGAAATCGTCTCAAAGTTCTGCAGGACCAAATCGCGACTATTGATCAAGATCTTTATACGGATGGTATGGCCAATATCATCAATTCCTCGCTGGAAGGCTCTACAAACAAGAATTGGCAAGATGTCGAGCTCGGGCTCTACGAACTATATAACTTCAGTGATTCTACCAAAAACGGCTCGATTGTACTTCTTCGAGGTCGAGAAACTAAAGTTTCTAGAACACTATACGAGTTATTCGTCAAAATGATTACATCGAATGTAATCACAGTGAACCACCCGTCCATTCAGCTGTTATACATGGAACTGGTTAACCGGCATTCATCATTCTTTACGGCTGAGCACACTGATCTCTTGAACAAGACCTTGGAGATATTTGTTTCACCTTTGGCGATTCACAACTCAAACAAAAAGGTTCAAGTGAGATCTTGGTATTTATTCTTCAAATTTATCAAGGCAGTCAAAAACTTTGTGGGTGATATTGCCGAGCAAATTTTTTCATCAATGGCATCTCTCTTAGAAATCAAAGCAGAACCGCCGACTAATAACAACGATAGCGATTCGGAAGGTGATGAAGAGTCGGGAATTTTTGACAGTCAATTATATCTTTTTGAACTTTGTGGTGTGTTGTTTGGATCTGTAAATAGTGATGAACAAAGCCACTCCCTCACGCAACGATTGCTTCAACCGATCTTCAATGACATTGAAAAATGCATTCAACAAGACAATATTCTTCAAGACGGTCAACTTGCTGCACAAGTTCATCACGACTTGATGGCAATTGGTACTTTTGCTAGAGGATTTGATGACGTCGGTGGAAAGCCAACCAACAAAAAGCCAGTGGAAGAATTGAAAAATGCAACCCAAGTTATCATAGTAGTTTTGGAAAGAATGGCGACATTGGAGCCAATTCGATCCTCTGCACGATTTGCATTTTCGAGGCTTATTCCTCTCTTGGGTGTTGGAATTCTGGGCGAGATTAGCAGGCTGATCAGCGCGCTTTTGGAAGGTAGCAAGATTCAAGAACTCGGTGACTTCCTGAGCTTTTTGGGTCAATTGAGCCATAGCTTCAAAGCCGAATATGGAGTTTTTGAAATGTTCAGTTCGTTGATCAGTCCATTAGTAAACCGTATGATGTCTGTGTTGGAGCAAGTCAACAAAGAGGCTGAAACGGGCTCTACAGATGCTGTCATGCTGAAACGTTCTTTGAGGAGGTCCTTTTTGCAATTTATTTTCAACCTACTTAACAATGGTATGGGCGCAATTTTTGTTGCTGAACAGAATGCCCAAGCGTTCCAAAGTGTGATGGAATGTATCTTCCTTTTCGCTGGAGATATGGATGATCCTCAAGTTCAAAAGTTGGCAATTGTTATTTTGAGCAAGATGTTGTCAATCTGGGGAGACGGTGAAGTGAAACCAGATCCAAACACAAATGAGACAGACGTCTTTGGCAAAGGGATGGTTGTTTCAGGATTCAACGACCAATTCATCTTTGAACAATACACGAGAGTCTGTTGGGACTTGCCTAGTAAACCAGGCTTCAATATTCGGGATGCTCAAACCAGAATTGTAGTTAGTGAGGCAGCTGCCTTACAGCGAGCGATCTACGAGAGAAAAGGCCCTGTTTATGTGACGTATTTGAGCAGCCAGCATTTCCCAAGTATTGGCCTGCCCGAAAACATGGCTCAGGATTATCTTGGAAACTTGAGCCAATTGAACGCCAAAGATTTCAAGAAGTATTTTATTGACTTTTTGTCGCGAGTGTTTTCATAATGACGATATAGAAATTTTTGTATGATATTTTTTGTTAAAGAGAGAAGAAAAGAGAAAAAAATAAAAATAAAAATAAAAATAAAGTAATTAATAATGAATAAAAAATTTTCAAAGCTATACATATATACACAAGAGAGGTTTATTTATATTTACGAAGAGCTTCTGCTTCTTCGTTAACTCGTTTTTGAAGTCCCTTAGAAATTTCTTCAGAAATATAGTCTTCAATTTCCTTATTAAATTCTGGTCTGTTCGCCTTTGGCATGTTGGCCAGTTCAGTAAGCAACTTCTTGGTAGCAGGAGTCGTCGGCATCTTTGGAGCGTTGTACATTTTGGCTTCAGCTTCAGTGATTTGCCTACTGTCCTTGTGTTTTCTCCATTTAGAATGTGGGTTTCTAATTTGATCCATAGCACCAAACTTAATTGGCAATTCATGCAAAGAGGTTGGGAAGAATGATCGTTCTTCGACTATCGAAGGGTCGGTGGCAGTTGAAGGGTTTGACTCCTTTATTGGGTTAGGAGGTACTGGGTAAGGGATGATCATTGAATGGTTGTGACGAGCACGACGAATTGGCATCATCTTGTTTCTATCTTGATCGTAAAATTCGCCCTTGAAAGCAATAGAATGGACCGCAACGTCCTCGGTAGTGCCATCTGGATTCTTGATAGTTGAGACTAAACGTAAGTTATCGTAAGGGACTGGATTTGGAACGTTAGTAACTGGTTTGGTCTGACCTTCCAACCACATAGTCTTTGGTAGAACCATTTTGGTCGTACCACCTAGGCCTTCCACGAAGCAGCAGTTGCCGTCTTTATATACAGAATGTACGGTTCCAACTTTTCCTCTTTCCGCACCAGAGATCACCTGTACTCTATCCCCTTCGACAAATGGTGGGTTTTTTAAGACCTCTTCTTCTCGGACAGTATACTTGATCTGGGCCTGTAAGAATGGTGGATTATGCTTGTACATGTTGTCCTCTGCGATCTTCTTTGCCGGACCCTTGAGGTCCTTCAATCTCCGGACATATCGGCTATTGGTCATCGTGGAATCCTAAGCTGGCTACTTTCGTAAAGCTTTGGTGAAGTGAAATTTGAAAATTTCCAAGAGATTTGGGAGTGTTGGGAGTTACGCGGAGGTCTGAAATTTACGACAGAGTAAGGTCCGCTGCTGTTACGGTAAAGAAAGTAAAAAAGCTAGTTTGTTTTGTTTTTTTTTGTTTTTTTTTTTTTTTTATCCTGCGAATTTTTGTCGATATCCTCTGTGAAGTGTGTTCTGTAGAATTGGAAGTTTTGTATTCCAGACTATTGTTTTGGGCTCTGAAGCCCTCTCTCACACCACCACTAGGTGAAAGTGAGACAGTATTAGCATTAACCAATCGTCATGTCTTGGAAGTTATTTGAAACTATTTCTGGCCAGTTTAGAGCTATCCAATTCTATACGTTTTGCTTGATTCGACACTGTCTGTTATACTCCTTACTGGTATGTCACGTGACGCTGAATGGTATTAGGGTCTGCGTCAAACTCGATAGTAACTCTCCAGTGAATTGTATAATTAATAGAAATGAAACGATGATCTTAAAAAAACATGTTCGCCTGTTCTCAGCCAAGAAGCGGTGAAGCAGGGATTTTTTTTTTTTTTTAATTCTCAAACGAGCGATTATCATATCCCATAGTCTCAAGTCCATTAAAAAAAAGAAAGATACAAACGTTATCATAAAAAAGATTAATGCTCAGAACAGATGGCTATAAACTCTTCTTCGTCAATTTCGCCATCCTGGTCAAGATCAAATTCATCAATCATCGCTCGAAGTTCTTCATCATCCAAATTCTCTCCTAACTCCTGGGCAACCCGTTTTAAATTAGCAAAGGAGATTTTCCCACTATTGTCTGTATCGAATAACTTAAATGCACGACGGACCTCCTCTAGCGGGTCTCGTGAAGATATCTTGGCCGACATGACTTGCGAAAAGTCTTCAAAGTTTATCATACGTCGGCCCTGTCTATCATGATCCTTTATTATTTGTAACACTTCGGATTTTTTGCTATCAAATCCCAGTGCTCTCATTGCAACCTTCCAACACTGTTAGCGACGCTGTTCAAAAAAAAAAAAATCACCATCACCATATGCACTTACTTTCAATTCGTGATAATCGAGTAACCCATCGTTATCAGTGTCAAACACACCAAACTGAAAAATATTTGTGTCAGCAAGTCATTTCCGCGTGTAATTGGGCCCTTATCCTTACGGCTTCCTTGATTTCTTGACGTTGTTCGTCGGTGAGCTCGCGTACTAAGGGGGCGTGGACCGACCTTCTATCTCCAGCAGGCGGATTGTTATATATATTGCCGCCACTACCAGCAGCCCCGGTCCCAGAGTTCTGATTCTGCGTCGTAGCGACTCCGCCACCACTTCCAAAAATTGAATTGGGGATTCGTCTTCGAACGGACATTCTGTCGTGTTTTTGAAGGGTTTGGTGTATTGTTGTTGATAATGTGATAAAGTTTGGGAAGACGCGTTGGCTTCCCAACGTCAGTTAGAAAAATACATAACCCCCCCCCCCCCCTGGTAGCATTCGCAGCGTTGGTAGATGAACCTGGAAATTGGGGACAGAGTGGCTGTTAAAGGTGAGACTGGAGTTGTCAGATTCCTTGGTACCACCTCTTTTTCCACTGGTCAATGGGCAGGCGTTGAATTGGACGAACCCAAAGGGCGGAATGATGGAAGTGTTCAAGGTACCCGGTATTTTGAGTGTGTCAAGAATGACGATGGGCAATTATTTGGCCTCTTTGTGCGTCCCGGGATTGTAAAGATCCAGGTGAGTATGGAATTTGAGTTGGTATGAGTATGTACCTACTAATGTTATCATTAGCAAAATCCATCCCCACCAAAGCAGATGCGGAAGTCTCGACCGTCGGAAACATTGTCTTTTAGAACCATGCCTGATTTGAAACCGAGGAAGTCGTCTGATAGGCTGAGTCTTTCATCGCCGACGCAAAGTTCACGTCCTTCTTCCAGAATGTCTAGTTTTGGAAGTGGCAGATCACAATCGCCATATCCTATGTCTCCATCTCCGGTGAGAGGATTAATGGAAAGTCCGCAATCAAAGTTAATAGCTGGGCCTGGGGACCCCTCTGCGCTGAGTAGACAAATTGAGACGCTGAAAAGTAAGCTCAAGGTTATGGAGCGGAAGAGATTGAATGATCGCGAAAAAATCAATGAAATGCAAGAGGATAATAAGCGGGCTATAAAGCTTGAAAATATTGTGAAAAGGCTTCAATTGAAGCTCACGCCGATGCACGAAGAAATTCAAACACTCCGCGAAAAAGTGCGGAATCTCGAAGCGGAAAACATCAAGTTGGTCGATGACTTCCATAAAAACGATGATGCGATTGAAATGGCCGCTTTAGATAGAGAAATGGCAGAAGAACGCAGCGAAACGTTGACGTTAGAATTGGATTCTTTGAAAAAGAAGTTTGAGGGTTTGGAGTTGGAATGTGAAATCTTGAGGGAAGAAAACTCACTCATCAATTCCGACGCTCCTTCGTCCAATGGTCAATCAGGAGAAATAAAGGATATTTTGAGGCTCGAAAAGCGTAATGAACAACTAGAGAATGCTCTGGTCAAACTTCGTGAAGTGTACAATTCCCAGGAAGCGTCGTTGAAGGAAAATGTGGGGTTGCTGGATAAAAATAGGACAGATCTTTCGCAACTTACGCTGGCCTGTGAAAAGACTGAAAAGAAGTTGGCCGAATCCGAAGCAATGGTGGCCGACCTTCGAGTTCAACTAGATAACGCGCTTGGAGCAGAGGATATGATTGAGAACTTGACTGAAAAAAACCTTGAGTTGAGTGAGAAGTGTGAAAAATTGCAGCGGACTATAGACGAACTAGAAACGTTAAAAGAACTAAACGATGAGCTTGAGGCAAACACTTCGTACCGTGAAAAACAACTCACGGAAGAAATCGACTCTCTTAATGCGAGCAAGGCTGAGACTTCCACTAAGATTAAAGAGTTTGAGGACAGAAATGCTTATTTAGAATCTGCCATTTTAAAATTCCGGGACCTGGTCCGGTCCCTGAATTCCGAAATCGATTCTTTAAAGTCCAGCGGTGGTGTCGAGTCAGAAGAAACAATGAATTCCAAAACAGTTCATGACCAGACAAAAGCCATCGATGATTTGAATTTAGATACTCAGGCAAAATCAATAATCAAAACAATTGACCTTGAGCTCCGAAAGTTCGAATCTCAACAAGCTGTTGACCATTTGAGCATTGTCAAGTGCTACTTGCCTGATGAATATGCTGTCGATGAAAAGTCAATTGAAACAGTTTTACGATTGGAGCGGATTTCATTCCAGGCTAACATGTTAATATCCTACTTTACAGATAAACTGAGTTCTGAAAATCTCACGTTAGACGGGAAAATCTGCATGGCTCTGTTTGAAATTAAGGACCTTGTATCTATCGTTCAGCGCCAACTGGAAAAGGCAGATCCTGAACGGTTTCAAAAATACAGTAGCCTGTTCGATCAAGTTGACACAGTTTCCACCAAATTGAAGAAATATATAGACGGCTTACGAAACGAAGATATTAGGGAACCCGAATTGTTAAAAGAGCTGAATTCGGTTCTACTGATCCTACAAGGGATTTGTGAAAACGTCCCTGACAGCAAACGGACATCCAAGATGCTTTTTGCTAACGCTCAGTCCTATGGAAACTTGGCTATGTCGGTTGCTAAAATATTGTCGGCTACTACAAAGCTGGATTTGTTACAAAACCTCCCTGGTGAGCTAGCAATCCTTTCACGGAATAAGGTAGTGATGAAAAAGCTGGAAACACAGTTGAACGAGATGAATGAAAAATCTGTCTCAAACAATCACATTACAGAGCTATGCCAACCTGAATTTGAAATCCTGCAAGACGTTGAATCTCGATGCGTTTCGCTGGCTAACTTTGTTATTTCAGTGTCAACCAAAAATGATGATCAAAGTGAAAATTTTAATTCATGTCTGACTCACCTTGACAAATCGGACAGTGATGAATTCTCCGCGTCTGTTAAGAGCTATGTCAAGCCTCTTGAAAACTTATCAGAGATATCCCTGACTCAAGTCCAGTCTATCAAAATAACCCCACCACCATGGAAAGTCAAGGCTAAAAAAGTCAACGATTTGAAAGAACTAGGAATGAGGCAGCAACGGGAAATAGAAAGGCTGAAGGAGCAGGAAAAGAAATTGGTAACAGGTCTGCGCTCTAAAGACAAGACGATTGATGAACTTAATGTGAAAGTCGAGCTATTAGACGCAAGACTGTCAAAAGCCAAAGACAATGACAAGACGGTGTTGGATTTGAAAAATTCATTAGAAACCGCAGTTAGTCAAGAATCTTCTCTTCAAGAAATGATCAAATTTTTGAAACAAACGTTAGCCGACCAAGCTTCACAGCTAGAGCAATACAAGAAACAGAGCAAAGAGCCATTAAAGGCGCCGGAAGGGAAAATTCTTCTTGCAGCTGATGCCTCAGTCATCTCTCTTCAACGTGAAGTGTATGATCTGAGGAAAACTGTTGGGTATTTGAGCAGGCGACAGACTAATGTCGAAGATGAATTGGCATGGTTAAAGCCATTGAAACCTGAACCACCACGGCACTTGTATGCTGTAACATTGATCAGGCGATACTGCCGTATTCTATTTAAAGATATCCGAAGGGCGGTTACCGAATTTGACTTGATCTCCGTCCAAGTGCAGTCTACTGGCCATGAGTTCCTATGGAAGGCAAAGTCCAAAACAAACCGGTCTAAAGTTTACCACCAATTGGAATGTGTTGAAAACATTCGAGATCAGATCCATAGCATAGTATCTTCACATTAATTTATTAGTATATTTACATTTAATGATCGAATGCATACGTAAATTGATACGTCGTAGAACCGGTACTCCCTTCTATTGTCAACGCTTGAATAAATAGTTAAATATGTCTTAGGTTTGTTTGATCAGTTTCTTCTTGGAAGGCCATTTGCGGACAACGTCGATACCAGTTCGTGGCCAGAACCACTCCAACAGATAGTATAAGAGAACATCCACAATTATGCACATTACAAAGAGTTTTCCTGCCCATGGACCACATCTATAGTATCTGGCAAGACGATCCAATAACGGCTCATTTAATGTTTCCATGTCAATATCGTCGTAGACTTTTTCTGTCCTTCTCGCAACATCTTCCCAATCGTACATACCCTTGATCTCGTCGTGGAACGTCGACGTGTCCACTTTTTTCTGATCAATCAGATTTATAGCCTCTAATGTGCTTTCTACTAGCGAATCTTCAGCTGGCGATGCAAAAACGGTCATATGGTTAGGAAGCACTTCAGGAATACCACCGACCTTAGTGGTGACAACCAAGAGACCGCAAGAGGCCGCTTCGACCAACACTGTACCAAACGCCTCGGTCAAACTTGGATGAAGATAAATGTGGCCAGTTACCATAACGTTTCGGACATCCTCGTGGCGAATGCTTCCTATTAACTCGACTCGTTCTTGCAGTCGATATTTTTCACGCATTTGTTCCAGATCCACCTCTTTTGGTCCGGAACCCGCAATGATGAATCGAACTGTAGGATGAAGAGCACATATTCTCGGAATAATTGCAGTCAACAAGTCTGCACCTTTATTCGGGTATAGTCGAGATATGACCACAATTGTAATGTAGTCTTTGCTTGCTCTGGAGGAATCCGGCTTGAAATTGTCCGAGACCACAGCATTAGGAATCACACTTACGGATGACGGGTTCAACGCAGCACGCAGGACCGTGTTTTCCTTGCAAGTGTGAGAAACGCAGATTACATGACCAACATCACTCAACGTAAACTTCAGCAGCTTGTTTCCAAGAATACTACCGGCGTCTGCGAATCCGAACAAAGAGTGATCCGTGAATAATGTCCGTAGTCCCATAGTCCGTCCGTGTATAATGGCTTCATGACACAAGCTGCTCAAACTGGCATGACCATGCACAATGTCGATTTGTTCGCGAATGATGATCTGTCGGAAAATAGGGAAAAAGGAAAAAACTGTAGGAAATGTGGATTCGCGATAGAGCACGAAGAACGGGACATAATACACTTTGAGTCCGTTCGACAGCATTCGAACACCAGTTCGTGATCCATATGCATGCGTGATGATAACCACCGAATGGCCCCGATCAATCAACTTTTGCGACAGCTGGTACACATGGAGCTCTATACCCCCTGTTTGGGGATAGAAAAAGTCCGACACCATTGCTATATTATAAGCCATTGTGCCAATGTTATCATATCGTGTACCAAAAACAAAAAAAAAAGGGGTGAAGACGAAAAAAAAAAAATGAAATATTTCGTTTTCCGTTCGGCTGTGCTGTGCTCAACACACTCCCAGTTGACAAGTAGTAACGCTTTATCGCTCCCTCCATTAAAAGATCACCACAGAGGCGCAGACATATATACACGCACACACATATCATGACAGATGGGAGACATGAGCCGATACCAGCAGACGCCCCACCGAGTTATGATGAAGTACCACGGCTAGAGCAGACAGAGGCCGAAGCGCATGATGAATCCGCGGGGTTTCTTCGAGATTCGTTGTCGCTGGATTTGGCCGAAGACCATGATGGACGATCCGAGCTTCAAAATGAAATGGAAACGTTTGAAGTGTATGACCCGGCAGCGGCAAATAACGGGCCAAGTGTCTTATCTCGGGCAACGCTGGCGTCTCAACGGTTTGCCCGCAGTCTAAATTCCAAGTTCATTAGCCCCGTTCAGCGAATCCTGATCGACCCAGTAGCTAGTGCGTGGACTAGTATTAACCAACGTTTCGATGAAATATTAGGCAGATTTGGGAACCCGCTCATGTTTCGTCGGCTCCTATATCTCCTGATCGTGGCCATAGTGGTGTTTGTGGCCATTTCCACTGGTATTGTTGCTACTGCGGATGATGGCAGCTTATTCATGGGCCAGTTCCACAATCACGAAGAGTTGAAGCGGCTAATACGAGAAGAGGTGAATTCTGAAATCTTGAGGGATCGATTAGAATATCTCTCTTCTATGCCGCACATGCCGGGAACGGCAGGAGACCTAACGTTGGCTCGGTATATCCAACGGGAGATGATGGCGTATGGGATTCATCCCACTGAGCTTAACAAGCAAATTGCATACTTAACCTACCCTAATGACACTGATACGACGTCCATGCAACTCAAGCTCCATAAGGGGGAAAAAAATGAAGAGTTTGTCGCTGACTTGCGTGAAAGCTCAGTATACGGCACTAACCCGAAGGATTATCAGAAAACTCCTCGGCCATATCATGCTCTTTCTGTAGGAGGTGATGTTGAGGGCCATTTGATATACGCGAATTACGGCACTAAGGACGATTTTGAATATTTGAAAAAGCAAAAGGTCGACGTGAAAGGGTCGATTGTGATGATGAAATATGGTAAGCTAGAGCCAGGGCTAAAACTCAAACTGGCTGAGATGAGCGGGGCGGTTGGTGTCATTATGTTTAGCGAGAAGACTGACGCAAAGGGGAAATCATGGCCTGAAGGCCCTGGCCTAGCAGAAGATGGTGTTCAACGAGGGGACGTTGGCATTTCAGCTCTGAATCCGGGTGATATTTTGACTCCTGGTTGGCCGTCGTCGCCAACGGCCCCCACGCTTGGGTTACAATTGGTCAAGAATTTGGCCAAGATTCCCAGCATGCCGATATCATGGAAGAACGCTGAACCATTCCTTCAAGCAATTGAAGGATATGGTAAGAAGAAGGATAACTGGAGTAATAACGGTCAACCGCAAAACGTGAAGGAATGGTGGACGGGTGATAAAAAGTCCCCGAAAGTGTCACTCACAAGTCATCCAGTAGTAAAAGAGCGTCATGAATTATGGAATATTTTGGGCAAAATTGAGGGTGTGGAGCAAACTGACAAGGCTGTCTTCATCGGTGCTCAGAGAGACGCTTACTGCTATGGCGCTGTTCAGCCAATGTCAGGTACAACTGTCCTATTGGAAGTTGTTCGAATTTTGGGTGAGTTAAATCGCCAACATGGATGGGAGCCCCTCCGAACAATCTACTTTGTAAGTTGGGATGGTAATCAAAACATGGCAGGAAGTACAGAATGGGTCGAGCGTAATGCAGATGAATTACGACGAGAAGGTGTCATCTACATCAACCTGGATGCGGCCGTTTCAGGAGACAAGTTAAGAGTGTCGGGCCATCCAATGGTTGATGGCGTGATCAAGCAAGTTCTCTCAGAAGTTAATGACCCCATTTCCAACAAGACATTAGCTGAAACGTGGGGTGATCAGCATATCGCCAGTTACAAGAAGAGCAGCAACTACTTACCGTTCACATCTCACGTTGGTGTTCCAAGCGTTGATTTGGCATTTGAGGGAGAGAGCTACCCAGAAAACAGCTGTTTTGACAGCTTTGAATGGATTAAGAAATTTGGAGATGCTGAATTTTCATACCACGAGACTTTAACAGAGATTGTGGCCCGACTCGTCTTGAAATATTCGGATGAACCATTGATTGATTTTGATCTCAGCGCATATGCACAACTGCTCAAAACATATATTGTAGATGTGGAAAAATATGCCAAAACAACAAACGGCTGGGAAAATGGCAAGCTCAGGTTTGATCCACTGCATAAGGCGGTTGACAAACTAAAGCTCAGCGCGGATCGTTACGGCAGGTGGCATCGAGACTGGCAGAACATTGCATCTGAAGGAGGTGAGCCACCAATTCTGACTGTTCATCGGTTGAGCTGGAACTCCCGGTTGGCAGGACTTGACAAGCACATGTTGGACAAAATTGGGGTTCCCGGCAGGAATTGGTTCAAGCATATCCTGTTTGGTCCGCAGTTATGGCATCCAACAGAAGGCGATTACCATTGGTACACTTTCCCCGGAATCCGTGATAGCATTGAATCTGGTGACTGGAAAGAGGCCCAGGCTGTCATAGATAGAATTGGTACGTTATTATCATTTGCATCGGAAAAGTTTATTAATTAAAAGCTTAATTTATATTGGAAGATAACACTGTATAACGCATGACTGTACATACATTCTAGGACAAACTGCTAGCTAATTCCATATGAATGGGCCCCATCGATATCGTTATATTAATAATCAAGCGTAATTCCGCTCCTCCACCCAAGCATGTGCACGTTCCAGCATATGAAAATGTCCCAACCTTTTAAACCCCAACTTATCTGTACCTCCGATCTCATCACTGAGCGATCACACATACACACAACTTGTATTTGAACATGGAGCTATATTATATCAACATTGCATTGGGAGTGTTGCTTGTCTTTGTGGTTCTACGTAAACTGTTCTTCACTTCCAATGAGGAAGCTCCAGATATGCACCAGCCAGAGCCATTAGTGTTTACTACATTTACCCCAAAAACGCTGGCCAAGTATGATGGCAAGTCAGACCCTCGTGTGCTGTTGGCCGTGAAGGGGAAAGTCTTTGATGTCACCAATGGTAAGGCGTTTTATGGGCCAGGAGGACCGTATGAAAACTTTGCCGGACATGACGCCTCCCGCGGATTGTCCAAGAACAGCTTTGACCCTGATATGATCACTCCGATTGATCAGCCAATTGATACATTGGAGAACTTGAATAGTGAGGAGGTCCAGAGCTTGGACCAATGGTTTGGCCACTTTGATGCAAAGTACCCAGTTTGTGGTGAACTGGTGAATGAAAGTGAAAAGAGCAAATAATCTAGTTGTATTGAATGTATGATTATGCATACTGTATTATAGGGCAATTTGAGGTGTACGCAAAACTCCATGAGTATTTGTGGGCATATGCATAGCCTATGGCATATTCAATTCTTTTGAGTCATGCATACGACATATGTGTTATGCATATGCATATGTCATATGTTCATATGTATATGCATAGTTCAAGGTGTTGACAGCGACACATGCATAAAGGCCTACGATGCCATCAAGTGAGTGCTTCACATTAGCCGTTAAAAGTGAGGGCAAAAAAAGAAACCCCCCCCCCCGTTGTCGTTTAGTATGGGCGAGCAGCAGTTCATTGCGCACGTACGGTTCTCTTCGCACAATCCAATAGGTAATATTCTTCATGTTGAATGCGTTCTAGTAGCTTTTTTTTTTTTGGATGGCGTGGTCCAAAAAAGTGGAGACGCCCTTGCTAGTCAAAAAATTCATATTATCAACTTATTCTTGTCTAATATGTTCGAAACCTTGTAAACGTACTTCATAGATGCCGCCTCCAAAACGTTTGCTAAGTCAATTCTTTGATGTATGCGGCAGACCTTTGTCATCTGTTATCCCGGTTACGCATAACTCTTTTTTATTCTGTCACGGTACATGGTCAATGGTATATCTTTCTTTGAGGGCTAACTCTTGAATCAGAGATACAGAGAAGAGTATTGGAACTGATGTTTTCTGGACTCCGAACGCCATGGTGTTTCGTTAGCAAAGTGCCTAAGAAAACGTACGGAAAATGGAGTTTCCCACTCAGCCGCAGCAGTATGCTATGCATACGAGCTGTGCGTAGTGGAAACTGCGATATTGCTCGGATCCTGTCGATCACACCGGATAGTCGATGGTCCCAAACATGCATCATCTTCCACGAGTATGCATAATCCAGCCTACGATTTTTTACGCAAGCGACTGCCACGTCGTAATCAGTCTGCATATCATAAAAATACATTTCTTATATTATATATCATTTCATTCAATGATAACTCACTGGAGAGCAAATTCCACAATTTGGCCACCCTTGCCATCGTCTCCGTAGGAGCCTTCAATTGAGACCTGCACAAATCTCGAGTCATACGTCGAGTCAAACATCAATGTGGAATCATTCCCTGGGTTGATATGGATTTCACTTGCGTTAGTCTTGTTGCTCCATGGCTGCGAAAGTGTGACGGGCTCATTATTTATAATCCAGTGAAAATCTTTAATGTTCTCCGCACTTTCAACACTATCGCCATGATTACCGCGTGGGATTCCAATGGACACTTTCTTTGGCGGAACGTCTCCCCACAGGAAGTAAGCCGACGAGAATTTCTGGCCCGCTCCAAGGTCAACCAGGATCGACGCCCGTTCGGGAGAGAGTGGTCGCCAAGCCGTAGAGTTGTCACCGTCGTTGAAACCAAATGGGAAGTTACCAGCCACCCAGTTGTCTTTTGTACTGACGGGCTTGCATTCGGCGAAGTTTCCATCCACCATAGTTCCGTTGAGGTCTGGTCTATAAGTAGGAACTCGAAGGGTTTCTCCAACCTTCAAAGCGTGGTCTCCGCGCATTTCATTTCTTTCTCCAATTCGAATAGGAAATTCTTCAACATGATTGTTCGGGACCGGTGCATACAGCTTGTCTTCTTTGCGGGTGATTAATGTTTCTTCTAGTTGGATGTTTATGTCAAACACAGCACCTTGGAATTTCAACCCCTTAATAGTCACACCATCCTTCAGCTGGGGTGGTAATGTTGGGTCCAGGTAAAGAGCGTCTTCGCGGGCTCTAAACCCTGTCAATCCGTGAGTGTACACTTGAAGATAACCACCATGACCTGTCAAAAACGGGAAAGCAGGATGGGTGCCACCATTAATGTTGGCGTTGTCGAGGACCTGTTCTGAAAATTGGTAATATGGACGCCGGAGGTACGGCTGGTGTGAATAGAGCAGATAAGTATACACTCCACAACCTTGCTTGTTCAAAACACCTTCATCAATGGCAAAGATTGCATATGTCATTGCAGGTCCATCTTCAGATTGTCGCTCGGCATAATATTCCAAATTTGTTCTGCCTCTAGAGTCCGTTTGCGGGTACTCCATTGGATACGTGAGCATGACGATATCGGCCTGTTTGATTGCGGCAGTTCCATTCATGCCATCAAATTCTAAAGTGAGATCGAGGTCATTGCGTTCTGGCATGTACATGTTTTGTTCAATGTCCTTCCACTTGGGGTCCGCAGGTTCGCCCAAGATATCACTCGCCTTAGTAACCCACTTCATGAGCTGTACAATTGCACCATTAGTATAACCACCATTATCAACGTGGTTGGCATATTCATCTGGATCAGTGAGATTGTAAGTGAAATATTTACCATGAGTTGAGTCGTTCCTGACAACATAGCTGGAAAACATTTCTGCTGCGTCCCTCATGATAGGATAGCCTTTGTCACGAAGCCAATCAGAGTCATTTGTCTGAAGGTAATAGTTCCACTGTGCGAGCGCAATATCAGCATTCAGATGATATTGGTAATCCACACAGGGCCCGGTACCGGTGCAGTTTCCATACCGCGATGATGTCCACGGGTAAATAGCACCGTCCAGGTTGTATTCTTCAGCATTCTTTATTGCCTGCTCATGCATTCGTGTGCGATAATTGTTAATTGACGCTGCGTGAGATGGGAACAGGGCCTGCAAGCCGGGCTGCATCCACGTATCCGCATCCCAGAAGATCATCCCCGCGTATGAATCAGACGACAAGCCACCGACGGCGATGGAGTTATCTCCTAGACCGCGGCCTTCATTTCCTTCCCTAACGTTGGAGAGAAGATGGAAAATTGTGGCCCTGGCAGAGATCTGAAGCTCCTTGTCGCCAGGGATTTCTATATCCGCCTCATTCCAGAGACTATCCCATGCTTGGTTGTGTTCTGTCAAGAGAGCGTTCCAGCCGCAAGCGGCGGCAGATTTGGACGCCTTCATTGCAGTGCCCAGTGTGTCATCAGGGAAAGCGTCAGTGGAGGCAATTCCGACAAACTTGTAGATTGTAAACTTCTGACCCGCCTTTAGTGAAATTGGAACGTTTTGCGACACCTTATCGTCGGTTTTTTCCGTCTGTCTCTTTTCCAAATCGATTTGTGCGTTATCCGAAAACGCCAATGTAGAAACTTCGTATGCTGTCACCGAACTAATCCCGCGAGGCTTCACACCGTACCAAATGGATGGAATGTTTGGATCAACTGCAGCATCCTCAAATACCGATCTATAGGAGGTACCCAACTCGAGAACGTCATCGATCTCAATCTCACTGTCGGTAGATGGAGTAACATCCAACTTGACAATTCCCAAGTTGGGGCGTTTCCGATGGGTCATGATGGTATAAGTCAAATCATAACAATAACACGATTTTTCCTGGCCCTCTGGGAACCATTTGAGTTTTGTCTGTACAATACCATTCTTCAACGATAGCGATTGCTGATAATATTTGACTTGGTCAGCGGCAGTGGAAAAATTGGCGGCATAAACATCGTTAGTTTGAACATCCTTGATGCGCAAGTCTGTCCATTGCGGAATTGTGGAAATGACCGATTCGGAGCCATTTTTGAGCAGCTCGGGGAAGTTGGTCTTTGTGGTGTTGGGTTGATTATCATAGAACCCGGCCACATAGGCTCCTGTAAACCGCTCGTCATAGATTGGCCACCCATTAGTGGGCAGGTCCGAGTCTGGATCGGTCACGTTCGGGTCAATTGCAAAGCCCTGACCTTCGACGGGGATCCGCGTGCCAATGTAGCCATTAGCACTGTAGGGCTGAATGGCATACGAATTGTTTCGAAACTTTGTGGTGTAGAGAAGCCAGTTAGTGTCGTCATAGTGGTCATAGCGGTCGTCTTCAAATTGATGGTAATTAGACGTTTGATTAGCCTCACTTGGGGGGCCAGGCGCCGGTCGAAAGGTGAGATCATTATGGTGCGGAGCAGTGTCAGCACCACCACCAGCGTTCGCACCACCCACCACGGCGGTGATGCCGCTCAGGAGTAGTAGATGAATTGGATAGCCCAATAATCCAACCATGACTGTAGGGTATGTATAAATTACAATAGATACAAGGAATGGGACAAGTAAAAGTACCGGAAACATGGGCGATGCTACCGCTCACTATATATATAGACCAGCCGGTGCATCTAATAACACTACAGACTCAAGATTACTTGGTGGGGAAACGCACAAAATGGGGGCTGATCAAACCCTAATTTGGACGAACAAAAGAAAAACAAAACAGAACAACTGAAAGTATGGACCTTAATGCGACCACTGGTCAAGACATCAACAAACCGGCGAGACATTTTTAGGGCACAGAGAAACTCTGGAACAAAGAAAAAAAAAAATAAATAAAAATTTCTATGAACGGCCTTCTTTTTCTCTATCGACAAAGGGAAAGCCCACGTACCGTCGCCTCCTCCGTCTCCGCCTCTCCGCTCTCCCCAGCTTTTCTTTTTGTTCGTTATTAATTGCTATGCAGTCTCCACTTGGCATCCTTGGTTCCTTATACACTTGGTGGGGAAGAGAAAACCCACACGGTCTCTTTTGTGGGCCCAGCTGCGTCGTCCGTTGTCTTTTATTTGGCTATTATTTTGGGCCTCATATCTCATCTATGTGAGTCTTACGGAGTCGGGGCCAGTTATACTTCAGAAGCCCCTGATCAACTCTGAGTTAAAACATGCAAGGTTTCAGAATGTTTGACGGCGACGGTCCCATCAGTCTATTTTTGCTGCCGATTTGCGGTGTGGCATCGTCTATACTGACGTCGTTGTTGTCCTCTACATCAGCCCAGCAACCATAGATGTGCAGTGACGATCGTTTTTCTGGCACTGATTTTCCCTCAGTTTCTCCGCCTTTGTGCCTATCACTGCAACCCCGGCAACTACGCCGGTTGTTCCAGCCAATCCAATCGGCTCTCTTCGTCAACAGTTGGGCCGTTTCAGGGATGATGATGCATTCGGATGCAGCAAAGTTAGCTGGCGGAAGCTGTGACTCGGATAAAAAGGATGCATGTGCCCCACCTTGGTGAGGGGTGTGCGGGTATTTCAACCGTCTCTGCTCGCTTCCACGGCCATTTTTACATGAAACTGACCTTTGAGGAATAACGTGGAATGGAGTGCGGATACATTCGCGCAGATTCGGAGTGTCCTCGCTCATGTACAGAATCTTTATTTCAACGGATCGTAAGGTGATCGACCCGAGAGCGAGAACACATATAACATCCGGCAAATTTTTTTCGGAAAAAGGTGTTAATTCGCTAATCGACTCTGGAGGAGACGAAGTCTCCAGCAGCTCTTTTATTCTCCGAAGAGGACGCAAAAAGTATAGCTCTGTCAGACTGGCGAGTGCTTTTGCTTCTTTTCTAGAAAGGAAGGTCGCCTGCAGGGCATATAACCGCCATTCGGAGGATTGAGCTGTCTCTGGCAACTTCCTTTCTTTTCCGAAAGGAAGCAAAAAAAGAGCTCTGCGAGACTGGCTAGTGCTTTTGCTTCTTTCCTAGAAAAGAGGGCCGCCTGCATATAACCCGCCGTTCGGAAGATGGGCTGCCTCCGGCGGTTTTTTACTTTATTTTTTTCTTTGAAAAAGAAGCAAAAAAAAAGGTAGCTCTGCGAGGCTGGTCAGTGCCCTTGCTTCTTTTCTCGAAAAGAACTTCGCCAGGGCGGGAATATAAACGTTAACCACTCTGTGGGAGATTGAGCCGTGTTCCGGCCGCCCAAACAAAAACCAATGCAAGGTCGCTGTGCGAGGCTGGCGCCGCTGGCCAGTGCGTTAATTGGCGTCATTTCTGAAAGTCGCTTCTCGCGGGCATACTTGCGCCCAGTGGGCCCAGTGGTTCGGTTGTCACCTAAGGAGGCTTTTTTTTTTTTTTTTTTTTCTTAAGGAAACGTTAACAAAAAGAGATAGCGCTGCGAGTCGCAGCAGTCTTAAAATCGGTGATAGCCTCTGGTGAGATTTTGCTGAATAGCAAAACAATACCTCTTCGACGCCACAACAACACGTTGCTTCTTTTCTGGAAAGACGGCCGCTCGCAGGGCAATTATACACACCCGGTGGCTCTAGAGGGCGTGTTGCCTCGTGCGGCTTCCTCTTCGCCCAAGAACGACACAAAGATATGGTAGCTATGCAAGGCTGGTCAGTGCTTTTGCTTCTAGATCTTTCCTTGAAGAGAAGCTGCGCTAGGGGAGACCGCGCCGTACGCTCTGTCGAGCTCATGATCTCGTTGCTGCATGAGTATGTCCACCTACTGCGCGTGCACATACTGACAATGACGCCTCCAATACACGCCCTTTTGCGCTCTCCCTCACAAATCAGCCCACCTCTTGTCCCAGGCTCAAAAGGACCCTACTTCAATCTCCGAAACATATCTGTGACGCGCTTCCGCTTTGGGAGCTTAGAACGTTGCGAGCCGCACGGAGTGTGCCGTTTCAGTAGTCACAAAAAGTGGACACGTTGAATTATTTTCCCCCTGAGATGGAGCAAATTCACGGTAGGTATGACGAGAGATGGCCAAAGTGTAATGGCCACGGTCACACCTGCTTATGGTCTTTTGTTTTTGCAAGCAGTTAGCAGGGCGAACGATAATAATAATAATAATAAGCACACCGCTTACATAGGGCGATTATGTAAGTGATCGCTGACGCCGTGCGTGCGTGGAGGCCCCTAGAGGCCGAGTCCTCGGAAACTTCTATACCAGCAGAGAAGGCTCAACTCAAATTTCATGTGCCAATTTTTTTTTTTTTTTACTTTTTGTAACACTACCCACAATAAAAATGTACACCCAAGCTCCACCCCAACCGTTAGCATTGACGGATTTTTCGCTGGACCTTTCCAATAAAGGGTACGACACGCTAAAGTCCATCCTGTCCACAAAATCCCTGTTCAATAGGCCCTTAGAGTTGACTCCGTTGACCGGTGGCATCACAAACTCCCTGTTGAAAGGCACCGACAGGAACAACTCCAAGTTTTTGATCCGGGCATATGGCTCTGGCACTAGCAGCATCATCAACCGCGACCGAGAGTATGCCACCCATCTTCATTTACTATCTCACGGACTCGCGCCAGAGCTCTACGCCAGATTTCAGAACGGCCTAATATACGGCTTTATTCCGGGAAAGCCAGCACACTATACAGATCTTTCAAACCCGGCCCTTATCCCAGCCATCTCTAATCGGCTGGCCCAATGGCATTCTGTTTTAAGTGCATCTGAAATTGACAACCAAATTCGAAAATTGAGTCCTCATTCAGAGTTTTCTGTCAATTTTTGGCAAATTCTGGACAATTGGCTGGATATAATGCCCCAGGGTGTCTTGGACCATTCCACGACCGACTTGAAGAAGGAAATCGCGTGGTTCAAGAAAAATTACGGTCAGCACGGTGGTCCAATGGTCGTGTCTCATTGTGATCTTTTGGCCGGCAATATCATTCTCCCCGAAGACACCGTGTTACCTCAAGCTGATGATGACGAATTGGCTTACAAGTCGTCTGTTGATGGATACAAGACGACAGATTTGGTCAATTTTATCGACTATGAATATACTAATCCGGCTCCACGAGCCTTCGACATTGCTAATCATCTCTCCGAATGGCAAGGATTTGATTGTAGAACCGATCTTATCCCAGAACCTATTCATACCAACAAAAAATTGCGTTTCTGGTGTTATCATTATTTAGCTGCAACGCATCATTTCAAATCTCCGCCGTGCACTGACATTGAAGCGGAAATTGACGAGCTCATTTCTCAGCTCCAAAATTGGTGGGGAATGCCTGGGTTTTACTGGAGCGTTTGGGCCTGCATCCAATCCAAAATCTCTGACATTGACTTTGATTACGCCGAATACGCAAAGAGCCGTTTGAATGAATATTTTGAGTGGAAAAAGAACTTTAATCCGAACTGATCCTTTTTCACAAAACTTTTACTTCAACGTATTTATACATGCAACTCAACTTGTAACGATTAACGATAATAAAACTATCTATTCTTCAGAAATAGGTCACTCCAGGACCAAATTCAAATGCAAAATAATAATATTCAAAATATGTACATATCATTTGTGGCTAATACTTTTCATTAACCCTTCGGCAGTGGTGACATCTTTCATGTCCATGCTGGTTCGAACACTATCCAAAGATTCCCGAGGCCTTGCCTGCTCCATTCTCAATGAATTGCGCACTTGGTCCAATGAAGTACGTGCGTTAAGATGGTTAGGATCCAACGTATGAGGATGCTGCTGTATTTGAGACAATGTGCCAGTTTCGCTTCCTCGTCGATCAAAGCCGCCAAGCGAATGCATGCTGCCAGAAATGTTTGATTCCACTGGTCTCATTCTATACAGTGACGAATTACTTTCTGCGTCATACCCTTGTTCATCCACATACAATCGTGAGGAATCAAATCGTTGCCCGCTATTATTGTGATGTGCAACCAACTCTTCCTGATCGTCAGTGTTCTGAAGCGGCGTCTTCTTCATCCAGCTCATCGCATTGGAGAACCGTCTACTACCCCTCTTCTTATCGCGAGCTGGCTCATGCAACGTGGATTCTGAACCCGGCGTTGAACCGTGTGGAGAGTAACACACTTCGTCATCTTTTTCTTGTTTCGCAAACTTGTAATTTGGATTGTTCTCTTCGCCCGTTGGAGGAAGATGATCATAATCACCAAGATACCACTTTTCCCTGACCAAGTCAACATCTTTTGGGTAGAACATCTTTTGTGCTGCAAGGTATGCAAAGTGCGGTAACAATGCTGCAACAATACCAACCACCAAGACAGCCCAGTAGATGCAAGTTCCAAACATTTCCGCTGCCAGCTTATACGAATCTCTAGATGCCACAACCGACGAGTAGATACCGGTCCACAGAAAGACAAACAAACAACTCAGTGCTGCAATTAGTAGAGTAAACCAATCCCATCTATACTGATTTGTGATCACATAAATATTGCATGACAACACCGCAATGGAACAAACTGCCAGCCCAATCCAGTATCGATGATTAACAGGCAAACCATTCGGCGACTCAAACCCACCCAGGTAATAACAAAAGTACGGAAAAAAGAATGAGATGAACGACTGATATAACCCATCGATCATGTAGATCCAGAACTTTTTCTGTGTCCATTCTAGTCGCAAAATGCCTCTTTGGTAAAGCTGTGGTACGGCCATTGAAATTCTATCGTCGACATCTTGATCCAAAATACCCATGAAGATTACCGGCAACGAAGTGAACGCCAAATTGAAAAACATGACATAGGTATATTCGAACAAATATGAGCCGTCAAAACTGGAAAAAACGCCATACCAAAACAATGCGAGTGTAAAGACAACGTTCTTGTAGAAAAAGTTTGGAATCATCTCAGCCAGTCTCTTATAGGACCACCGACCGTGAACAAGCAACAGCCTGGTCAAGAAACGGAATTGCCCAATGGCATAGTCTGACGACATGGCTGCTTGTCTTCCTTCTTCTCCTGCAATACCAATGCCCACATCAGCTTCTTGAATCATTGAAACATCATTTGCACCATCACCGATGGATAATGTCATCACACCAAGACTCTTCTTCACCAACGAGACAACTGCTGCCTTTTGAGCGGGACTCACTCTGCAACACAAGACGGATTTACATTGCTTGCACAAAAGTAAGAACTTCGACTTAAGGTTCTCATCCAACGCAAGTTTCAAACTATCACCGTCAATAACAACAGCGTATTGCGGGTTTGGTGGGCTGTGATCGTTTTTCGCCAATTCCAGTTCTTCATCGCTACCAGTCATGCCAAAGTACTTGTAAAGGTATTCCGAGATCATCTTTTCCGCTGACGCCTTTGTACCATCCTCAATTCGAATGATTAAAAGTTCCATGCTGTTATCAAGCAAGTTACATGAGAAACCAATATTAATTGCGGTCTCAACCTTGTCACCAGTCAAAACCCACAACTTGATGCCTGCATCACCTAGCAATGCAATCGAACTCGGCACACCATCCTGCAATCTATCTTCAATGGCAGTGCCACCAATCAAATCCAGGTTTCTCTCAATGGAATCGGCCACTTCTTCCATTTTTTCTTCACGGTTAGTAATAGCAGCTGCAGCGACTTCATGACGTTCATTCCAATCGTTATACTCTTGAGGGGACAATTCTCTCTGTGCCAGACAAAGTGTTCTCAAACCTTCTTGAGCAAATTGCTCCAAATGCAATGCAGTTTCTTGACGAAGAGTTTCTTGTTCATCAGGCTTCAAACGCGAATAAATAATACTGTCTGCACCTTTGCACAGTAATACAATTCTCTCTCGACCTGTATCATGGTCGCGAAACTTGACAATTGCACTCATTCGCTTTCGTGTAGAATTAAATTCCAGTGTGTTCAAAATTTGAAATTCTTCCCGTTCACCTTGTAAATCAAGGACAACACCTTTCTGTGTTCTTTCGATAAATGTAAAGCCCATATCCCGAGCAGTAGCAACCAATGCCGCTTCATCCGGGGATTGCGCTTTGAACTCTAATTTACCTGGCGTTTTCTTGCTATCCTCAACAATGACCGAATGGCAGAGAGCCAACGTAAGCATAAAGTGTTTGCAAGCTTCCTGTTGTTCCTTGCCATTCTCTCCCTGGATATCCTTGACGTATTGTGAAGACACAAACGTGACATCCTCGTCATACATTTGAGGATTGTCGTGGATAGAACGAAGATTTTTGATCATTGTCACCTTATCGCGCGCAATTTCTTCCCTCATACGCTCACCTTCCTCATCGACATCAATACCATCTCTCTTTCGTAAGCCAGCCAACGCTTCCGTGTACGCTTTACCGTAAGCCATTCCGTTGATTGAACACTTCTTAAACTCCATGACATTTTGGGTCAGCGTGCCCGTCTTATCCGAAAATACATATTCAACTTGACCTAGGTCATCAGAAATATTCCACGATTTCGGAGTGCAAGGGTAGTCAATCGGCTCATAATACATGAAACAGTCACTGTAGATGAAGAACGCTTGGATCGTCTTGACAATTTCAATGGAAATGTAGAGCGAAATTGGAATCAAGGATTGGTAAAGAATAATGGCAGCCCAAAAAGTCACCAACCCATCAACCGGAGGAGAACCACCAATTGAACCAAATTCAAAATATGTGATTGAAGACTTTGCCTGTCCGAACGATACACCATTCATGACACCAGACACCAAACAGAGAATGAAGAGCAACACAAAGTTACAAAGAACCGAAAAATTGAGTTCTCTTGAAATTTGCGATTTTTTGGAGGGTGTGATACCAGCGTTGAGCATAATCTTCGTTTCTGCGCCGGTGAAGACAACCACGCCGATTACCCAATCTGTGTTTCTCAAGGAACAGCCTCTCAAAAGAAGATTGTTGATAGTGGCGGGTTCTGATCGGATATTCTCTTCAGAAATCTTTTTATGGATATCTTTAACGTCACCATAGGCATCATGCGGGTACCATCGCGCAACACCATTGTATGCATAAAGGTTAGGTTGGGGAGGTTCTGATTCAATCCAAAACTTCGCTTTTTCACAGTCTTTTGCATGTTTGATACCTTCGCCACATTTCAATGCTTGCCTGACCTTGAGGTTGGTTTCACCGTCTAAGTTTTTGGTTTCCACATAACAGGCACCATCAGAATCAGAAGTCGCCAAAATGACGATATCTGCAGGAATTTCATCATTATTGCGGACTCTAATAAAATCACCAACGCGTACACTTTTCCAAAAATCTCTTCGGAATTTGGCATTCCCAGGGGATGGATGAACTTTGTCAACAACAGATGTGGACAAGTCATCAATATCGTCATATTCCTCGTTGACCGATGGTTCAAATGGATTTTCTAGCTGGGACTTGCTGGCACTTTGGCTGAGGTCGGATAGTGAATAAGAGTTTGAATCTCCTTCGTCGTCTTCATTGACCGAATAAACCGAATAAATTGTTGTTGCACGGGTTAATTGGTTGTCAAAAGGAATGTCATTATCTTTGTCATCATTATTGTTCGTAACGTCGTTATTTTTGCGCTTCTTATACTGCTTAATATTCCTGCCCACTTTGAAGACTAGTCGGCTGGTCGCCTTTTTAATTCTTCTCCACAGCGAAATGTTTTCGTCTGTAACATTGTAGTTGTGGTTGTATGCCAAAATCTGCGTCGGTGTGTTGTTCAGTTCCAAGTCTAAAACCGTTCTTCGGTAGTCTTCAATCGCATCTTTAATGGCTGTGATGCATACAATCACAATGATAGGAACTGCTGCTAATCCGGCGTTTGGTACACCAAAAATTGGGAATGCCTACAAACACTGTGTTAGTGATTCAATAAAATCGCAAATCCGTTCCACCTTACCCCTAAAATGACAATAAATAAAAAGAAAATATTTGCAATGTTGTGAAACTGAAAAAACAAGTTTTTTGGAATAAATGATAATGGCGTGTATTTTGTCGTTCGAATTTTGTTTCGTGGAAAGTCGTTAATCGGTAAATTTGTGTCGGGATCGATCATGTCGTCTGGCAATGGCATATTCATATAAATTTTTCTACTTGATGGGGCCGTGGATTCAAAATTGCTCAAGTCATCCGTCGAATTGTTTGCATGTTGCTGTTCGGATAGCTTTGAACCGCTTGACAAGCGTTTTGATTTGAATAAGGATTTTGATCGTTTTGGTCTTCCTTTTTTATGCCGCTGTGTACCCCATCGATGCCGTTTCATGACTGACGCATGACGTGCCAACACCTTGTCTTCTCCTTCTTCTTCAACAGTATCCTCGTCCCCTTGTTGCTCGGCAATTCGAGGAGAGGATGCGACACTTTTTGGAGGAGAAACGTCATGTGCAAATGATATTCTCTTTTTCTTGTTATCGTTGAAAGACACGTTTCTGTTAGCGCTTGGTTGTAATAAATTAGAGTTTTTCGGAGATGACAGTTGCTTGAATGTTGATCCTTCTTCTTCTATTCTACTCTGTCCACTTCGTGGAGTTTGCAAGATGGAATTGCGGTCCTCCTCGAAATTGTAACCAGAATAGTCGAAGGCGTCGTCGACAGGTAGATTGGAAATGGGTCGTATTTCGGACCCTGATCGCTGACGTCTAGGGCCTCCTTGAGAATCCATGACTCCTAAGAGATGAGAGAAGTGTCAATATAATAGAGCTGAACAAACGAGTGTACAAAGGTAGGCGTGCGAGTTAGAGGGTGGGTTGTGTTTGGAGATGCTCTCTCCTTTTTGTTCTC
>JAJLUK010000046.1:37005-110308 GCA_030570055.1 Blastobotrys chiropterorum
TCAGAAAAAAAGGGAGGCTACAATTCAACTCTACGAGAAGTTTAAAATTGAATTAGACTTATAATTAGTCTTGGACGAAAGACAAAAAAAAAAAAAATTGCTACTTCGTTTGGCCGCATTCTCGGGCTACGGTTGGGTTGTGCCAATTCCTTACATCATCGTACACCCACCTCCTTACGGATGACCGTTGTGTTATGCACAAATCAGCAGCATGCAGCACAGTTAATTCACAGCATTTACAATAGTCAAGGATCATCGCCCACGCAATGGTCAAGCCTAATTCGAACACTCCCCAAAGGTTATATAATGAGCAACGAATGCTATCGCACGATACATGCTCAGACAAGTTTCTGGCGTCTAAAAAAAATTGAAACTAATTAGTCTACCTGTTTTAATTTATCTATGCGCCGGATCGCCGGGTTTTAAAAAAGGTGTTTCACCACATCATTGCAGGAATAGCAGTGATCTGCTACGTGGGGGTGGAAAGGAGTTCGTTCCAATATAAACACTGGAATGGATTTAGATTTGGTATTTTTATTATTGTGGTTATATTGCGGGGAAATGGCTCAAACTGTAGTGTCTCTTTGGCGTGCGTGACAGGGTTCATTAGGATCATTATTATTAATTATTATGAGTATTGGGAGGTCCCACGTTGGGTGGTACCCAACAACCAAAAAAAAAAAAAAAAAAAAAAAAAGGAAAAAGAAAAAATAAATACAATTCCCCGGACCTTCCGGTGCGTCGGATGCCGAGTTGCATAATGGTCGTTCTTGCACTGCCCATGGCGATGGAGCTGCCAAGGTATGTATAATGGAGCTCGGGGCATTGAAACATTCTTAATTTTAGAATACCGAGATGGTGTGCCCTGAGTGTCGATCCGTTCAAGCGTGTTAATTTTTCAGTGTAGCAGGGGCGATGATCCTGTTGTATTCCAAAAACAACTTTGACATTAGCATGCACGTACCACAAATTCGGGGTAGAAGAATCCTAGTTAGTAGCTCTTAGGGTCAAAGCGCGTACATCACTGAAACCCTCTTCCTTTGATATAGCGAATGCCATCATCAGGTTGGCTGTCAATCTTAGCCATCCTATGCCTGATCAATTGATCCCAAATAGAGGTTGATGATTGGTGGTCATTTGATTGATTAGCTGATGGGATGGGCTGATGCGTGGTCGATGGAGTGTCTTCAACAATTTCAGCCACCAGCGGTTGTCCTGAATCGTCCGCTTCAACCCCATCCAACTCTTCAACGCACGCGGCCGCATCTTCACGATTTTTGAACCCAACCATTGCGAAACTATATGTTGGCTCCAACTCATCGTACACTGGCGATATTGTGCATGAGGTGACATTTTCGAGACCTAACCTTCGCAAAATCTCACGCAAATCGCCCTCGGTCGTTTCAACGTCTAGGTTTGTAATTCTCACTGTGGTTGGAGTTCCGACTCCGCGAATCTTTAACCGCCGTCGTTTATTAGAGGCTCCAAAATCTGTTGAGACCGGTTGTTGTTGTTGCTGTTGGTGCTCTTGAACACCATTGTACTCTCTGTATGAACCACTCTGTGGAGCATTCACTGATTCCTGCTGGTCGTCATAGTTGGAGTACATGTACGGAATAGGAGCCATTCGTTGATGCGGGTTGTAACTGCTGTCATTAAAACTATCCGCATATGATGCATAACTGCCGCTTGACCCATTTCCGTGTTGTGCGCGGGTATACCTTCCATTTTCATGGTTTTGGTGCGTGTCATAAGGTTTGTAGCTAGACGACCGTGACCTCGCAGAATTCCCATAGTAGTAATCTGAGGGCCTTTGATATTGGTCATTCCTAGACCTGGCAGGCGATGAAATCGTAGCTGCTACTGGCGACTGGGATCTCCGGGTCCGCGGAGGCTGTTTTTCGGTTTTAATCACGTTTTGTAATGGAGATGCACGCGACACAGTACTACTGCCTGCTGGTTTTTTGGTCTGTTTTTCTTGCGACTTTGGAGGGGTCTGAGACGATTTTTTGGCAGGTTGTGGCGATTGGTTTTTCTTACCGTCTCCCTTTAACCGAACCGCCAAGCTGCTGGCCTTTGGTCCTGAAGGGGGGGAACCTTTCATGGTCTCCTTTCTGAGTGGGTTATTAGGTTTTTCTTTAGCATCTCGCCGTTTCTGAGCATCCTCCTTATCACGCTTGATTAACGCGTCAAATGATGACACCGGATTATTGTCAAGTAAAACGTTCTTGGGTTTTTGCGATGGCTTCCCCTTAGAGATACGTCCGGACAATGTCGTTGAAGTGCTCTTTTTGGAACCACCAGACAGCCTACTTGCCAAGTCCTATATGAACATTAGTTTACACACCAAATACTCCCATAGCTGAAACCTTCTTACAGTTCCCTTAGATCCTCCGTTTAGTGGCATTCTCCAATTTAGTTAACTCTATCGCTCTACGTTTGATCGCTCGCTGGAATATTTTTTGGTAGGTGATTTTTGGACCTTGGGCTGAGGGCCAAAACGTGTGCGGCCCAAACCCGGCCCGGTCCCAGGTATACGCACGGCCGCACAAAGCGTTCTAGAAGTTAATATAGAATTCGATACTGAAACAAATGAACCAGAATTGCTCGAGGGCAGCCAGGGGCTGGTATGTACCCGCCTTATTGAATTGTCTGCTACACCTGGGTATTATCTAGTTCTCCAATGTGTATGGAGGGGGGAGGGGCGTGGTTGTTACTTTGGTCGTTTTTCTGGACAATTGCGAGGAGGTTTGTTATCCGATCATTAAACTTGTCCATAAGCAATTGGGTCTGGCCCTCGGTCCCTGTAATCCTGGCTTTGGCCAATCGTAATCGTAGTCCTAGGGAGTACGCCTTCTCCTCAGCTCGGCACCGATAGCGGTGTTCTGTTTTTACCGCATCCACTGCTGATTCGTACGCTTGAAGGAGAATTTTTTGGTTGCATTTGAGCTCTGTAATCTGGCTTTCCAATTCCTCAATGTACTAGATGGGACTTGTTAGTGTGTTTACTTGTACATTTGTAATCTTAGTGCCTTGCCTTTTTGTTCTTTCGTCGCAGAGTAGCAGGAGTAGTACTACGAGGTTCGTATATCCGCTGGTTGAGATCAACATGCGGTTGGTAGTCCACAGGGTCGTAGTAGTCACTGCTGGAGGGGATTGAGGACGTTGGGTCTAGTGGAGATGCAACTATAGGGTCTATCTTGCAGAAAATTACAGATATTAGTTAGGCATGACAACAGATGTCTGTCGAAAAAACTCACCATTGAGCATGGCAAACTCATTGGCCGCTGGGATTGGCTTGACTGGCGTTGGCTTGGATTTGGATTTAAAGTCCACTGATGGGTCGTACGTTACCATCTTCACTGTAGCGTCGCGTTTACAGCTGTCCTCCTTCTTTAGGCAGGATTTGAACAGCGGTTCCAGGCCGCTCTTTTCCCTCGCACCGTAAATGCTTTTAGGTACATTCACCGTTTTGGTCTCTTGCAACACATTATTCCACTTAGTCTCGGGATATTCATTCATTTTTGTATGTTCCAAAAATATTCACTGTTCCAAAAGAATGTGTTTATGTTGTTTACAAATCCTCCAACCTTATAATATTATATTAAGTGAAGCTTATTATACGAATCTTTAAAACATACAATCCAAACATTCCTCGACTGCACAACAGACACACAATGTGGCCAAACTAAATTATTAATAATACTGAATTTTTTTAAAACATCGTTTCAACACTTACCAAGTACCGCAGCATCCTAATCCGTGACTACTTCGCTGTTGTGGTTGTTGTTGGACGTAAACCGGCTGTTGTTGTTGACCGTAACCCTGTTGTGGATAACCGCCGTATCCTCCTTGTGGAGGATACCCATATCCTTGCTGAGGAGGGTATCCTCCGCCATATCCTTGTTGAGGATAATAGCCACCTTGGCCGCCGAATCCTCTATCGCCACCGCCTTGTGGTGGTGGACCGCCCTGTGGTTGTCCGTTAGAGCAGTAATAACTTGTCTAACATATATACTTACTGGTGGGCCTTGGTTGTAGTAATCTTTAGCACTCATTGTCAGAATTACCTTGTTTGATGGGAGCTATTTATATGTTGGTGAGTAAAAAAGTATGTTGTCTTGGGACCATTACCAGTATTGCACTGATCGGCAAAACAAAAATCAGTTAAATCATAGGGCGGGTGGCATTGTTACTGTGTTTGCTGAGAGAAGCAGGAAGTGTGTGGTTATTTTTGGTTAAAAGGGAAACATACATTGGAAGAAGTTACGGCTCTGGCCAGACTTGGTCTGTCATCGTTAAAATTTCAAGTTTCTAAAAATACGGATCTCCTGCGTTATGCAGCTGTCAAATGAAGGGACGATGCAATAGTTATGCTAAGTTATGCATAAGCAAGGTTACCGATTTGTCACTTAATCCGCAAGTATTTCTCTGTCGGATCCACCTCAATTCAGCTACACTCTTTGTTTCTCTTCATTGTTCCCTATTTTTTATCCCAATTTTTTTTATTCTCCTTTGAAACCCGGATCCGGATTCCAAGTGGCTGGATAAGCCTCCATGCATATATGTCGACTGCATAGCGTATTCTGCATGGTCTTATCGACACAACGGTCGGATAGCTGCGGCACGTGGACTTGGCTCCTCAGCTGTTTAACGTTGAAGACTAGATATGAGATTGTTTCGTTCTGTTAGGTCTTTTTATTTATTATTATTATTATTTTTTATTTTTTATTTTATTTTATTTTATTTTATTTTTTTTTAGAATCCCGGAATTATATCATCATCCATCACCAACAATGCTCGGTTACTGGCAAACGTCGCTAATAACCAGAACGGGGTGCAGTTGAGGCTGTGTTCCATCCAACTATCAATCGTGGGACCTGTCTCTCACAGGTGTCACAAAACGGTCGAAATTTGTGGCACGGCCCGTGCGGCTTTTTTGGCTGAGTTTTTCGGCCGGGTTTGTCGTGGTCAGCTACTGCTAAGCGCATAGACTCGCCATATGGAATTTGACTTGAACCTGCAGTCTGATCTAGACATATCGGAGTTTCGGCCAGCAATCTCGCGTGATGGAACCGATGTTTTCCCTCCATTGCCAAGTGGAATGGAATTTGAACATGTAGTTTACACAATTGAGCTGACAATAGCAAATGCTATTACTGCACCCTATAGCTACAAGCAGTTGAATGGGTCATCGCTATCTGCCAGGTTAATTAGGCCCTTAGTGAGGTCGCTGATAGATCCAAAACCCAATCGAGGTATAGCCTACGAGTTTGGCGACCAGCACAAAGGAATTGTGGCTGCCCTGATGATAGCACGAAGTGATTTTTTGACCGAACTTTCGGACCAAGACAAGGCAACTGGATATTTAGAACGTGGAATATCTGATGCTCGGGCATATGCAGCGGAAATTATCGCCACCAGATTTCTGTATCATGTATCCCTGGATCGAGACCAAATTGAGTTTATCAACTACGAATGTAAGCAATGGGATGATGGCACGGAACGGTTCACAGAGCAAGTCACAGAGCAGTCAGAATTGTTGGGGGATAGATTACCACGATTCTCTGCGGAAAGTCAAAGAGACGTATATCAACAAGGCTTGATTCAAATGGAGGAGTATTACAATCTCAGTGCGTTACAGATCGCTGTAATGAGCGGGGCCAAGCACTTCTTGTGTTCCGGTCCTATCGAGTCTATATTGAACAGATTGTGGAATGGCAAAATTGTATTCTGGGATGGCATTTCAAAAGAAGCAATCAAAAATGCCCATGTATATTTTCATCCCGGAATAAACAAGGCCGGACGGAAACACGACATCTATGCCAGGTTAAGAGTTCCCAAATATAGATCGTTTTTCCTCATGATCAATTATGCGGTTTTGCTAGCATTGTTTTATTTATTACTGTTCCGTCAAAAGGACTATGAGCATGATGATTTGGAGATTGGGTGGGTGGAGATTTTATTGCATGTGTGGTTTGCTGGGTTTGCTGTTGATGAATTCATGCAGGCACGGGAAGCCGTATCAATCGGGCATTACACGATTGACTACTGGAGTGTGTTTGATATTACAATTGTTTTGGTATATTTGGTCTTTTTTGTACTGAGAACGACATCCTATTTTCTTCGAGATTACACCACGAATAATTTGGCCTTTGATATACTGTCGTTAGAGGCATTGTTGTTGGTACCGCGATTTTTTTCCTTCCTATCAATTTTCCCTTATTTTGGAACTGTCTTGCCATGCTTGAAAGAATTGACAAAGGAGTTTGTCAAATTTCTAACTTTGATTGTGATCATTTATTTAGGATTTTTCACAACGTTCAGCTTCCTCGGTAGAGACCATTTTACAATTTCGAAAATGTTTTGGATGCTAGTTGAGGTGTTCTTTGGGGCGGCGTCATCTGGGTTTGCAGCTTCATCCCAAATTTCTGAAGAATTTGGACCGGTACTCATGTTAATTTTTGTTACTCTCACAAATATCCTGCTGATCACAGTTTTGGTTTCAATTTTGTCTCAAAAATTCAGTGTAATGATGCTCAATGCACGAGAGGAGTATGTCATGTTTTTTGCTGCAACAGTTTTGGAATCGATGACTACTGTTGACCGTCTGACTTATTTCTATCCGCCGTTGAACCTTCTTGGGTTAATTTTGCGTCCGTTAAGGTTGGTTCTCGATCATCACCAATACAGAGAGTTACGAATCTTGGTCCTCAAACTGTCACACTGGCCGTTTGCATTTGGGGTGTACGTCTATGAAATGCTTCAGTTCATTTATAACAAGCATAGATTGCAGAATTTAGACCGACGACGGGATAGCAGAAGTATTACTAGCTGGGCTAGAGACATGAACCAGGCAAGCTCACGGAAATACCGTCGTCGACACCTTGTGCCGTAACTCAATGCTTATTATGCATACAGAATCAAAACCTACACTCATGAAAATTGTTGATAGACTTATAAATGCTATAATTTTATTTAAATAAAGCCTGAACCAAAACCGGGTCCAAACCCGCTACCACGTCCTCTACCAGTTTGGTCAGGTGCCGGTGGATCCCAACGACTGCCGCTTGGTCTCATCAAATCATCTTGACCATTTCGGGATCTGTCATTGCCTTGGAAAAAAGGATCATCGAACGATGGGGTCATACCACCTCCCATGCCCCCGCCAGGTCTCCGACCACCCATCCCTGGACCAATATGAGGCTGCATTGGTGGGTTGGGTCCTAGACCTGGTGGGTACAAATCATTATCACCAATTGACGGCCCGAAGGGGGGACGCGGTCCGCCCTGCCTCCTGTGGGCACTACCCTGCATTTCGTATTCATCTTCAAACCCCGGCGGCATCATTGGGTCTCTTGATGGCGCATCTCGCTGGGCCAACGGTGGATTGGCTGAGATACCAGGTGTGAACGGCCGAGACGATGGCTGCTGTTGTGGGGTAGATGCTCGGCTATAATCATCCATCGTTTCTTGTAGAACTTCTGTCGACGATGATTCTTGTTTTTTATTTGGAGATGCACCAAATTTAGCGTCATCAGGCATCAGCTTATGCAAAATATTTGTGTTCAGTTTGTCACACAGTGATTCAACCGTCTTATCAGATATATATGCGTCCCGTGTTTCTTCAGTGCCGTCTGGCCGTTGAAAGAAAGACTGGTTGATATATTCACTCGTATCAATTTTCACAATGGCATCTTTCCCGCCATATGACGCACTAACCAGGGCTATGTGAGCTCCAAGTTTCGTTATCGTAACGTCCACAGGAAGGTTATTCTTTGAATATCTAAAAGAATAGTAGTTTGGTGACCCATTCTGCCATGAGCTGTCCAACGGTTTAGCATTATCCACCGAAAATGATTCTCTCTGTTTAGATGCAGATGATGTTCCATCGTCGTCGGCGCATAATCCTTCAAACTTGAGACCAGCATGTAAGGCCCACGAGTGTATCGCAATCGCCACTGCGTCAATGGGGGATTTTAATTGGCTCACGGCCTGCTCTTCGTCGCTGTCAGTAAGACTCCTTGATATTGTCTTGTACAAGTGACAGGCTGCCATTATCTCAATCGTTTTCTTATCGGTTATCTGAGAAAAACTTGCTATCGTAAAGTTGGGTGTGTGTGAATAAACGCATGTGTTGGGTGACCTCGAAATATGGGGAAGTCGGAATAATTATTTCGGAGGTCCGGTGGCTGGTACCGGTCCCCAAATTCGCGCGTCTGCGCGGCGCGCCCTCCAGCCGTGACAGAGAGAGGGACCGTTGATGAGGATGAGCTTGTATATATGGAAACTTGTTCCTTAACAGCGGGCCTAAGTTGTTCAATTTGGCAATTCTCTGAGCATATCGTCTCCTGGCTCAGCAGTAGCCGGTAGGAATAAAGCGGAAATATTATTTTGTGCCGTATTTGAAGTTGTACAACCTAGGCATACTCGCATGAGCTACAATTAGTACTGTCCAAATGCCACACAGCACTGATATGAATAACCTTCATGGGGACGACGCTAATAATCCCAGTGGGAACGGCACGCATTGGATTGGCCAACCACACGTTTTGGGGTCCAACGAAACGCTAAAGATGATCTTACTAACAATCTCTGTCGCCGGGCTACAGTTAACCTGGAGTGTGGAAATGTCCTATGTTAATGTTTATTTATTGAACTTGGGGATGAGTAAATCCCATCTTTCGGTCATTTGGGTCGCAGGACCGCTTTCGGGTCTTATCATGCAACCACTTGTGGGCGTTTTGTCCGACAATTCTACGAATAAGTATGGTCGACGTCGTCCGTATATTATGGTCGGATCGTTGTTGGTCTCGTTTGGACTGATCATTATGGCATGGGCTCGCGACATTGTAAACGTTGTTCCATTCGTTTCGGAAAATGCTTCCTCTTCGCTTACCATTCTAATTGCAGTTATGGGTGTACTTGTGACAGATTTTGCAATCAACGCGGTCCAGGCCTGCTGCCGAGCAATTATTGTAGACACACTACCACCGTCAAAGCAGGAAATAGGGAATGCATGGGCAGGACGAATGATAGCCATTGGCCATTTGATCGGGTATTTTGCCGGTTATCTTGATCTGCTATCCATTTTTCAAGGCAAGTTTGGTGATTCTCAGTTGAAATCGTTTTGCATTGTATCGAGCTTGGCACTGCTCGTCACTTCATTAATTACGTGCATATCGGTAACGGAACGAGTTTTGACCAGCTCTGATGCACTCAATCGTGGCGTCATTCAGGAAGTTTTACACATCTTCAAAACACTAGTGTCGACAGTTTCCACGTTACCCAAACGAATTTCTCTCATCTTTAAAATCCAACTATGCGCATGGTATGGATGGTTTTCATTTCTATTCTACTCTTCAACTTGGGTGAGCGAAGTTTACATTAAATACGATGCACCCAAAGATCTTGGGAAATCTACCGACACCGTAGGTGATTTGGCCCGTGTTGGTTCAATGTCGCTAATGGTCTTCTCCGTTGTTTCGTTAGTGGGTTCGGTGGTTTTGCCAGAGTTAATCAAAAAGCCGTCGGACAGTTCATTTCAAAGACAAGGCGGCCGGTTAAAAACAGTGAGATTCGTTCTCCGCAAGATGAAGATGGCTGTTAATTCCATTTGTCTGCCTGTGGCCCATTATTTTGGTAAAAATGACATCACCTTGACCGACTTGTGGTTATATTCGCACGTGGTATATGCTACTGCCGCGTTTCTAACTGGTTTTGTAAAGTCCATTGTCCAGGCAACCTTTGTGGTTGCGTTGTGTGGCTTTTCATGGGCGGTGACAACTTGGGCACCGTTTGCTCTATTGGCCGAAGAAATTCTGTTACTAAACGATCCAAATTCATACGAACTGCATGATATTGAAGAAAGCATTGAAATCGCCACACCATTGTCTCCGAACCGTCCATCATCGCGGCTGGCATTCTCATCCTCAGCATCCTCGACGCCGGTTCGAGAATCCTTTGAAACCCGTACCGCTGAACATGAGAGTTCAACGGGAGAAAAATCCGGCATCTACTTAGGGATTCATAATGTGGCTGTTACGGTCCCGCAACTAATCTCCACTTTGGTGAATTTTATAATTTTTTCAATCTTCCAAGTGTCAACTGATAACAAATCACTCGCGTCGACTCCTGGAGAAGGCGATGGCGGAAGTGCCATCGCATTGACTATGCAGGTTGGAAGCATCGCAGCTATCTTGGGCGCGATATTAACTTGGCGATTGAAGCACACCACGAATGATTATTATTGATATATAGAAGATTAATTGCATAAGAATCAACCCTTTTTTTTTTTTTTTTTCTTTTTCCTTTCGTTTATTTCCTTTATTTGCTTTTTCTTGCCATATTCACATGGCCGCTGATTCTGACACAATTTTTTCGGCAAAAACAATTTTTGCTGCAAGAAGGGTTCGTCAATCTCCTAATGTGGACCCACTGTGGGGAAGTCATAAACACCGAGCACGATAACACCAGTGATCGACAATAAGCCCCTATTCGTTTATTTATTCTATTTTATTTTGAAGATGAGAATCAATTTAAAAGTGAAAAGCGCAGCTAATCCACCTCATAGATTTTACCAGTTGTAAGCGAGACTTAAAGCAAACAACTATAAAGATGAGAGTGGCCTTCTGGCGCTGGCGCCGCCGCACGCTCAGCAAAACGCGCATCACAGCCTCATCTCGGAAAATGTCGTGAAGTAGTCTGACGTCACACGTGATGCATGTTTTTAATGAGGTTCTTCTTGGATTCCGTGACAAGTTTTTAAACCTCATTTTAGCTTAGATAGGAGGGGGTAGAGAACGTGGCGTGCATAGGCGTTGTTTCAAGTTTCGCGCTTTGTGGCATATAGCCCTCGGTGTGCTTCCTGAATCACACATACCGAATATCTTCACTTGAGATAAGGAAAAAGCATAATAATAAAACCCTTCGGAAAGACCTCATACAATTGCCATTAGATTGAAAACCCCCTTTCATTCATCACAGTCACAATCACGTCAGAAGGGGTTTTATTGTGTTATCCCGTCATTTTTTATTTAGAAAATGTTGTTTTGCATATCTTTCTCCGCTGATCGGCAGGAAGAGCAAGTGAGCTATAAATACACTTGCATTCCCTCCCTTTTTTTTTTTTTTTTTTTTTTTTTTTTTTTTTTTTTTTTTTTTTTTTTTTTTTTTTTTTTTTTTTTTTTTTTTTTTTTTTTTTTTTTTTTTTTTTTTTTTTTTTTTTTTTGTCGCCTGATTCTTCAACAGGAAATGGGTTCAACCCCCGTACCCTCGTCATCAATGGAAATTACCTTTGATGAAACCAATGTCCATGACATTGCGCGGTGGTATGAGGAGGAAGTCAAACATCTTTACGAAACGTCCGAAACATTGGAGTCGGGTATTGAGGACGTGGACGGCCCACCCAGCTTCCTTCCAACAGGACGAATCAAAAACTGCCTGTCCCCTGGTGCAGACTCGCCGGCCACACTTCGCACACGTCGACTCTACGTGGGGCACTTTCTTCATTACCGATCGAAACATCTGGGGCACGACATCGCCCAAGTGTGCACACCCACTGTGTTTTTGAAATGGGTCGAATACCTCATATCAGAAATGACGCCCAAAGGCGGCACTAAGGCAGTTGCTCTCTCATCAGTGATGTCTGCAATAAACTCTGTGCGTCTATGGACGTTTGATTTCTTTGGCGCCAAACTGCTAACTGAAGAAAAGCAATTAGATAAATTGGATGAAATCCTCAAAAAGGCTATGGAAAATGACAAAATTGTAACCAAAAAATTCGACAACATCCCATTGGCATTTGGAATATTGGAACAAGTCGTCTTTCAGAAACTGTACAAGGCAATGTACATCACAGGCACAGATTCGTGGGATCGTTTGATATATCAAGTTTTATCCATCGTCTTGGTCACTACCTGTTCTGCGCGTCCTGCTGACTATGGGATGACGAATTACCACGACTTGTTCCGCTGCTTACGGTACAAGCATATAAAAATCAAAGTCCCCGAAGATGAGGACTTTGTCGACATCAGAGCCGTGTTCATGAAAATAGATCTCCAGTATAGTAAAAATCGATTCAAAGGGGAGATTCAGGAAGAATATCCAGTTCAGGCAGATGAATTCCAATACTTCTGTTCAATTCTCCTCCTGCTGGTTCACGGACTTCGACAAGGATATATTAAAGGGGGGAATACGCTAGAGGCAATTTTAAAATATGCCCGTGAGAAGGGTAATGGTTACATTCAATGGGTGTATCCAGAACGTCCTGTGTTGGTTCTCATTGACAGCTGTAACAACAGGTCTCTCTTTCTGGACAAATCCGCCCGTGTGCATCAAGTTAAGGAAAACCTCAAGGAATTGGCTAGGGCTATCGATGTTGACTGTTCTGCAATCACTAGCTCTTCTCTGCGTAATGGATTTGCAACGAACGTTTTCCAAGAGCACAGGTTTAAGAATAGTTTTTATAACCATGATTATTGGAGAGTGGTTCTACACGATCCCTCGGAAGACGAGGATAAACGTTATAGGGGACCAATATTTATTCCGGAGCGAACGCCCAACAGTTACTTGAAGGACTACCCAAAGTTCAAACCTACACATCTTGCCAGCGAAATACTGGGCGATGCAATACCGTTGGTGCATGTTTCAAGCATAGCGATGGATGATTTTTTGCGCAAGCAACTTTCGACCCTCCAAGAAGAGCATCGCGGTGAAAACATTTTCAAGGACTGCGATTGGGTGTCGTTATTAAAGACATTGAGCAAAATAAACGCAACCACTCGTCGAAGTTTCAAGACAACGTTTATCCAAAACCATGCCCCAAATGAAGCCCTCACGCCAGTGGAAGAAACACCGGTAAGCAATACGGATACCCCGCCCACTTCGAAGAATCATGCCACTCCGTTTGTCTTGGAATGTCGCAAAGGCTGTGGGTATTTCTGTTTTCAAAAAGGTAACAAGAAGCAACATGAAAATAGATGCAATGGTGAACCAAAACTTATTTGTAGTTTTGAATTTGAGGATGGCACCGTTTGCGCCAAAACTTTCAAAGTTGAAGAGTCATTAAAGGCTCACCGGCAAGCACATGTGTCAAAGCCGTCGGTATGTCCACTGAAAGAATGCGGTAAAGTTCATACTACAAAACACGAGCGCGACTGGTGTAATAGACAGGGTCATTTTGATGGGCGGCAGTTTCAAGGTGTATGCACTTATGAGAAATGTCAAAAACATCGAGATCGATACACGTATTCTACGCAGGACGAGTTGAAAGAACATCTGTTGGTGCATTACGACCGTGACGAAGTTGACTACCAGGTTCAGCTGGGGATCAAAGACGCAGAAGAAAATGGAGTCAGAGGTGGCAAACGGAAACGAGGGCCATCGCAAGTTTTGATGACTATCAAAAATGGTGACCGCAACAACTTGGACTGACATAGTTGGTCTCTATTTGTATGAATACATGAAAACGAGAACGTCAGTCTCACTGGCTGAAACTTAAATTATAAGGTCCTCAAAACATCTTTTTTGGGGCAAGTTACTAACATTTTACATAGCATCTGATCATTTGCTAATTAATAAAAGATATTTGTTCTTTGCATTGAAATTGTTATTGTTGTATATTATTTTATACCAAATCCTTGGCTTTCTTTTAATGCAGTATTTAACTTCCTCTCGAGCTTTTCTCGGCTAGAATAGGAATACAAACACAGTTGGTTGAAGCAGGTATGAGAAGTAGGGAACCGCTCGCTATCTTCACCGAGTTTGGATATTCTGAACGACATGTTTGCTATTCCAATTGCAGGGACTCTATCTGAGCCAGTGACAAACATTAGCAGCTTTCGCTGATCCTCAGGGGATAAGTTTCTAAAGTATTTCCAGAACCATTTGATAACGATATCGTTTGACGCATCGTAACCTTTGGGGCCCCAATTTTGATATTTTGTAATTGAGCTTAAACCGTCGACATCGATTGGTTCAACGCTTCCCCGTAACAATAGTTCAACTTCTTCTGGGCGGAACAAGGTTAGAGCGTTACCACCCACCACATTGTAGAACCCTTGTTTGAATGGTTCAAACTGACGTCTCACAGCTGTATCCAAGAAATAAGTCATGACTCTTCTGGCATAATCTTGACGGTTCGCCTTTGTCACAGAGGTGTTTTCGCCATTCACAACCAATGGCTCCTCTATGACGTTCCCGCTGCCGTCCTTAATGGAAACGCAAAAATTTAAACCAAACACGTCTTCAAAGTTGTCACCATTATACTCTAGCATTTGCTTCAAGCTTTTACCGTAAGACGGCCTGAATTGTGTAAAATCTTCCAAACTATACGGACACCCAAGAAGCTTTTTGAACATAACTGGTGGAAAGTTGATGTCTAATATTGTTGAATTGTACAGGGCCAGTCCGATCGCAACACCAGCTAATTTGTAATACTTTAATGGATGCTTCTCGCCAGTTGGCTCGAACCAGAAATAATCAGAGTCATCCTCTTGTACAAATATACCCGTTGTCGGGTTGAATAGCTCTCTGATCAATAGCAAGAACCATTCCTTCCGCAGACCCCCTGCGTCCACGCCCGGTTCATCTACAAATTGGATCCGTAAACTCTTTTTCAAATCATCCTCGTGCTGCTCAAACGCTTCAAAAGAATCTTGAAGGATATTCTCACGACGCACTTTGATGTAAAGAAAGGGACTTGCCGGTACTTTCCGTTCGAGAGACCCAAAGAATGCTTCTTGAGCCTTGCATTCCATTTGCCTCTTTGCTTCATATTCTAGAATTTGGGTTTTGGATGCCATTGAGAGTACAAATGGATATTGGCAGAATGCAACTTTTTGTCTGTTGGCCGCACCAGGATAATCTCCAGAAAACCCATGATGTAATGTGATTGAATGGCCACCACCAAACGATGGATACTTGAAGTTGCCCTGTGAGATGCTAGACACGGTGGAAGTTGGAACGCCCCATTTTTCCCATTCGTCAAAGTCGGACATGACGTCGGTGAAATCGACCATGCTGTTGTAAAAAGCGGAGATTGGGATTTTGTTGCGTGCCACAGTGTTGGCGTTGAACAGAATTGCGAGTACCCTAATGAAGCTCGCAATTTTCCAGTCGTCTCCATACATATCGCTTTTGATTTGATTGTGTTGAGATCCTCTTCGCTTTTTGCTCTGTCGAGAGCGCTGAGACGACGACGAAGACACTCCGCCCAACGATGATGCTGCAGAATAGAACATGCTGCTGGCAGATGAGTTGTATGTAAAGTTTGATCCAGATCCGCCTCCACCACTACCGCTGTTGTTATTATGCCCTCGTGACTCTAATGAAGGGGACGTTGGCGGGGCTGAGGAAGTTCGAGAATGCCGAGCTTTTCGGCTTCGTCGTGGATTATTGCTGTTATAATGTACGGTTAGTCGGTGAGCCATGTATGAGTTTAGAAGATCCACCTTGGGTTCGAATCGCACCAATGGGTACCGGGTGAACCAGTTCAACAGATAATGTCTAGCCTTTTTCGGGCTGTGTGCAATCAGGCCCATGGTGCGCTCTAACAATTCTAACAAGTAAGGACTGAGATTTGCAAATCGTCCGGCGTCTGGTTTCGCGGAGAATAAATGAAAGTTATAAAGAAGCGGGTTTTCTAGGATGATTAATAGGAAATAAATATGCTCTGGCGTTTCCAGCTGGCGTTTAAGGCGCTTGAGCAGGTTGACCAAGGTTGTGATGAGACACTTCATTGGCGCATCCGTGGGTAAAGATATCAGCAACGAGTAGAATGCTTCAATAGAATCAAAATCCAAATCAGGCTTGGAATAGGACAATCTGTCTAGGCCAGCGTTGAAGGACTTGTTTAACGCATCCACCGAGCTAGCAGATTTGGACAAGAGTTTCTCCAGATTGACAAAATTATGACCATCTGGATCGACCTCAGCATAATCCTTTGCAATTGCATCTTCCACCATTGACAGTGTCAATGGGTCAGCAACAATGGGATGAGACGCATCCTTCAGGTCGTGGAACGTATCGCAAATGGAGCACTTGAAACAGCTTACTTCCTCCGGCACCTGCAACTTTGTACCACAGCAAATGCATTTGCGGACCGCCAGCTTCATCTTGGGTGGCTGGGCCGCATTATTACTATCGTCGTTGCTGTTGTTGGCGGCGGCGGTGCTGGTACTATTCGCAGTGTTGGTTGTTGCGGCCGTGGCACTGGCGCTGGCATTGGCTGCAGACACAGAGCTGACAATCTCCCCCATTGAGGACATAGTTGAAACATTCTGAGGAGCAGGAGCAGTTTTGTTATGCTGATGATCCCTAGGGGACGACGCATTGTTGATGTTGACTGCATTAGGTGATAGCGAAGATAGCCCACTGCCGCTCTGCACCTTCTTGTGCTTGTTGGAGGACTTTGTTCTCCTAGTCAAGAACCCCCATGAAGGCATAGCAGGTTGTCTGAGCAGAAGAGAGAAATGAAAGCTTGTCGGAAAAACTCTCACGAAGAAACCAAAAGATTATAATAGTATTGTTTCTAACGCCGTAGGGATAACAAAACAATAATGTACTCTAAGCCACAGCGATCGGCGGGCCGATGGCGTCAAAGACTATCTCAACTGAAACCCCCCAAACAAATGATTAGTACTACTGAGATGCTGTTTCTGTGCGGCTGGGGATACGAAGTGTGGGTCGACGTCGACCAAAACGCATGCAATCCGAACAAATAGCAGCTGTCATGTGGTTAGCACACGGTCTGCTACGGCTTATGGAGAACGCTGTATATTATTCTGGATAATAATACAGAGGGTGAAGCTTTGTAGAGTGCTTGCTGATCGTACGGTGTCTATGTCCTGATAGCAAAAAAGTTCTTTCCCCTGGAATTTCGGAATTCCCGAAAAATAACAACAAATTCAATGTACATCTGGTTCACAAAAAATTAAAAAAATAAAAATAAAAAATGCATACTCAACAAAATTCATCACAAAGGTGGCCAGACTTATACGTAGACTAGATCCCAGGGCCCAGATTCCGTGGTGCGGGTATCAATCGGACCGGTGGCATGACATAATCTCACCCTTACTGAACGCACGCCACACAACACAACGCCAAAGTAAGTGTTGCAGTTGTGCAGTAGAGTCGGCGCAGACCCAAGTCCCAAAAGTTACTATAGGTTTCTACAAAAAATATATCTATTTCCATACCCGAGCGCAGACACACAGACACACACACACATATATATATATATATATATATACTCACGACAGCAATAGACAGCGTGTGGGAAGTTATACATATTTGAAATGACGACGACGGTGCCAGCGGTATATGCGTTTCCAGAATTCGAAGGGGTGGCAGCAGCAGTTGCGGATCATGTGGTGGCCGCCCAGAATGCCGCTTTGGCGTCCAACAAGAAGCGATTCAAGATTGGCCTATCCGGAGGCTCGCTCATATCGGTACTCAATCAGGGACTGTTACAGCGGAACGACATTCAATGGTCCAGATGGGATATTTATTTTGCAGACGAACACTTGGTGCCATTTTCCGACCCAGCCAGCAATTATGGTGAAGTTAAGCGACAAATCTTAGACCTGATTCCAACTGATCAGGGTCAGCCCACAGTGTTCCACATAGACGAGTCTCTGATAGGTGATGCGCAAGAGGCTGCCGATTCGTACGAAAAGACTCTGATCAAGGGTTTTGCCGCCAAGGACTCGGTGAAGCTGCCAATGTTTGATTTATTATTATTGGGATGTGCGCCTGACGGTCACACCTGCTCGCTTTTCCCCAACCATCACCTGTTGCGGGAAGATCTGGCCTGGGTGGCCCCAGTTGAGGATGCGCCAAAGCCTCCTGCCAGAAGAATCACTCTCACGTTACCGGTGATTTGTCACTCCCATCGAGTGGCCTTCGTGGTTGAAGGCTCGACCAAGGCCCCCGTCATCAAGACCATTATGGAACGACCGGAAAAGGGGCTCCCAAGTAGCTTGGTGAATGAAGGTGCCGCAGGAAAAGTTAGTTGGTTTGTGGACGACGAAGCGCTCACGGGCGTCTTTGTCACAAAGAAGGAATACAAAACAATGACAAAACAGGAACAGAAATAACATCATAATATAATAACATTAATTACGTGAATTCTTTTTTTTTCTTTCTTTTCCTCCCTCTCGTCTCATCGTATATCTACTCCAATGGTTCGGACGAACTCGAGAGTCGGTTCAAGTGAAGATAAACGTCGGTCCCATATCCTTCCATGCTGATTAGCTTCAAATCGCCGCCGAAGTAACGGGCATATAATCGTGAGATTGGCAGACCGTAGCCGAACCCGGCCATCGGCGCCTTAAAGTCAGATCGTGAAAACTCCGGGTCCAAGAGCGGAGTGTCCTTGACCGTGGTGTATAAATAAGTCCACACATGTGGAACCTCGCTCCGCGGGATGCCGCCACCTTCATCAGACACTTTAATGGTAATGTCCTCTTGGCCCTCAGCAACAATGACCTTGATTGTCGGGAACTCTTCCGAATCGACCCCATATGTCTCTACCACTGCCCGGAGCGAGTTCTTGACAGTCTCAAACAGCATGTGGCTCAAATGGCCCGGCACGTACATGAAGTTGATGTCCGGGTTGCACACAATCTCCACCTTGGGCGCCTCAAACAGGCCATACCATTCCTCGCACAGAAATCGGGCGCTGTCCACGGCCGCCAATGCAATTTCCTTCACGTTAGTGTTAGTACAGATGATCCCCACGTAGCCATCTCTATTCCCTCGATCCAAGTTCAGTCCGACATGCTGACCAATGAGCATTCGAATTCCGATACGGGACATGTAGAACCGATCCAAGAAGGACTGCACCGAATGACCCACTTCAATCTTTGGCTGGGTGTTTTTCCACTCTAGCACGCCCTGGGCCACGATACTAACTACACCGTCATGTCGTGCCTTGATTTTTTGCAGCTTCTCCGTCACCATGTCATTGAATTCCCGCACTGCAGGGGGCCAATTCACGCCCGGATCAACCGCGGCAAAGTACTTCCGGTTGTGTCCAGTGGCAATGTGGCTGCAGGTGCCTCCATTAGTCTGGAAACCTTCGGCCCGCAGGTCCTCCGGCCTCGGATCTAATGAAAACATTCGATTGTTGTTCATGCCCACTTCAGGTTTGATTGCGATGTCGTTTCGATCCCAGCCGTTACTGGTCGGTATTGTCACTTTAACGTTCTCCTTCTTATTGTTCTTGTATAATAGGTCTCGAGTTTCCTTATCCAATTGTGGCACGGGGATGGTTGTGAGCTCTTCAAACGATTGAGCGTACCAGTTCTTGACGCGGTTGATAGACGGCATTTCGTTCAGCCCGTTCGGCAGCGATTCGAGCTCCTTCACACGATGGGCCAGCCTTATCGGCAGCTCTTCTAGGATAAACTGTGAAGCTCTGAATAGCGTGCCGTCTGACGGATTGCTGCCAAATTGCACCATCTGTCGCAGGCTTACCCCGGTGGCAGGGAATTGAGAGTAATAGGAGATCTTGTCTGAGAGCTCATTGGTGAGTCTCCACCCTGTAGCAAACCGTATTCTCGTACACCTCATGATGGGTATGAAATAAATAAAAAAGAAGAAAAAAAAAAAAAAAAAAGTGTGTTTGTGTGAGCTGGTGTACTTGTTCTCGTTCGTGTGGGGTCTTCTCTTTCTTTTATGTGATGATGATCGCCTGCTCTGTGCCTCTCCGTATCCCCGAACTTAATTATCGTATTCGGTACTAGACAAGGTTATTTTCGTCCTACTTATATAAATACACCCGTACAGACTCCCAGATGTGCGGATTGGATGTTGCAGACAAGTTGTGTTGTTGCAAAAGACCGCTATGACGTTGCCCGCCTTTATATATCAACCGGGCCACAGGATCTGCTGAAAGAGTCACGGCCGAACCTCGGATATATGTGTCTTTCGGATGACGCTCTCACTCACACACTCAGCCAACAGCCCACCGAGTCAGGCCGACACGCCGGTGATCCGGTGGCGCCGTCGCGCGTGCGGCGTCTCCACGAAAACTAATCGGCCCACAACCACCCCACGAAAATCAGGTTATCTCAGCTCACTTAGAGTTTGGCGGGGTAAGCAGTGCTGTCTCCGGCGGCTAGCAGGCAAACTTATGTGCGCGCGTCGTGTAATTGTCTCCGCCAGCTTCTTTTTCTCCGAAAAGAAGCAAAAAAACCTAGCTCCGCTGAGGGGAGAGGGGGGTACCAGTGCTTTTGCTCCTTTTCTGGAGAAGACGGCCGCCCGTGGGCTCCCAATGGTCCATCCGGCACGTCTGCTACCAAAGATGCTAGAGGAAGAAAGGGGTCACCGCGAATATAACTTGCTATCAATTTATACATCATATCAAATATTTACATCAAGGTGGCTCTGCCGCCAATGTCGGTACTGGCAGACCCATCTGGCATATCGCCACTCCTACCCGACAAAAACTCGTGATAGATTCTGGCCAGCTTCTTCTGTTCGTGGATGGAAATGGAGGGTTTCGTGTCCTTAAGCGATTGTTCGACATGGTGCGACTTGATGACCACATTCGCTCCGACATTGTTACCTTCCGCCTTTGATGCATCTCCTCCAGAGGAGGCTGACTTGGCCTGTTCCGGATCAATCAGCATCTTCTCCAACTTCTTGGTCATTTTCGCTCGCTCTGCTGCGCTCAACGTGGAACTAACAGCATCTCCATTCATATTATCCTCGTATCCTGCCATTTTAGTCTGAAAGTAGTTCAATGGCTTGTGGTCATCCTTGTTATCATCTTTTTCAGCATCAACGTCCAAATCTACAACATCATGAATGGCGTTCAAATATGCGTTATACAATAGAGCTTGTAAATCGGCACCAGAGTAGCCTTGTGCCTTCTCTGCAAGTTCTTCCAGACTAACCTCCTCTGATAATGTCATCTTAGCTTGGACCGCCTGGAGAATATCCAACCGATCTTCATAACTTGGCATATCGCAGATTAACGACTTGTCCAATCTTCCCGGTCGTAACAAAGCCGAGTCAATCAAATCCGGCCGGCTGGTCGCTGCCAATACATACACACCATCCAAACCTTCGGCACCATCCATCTGAGTCAACATTTGATTGACCACTCTATCAGTAACGCCAGTGCTGTCATGTCCTCTCTTTGGCGCAATAGAGTCAAACTCATCAAAAAATAAAATGCATGGTTTGGCGGCTTGGGCGCGTTCGAACAAGTCTCTAACAGACTGTTCACTCGCACCAATGTATTTGTTCAAAATTTCTGGACCCTTAATCGAGATGAAATTCAACCCACATTGCCCAGCCACGGCAGAAGCTAGCAAGGTTTTCCCACACCCGGGGTACCCGTACAACAACAAGCCAGATCGCAACCTTAGCGGACAATTGGCAAAGATTGGTGCGTACTTTGTCGGCCATTCGAGTGTTTCCAGCAGCACTGACTTGGTTTCCTTGAGCCCACCAATATCACTCCATGCAATGCTTGATTTTTGCAACTTGACGCCACGTAAACTTGCTGGAACAAAATCCTCCATTGCCTTGTCGAAATCGTTTTGACCAATCTTCCGCGACGTTGATTCCACAATGGCGTTGTCCGTCTCGAGAAGCTTCAAAATCGCCTCATGATTAGCCCGTTCAACCAATGTCCACAAATCACTTGGCTGGTATCCTTCTGTAGCTCCCGCAACATCCAACAGGTCAAACCCGTCTTCCCGTTCGACTCCCAGGCTATTCAGTGCTTCATTTAAAATGGTCTCTCGGACGTCCTTATCGGGCGATCTCAAATGGAATGCATCTTCAAATAAATGGCTGGTGATCAACAGTCCGTTCAAACTTTCCTTCGCCTGTGCGGTGGCCAGAATGGATACCGGTCTCGACGCCACAGTGCTCTGGGCTAGTGTTTTCAATATTTCGGCCAATTGGAGTGACTTTGTCGAATCTCGATGCTCCATTTCGGCCGGAATTAGTTTGTCAATATCATCAAAGATAATGACACTTGGGGCATACCACGATGCTTCGAGGAATAACTTTTTGATAACATCCTTGAGATATTGGAGTTGCTTTTCAGCATGGATGCCGCACGAAAACCACACCGGATAGATCAGATCGTCCCTCAACCCGCGTTCGATTTCTTTTAGTACCGCGGTTTTACCAGATCCTCTGCTTCCATAGATCAACGCACCTGTTGTGCTATTTCGAATCGCTTTGTTGTACTCTTCCAAGTTCCTCTCAATTCCAACGACTCTTCTTGCTGGCCCGGATGGTTCCAATAATTCAGAGAGTTTGGGTGGAATTGAGGACTCCCCGCGCAAAATTTCTGTGCCCAACTTCAAATTAATTTTGGATGCATCTTTAACCCAGCCTTCAGTGTCTTCAAATTCCAGTAATCCTCCATATGGCAGCAGGTTATCAATCACTGGGATCTGGACCAGGTTATTCACTGGTCCGTTTAATAGATTGCCCTTGATGAGTAGGTCTTTAACCGTATCTAACCTGTCTTGCTCTTCTTTTTGTTGTTTTGTTTGTTTCTCGGATTTATCTCCTCCAGCCAATTTCAACAACGAATTTGGTGCAGATGTGATTATATATGGGTGAACTGTAATGTTGCTTGGTGGGTTGGATAACGGCTTCATGGCATTTTCGAGACGGATGACATTTCCGACAGACCCAGCAATTTTTAGTGCAGCGCTAAGCGCAAATGATAATCCAACATGTCCCTCTGGGCCGTTACTATACGGCACCAGCCTGGCAGTAACTGTTGTGGCTGGGGAGAGCTCTGTTTGCGGGGATGCAGTTCCATTAGAATTAGCTCCTCCGTTGTTCGCTGGACTGGCTCCGTCGTTGGCTTTGGATAAAACGGCCGGCTGGACAACAGAAACATTAACATATTCGGCGTTTCTCAACGGATATAGCACAGCGTCTGGATCAGCATATACTTCCAACGTCATCGAGTCTTTGTCAAATGCATTTTCAAAACTTGAATGGGGTAAGCAGACGCCTCGCATAAGGGTGGAAGGGCCTGTCTGCTTATCGTGTTTCCGTTTTCCACTTGTCGTACTATTTGCTTTCTTTTTGGACGACGGGCTTTGCTTCTTTCGAACCTTTGGCGCAATCACCACTTCACTATCAGGCGACAGTTGTGCAAAGGGGAACGGGCCATTGGTCGGTTCTGGTTCAATCTTTAAAACCTTAAGCGATGCAATAGATGTGGCCGACGGATAAACCGTGATTGGATGTAGCGTACTAACCGCACGAACCTGGTTAATCATCCATGATTCGAGGAATTGCGCATGAATCTCGACGATTTCCCAATCAGATGCAGTAAGCGGTTCCAAATGTACAGTGTGGGCTTGTGGTGGGTTCACCTGGATATTAATTGTGACCTGATTTAGAGCAGTTAGTAGTTTATCAAATTATTCTCAGTTTTTTCTTTCTTACCTTTTGCTTTGACTCAATCCCCAGATTCAGGGCAAATGTGGGGTCGATTTCAACCGAGCTTTCATTGGATTGGTCCTTCTTCGAGGTCATTCCTGTCCAACCAACAAAGACATGATTCTCGCCTCCGACAATCCCCTTCTTTGTCCAAACAAGCTCCAGTATTACGTTTTGGGCAGGCTATTTGATTGTTAGTCCAGTCGCTTATCCCCGAGGAATCATACTCACAATGTTAGAATTGAACAGAGCATTGGTCACCGAAGTCGGCAGGTTCACTAAGGCAGACCGTAACGGACTGAAATTAACCGTCGCGGAATAGGATGTCATCTATACGGGATGTGCTGTGTCTAAACGTACAAAGTACCCTTCAGTCCTTTATATAAATAAGGAATGCGATACAGTGATGACGCTGATTTTTTACCTCGGCACTTGAATTTTGGGACCAATGTGGAGGTTAGGGTTAAGGGTGGGGCTCATGCGGGGTGATTCGTGTTTACGTACGCGGAGTCGAAACGCGAAATCGTTTCCTTCCCGAAAGGGAAAAGTAATTTATTCCCAAAAAAAAAATTGTGTGTGACGCGTCGTGGCGTATCCTCCTCGACGCGTAAATTTTCAGTATTCTCATACACACACACTCACACTCATACACATCGGTTCCATCATTAACTACCGTAACAAGCGCGATTATGGATTCCTCACAAGATCAATATCCATCTTCTCCAGCAAATGGATACGGGGCCGGTGCACCAATGTCCTCGAGTTCTCAAGGTGGTCCATTAAATAGTGATCCACCGGGAGATCAGCCCACCCCAGCTGCTGCTGGCGCCATTAATCATGACGATTTGCCAGCTGAGAATATTCGATTCAATAATCATCTTGCTGGGATCCCCAAGGTTACTGATGTTACTGGTGAAAAAGTGCGATCGCTCTTTGAGCAATTCTTGGAAGACTATCGTGACGCCAGTGACGAAACGGCAACTGAGAATGACGGGAAAGTTTATGTTTCTCAAATTTATGGACTAAAAGAGCATGATCTTACGACCATCTATGTGGACTACAATCATTTGGTCACTTATTACAGCGTTTTGGCTGAAGCAATTTCATCTCAATATTACAGACTTTTGCCTTTCCTCCAGCGAGGATTAAGAAGAGTGATCAAAAAATATGTCCCTAGCGTATTATTCGGGCGGCCATCGTTTGGTGAGTCTGAAGGTTCGCAGATGCCTGATTCGCAAACTCAAACTGGCACTAGCACCACTGCAATGGAAGAGAAGGAAAAAGTTTTCCAAATTGCTTTTTACAACCTTCCATTGGTCAACCGTATCAGAGATCTTCGAGCAGACAAGGTTGGCTCACTCATCAGCATTTCTGGCACTGTAACCAGAACCAGTGAAGTTAGACCGGAATTATACAAGGCCACTTTCACTTGCGATGAATGTCGATCCGTGGTGGATGGGGTAGAACAAGTCTTTAAATATACCGAACCATATATGTGTCCCAGTGCGACGTGTCAAAACAGGACCGCATGGACATTGGATGTGAACAAGAGTCATTTTGTTGATTGGCAGAAGGTTCGTGTGCAAGAGAACTCTAATGAAATCCCAACGGGCTCAATGCCACGAACATTAGATGTGATTTTAAGAGGAGAAATTGTTGAACGAGCAAAAGCTGGTGACAAGTGTGTTTTCACTGGTTGCGAAATTGTGGTCCCAGATGTTGCACAGCTCGGTCTCCCCGGCGTTAAGCCTACCGCAGTCAGAGATAATAAAGGTGCGGGCAGGGCAGAAGGAATGGACGGGAGTGTTTCTGGTCTGAAAAGCTTGGGTGCGAGAGATTTGACTTATAAATTAGCATTTTTATCGTGCATGGTGACAGAATCCGCGGATGGAGATAGTTTCAGAACCGATACAAGATCGGATGAAACTGGCGAAAATGCGGATACTGAGCAAGAAGACTGGCTCATGTCCTTGCCTCAGGCACAGATTGATGAGCTGAAGGAAATGGCACAATCGGAAACTCTTTTCCAAGACTTGGTCAATTCCATCGCCCCTACAGTATACGGCCATGAAGTTATCAAGAAGGGCATATTGCTTCAGTTGATGGGCGGTGTGCATAAAACGACAATTGAAGGTATCAACCTCCGTGGCGATATTAATGTTTGCATTGTCGGTGATCCGTCTACATCTAAATCTCAATTTTTGAAATATGTATGTGGGTTCCTTCCTCGAGCGATTTATACCTCTGGTAAGGCGTCGTCTGCGGCTGGTTTAACTGCAGCAGTGGTTAAAGATGAAGAAACTGGGGAATTCACCATTGAAGCAGGTGCACTAATGTTGGCTGACAATGGTATCTGTGCTATTGACGAATTTGATAAGATGGATGTGTCTGATCAAGTTGCTATTCACGAAGCCATGGAACAGCAGACAATCTCCATTGCCAAAGCGGGTATTCAGGCCACATTGAATGCACGTGCATCTATTTTGGCGGCAGCCAATCCAATCGGCGGAAGATACAATAGAAAAGTTAACCTGCGCACAAATATTAACATGAGTGCACCAATCATGTCCAGATTCGACTTGTTTTTTGTTGTTCTGGATGAATGTAATGAGCAAGGTGATGCCAATCTCTCCAGTCATATCATTGACTTGCACATGAAGCAGGATGAAGCAATCAAAGCCCCGTACACCACAGAACAATTGTTGAGGTTCATCAAATATGCGCGAACGTTGAAGCCGGTCATGACCAAGGAAGCCAGAGAAGTTATGGTTGAAAAGTACAAAGAGCTTCGAGCCGATGACGCTCAAGGACTGGGTAAAAACTCATATCGTATCACGGTCCGTCAACTGGAAAGCATGATCCGATTGTCTGAGGCGATTGCTCGGGCCAATTGTAACGACCTTATCGATGCTAAGACAGTCAGAGAGGCATACAACTTGTTACGACAATCGATTATTCACGTCCACAAGGATGATGTGGAAGTGGAAGACGACGATAATGGTCAGACCCAAGAGGAGCCAAATGAAAGCATTCCTCTCGATGATCACTCGCAGCAGCCAAAGAAAAAGAAGGCCGTTATCAAACATGAAAAATATATCCAAATGATGAACTTTATGGTGAATTATATCAATCAGAACGAGTCTGATGACGGAAACGGTGCTACGCAGGAGCAAATTATTGAGAATTACCTACAGTCTCAAGAAGAGAGCATTGTTTCTGAGCAAGCGCTCAAAGAAGAAGAAAGTCTCGCCAAGAAGGTTATCAAACGGTTGGTTAAAGATGGCATTCTCATGGAGATTTATGGAGAGATGCCACAAGATGAAAACATGGACTCGCCATTCGACGACAGTGATCGAAGCAATGTTACCTATGTTGTTCATCCAAACTCCATTATCCTTGCCGATATTGATGACACTAATGCAAACGACCAGTAATGAAATTTTGTACTTATTATAAATGATTATTTAAATTTTAAATTGTTTACAAACAGTCTCGAACAAGTCTATTTTAACGGGTATCAAAGTTTTTTTGACACTGCTGAAAATGGGATGGTTCGGACGAATTTGAAGTAGTAATCGGAAAGGACAAGAACGAAGTCAAACAGGTACATAAGCGTGGCGTCACCACATCGAACCCAGTCCGCTTGTCATAATCATATCCCGATCAGGTTCTAAAACCGACGCGGTCAAATCAATTGTAACTATGAGTCTAGCGTAAACCTCAGTACGACGCGTGGTGAATTTTAATTAATTCTCCCAAAATTTAAACCCTCTCGAAAACTTCACGTTGAACTCCCTTCTCGAGACACGAAATTCAAATTTTTATAGTACTTGAAAAAAAAAAAATCAAAATGCTTGAAGCACGATTCGACTCAGCTGGTATCTTCAAAAAGGTTGTGGAGTCCCTGAAGGAAATTGTCAAGGATTGTAACTTTGACTGCTCAGACACTGGAATTGCAGTTCAAGCTGTTGATCCGTCACACATTGCCCTTGTTTCGTTATTACTGGGAAGTGAGACTTTCAGCACGTACAGATGTGATCGAAATATGACCCTTGGTGTCAACATCGACTCGTTGAACAAGCTTCTCAAGTGTGGCGGCAACGAAGACGTGTTGACCCTCAGGGCCGAAGACAAGGCCAGTGCGCTTTCTCTCACTTTTGAAGATACCAAACAGGACAAGATGTCAGAGTTCAATCTCAAACTAATGGATATCTCTCAAGACCATTTGTCTGTCCCAGAATCTGAGTATGCTGCGCACATAACGATGCCATCTACACAATTCCAAAAAATCTGCCGCGATTTCAAGGAAATTAACGAAAGTTTGAGAATCGACGCGTCCAAGGATGGCGTTAGATTCTCCGCAGAGGGCGCAATTGGTGACGGTAGTGTCACCCTCAAGCCATTCAATGACATTGAAAACAAGGAGAACTCCATTGAGGTTAATGTCAATGAGGAAGTCGCCGCCACCTTCAACAGCAAGTATCTCATTGACATTTGCAAAGCAGGAAACTTCTCCCAACAGGTCACTCTCCACGTTGCTGGAGATATCCCAATGGAAATTGAATATAAATTACCTAACGGTCATTTGAAGTACTACTTGGCCCCACAAATGGATGAGGAAGAGGAGTAAAATAACGATGCACGTATAATTTATAATAATAGCTATTTAACCATAGACTGACCTAACGGGGTATGCGCGTTTTATTGTTCAACGCGTTTGGATGTTGTCATGGCAACGGTTATGTTCCAAAAACCAAAACAAAAATAAGCACGCATACAACTGACCTGCGGTATTATTCGAATATCTTTAGAACTCGGCCTCTTTTTTTTTTTTTTTTTTCTTTGCTACACTGTTTTTTATTTATTCAGTAACGCTACGGACTGTGTTGCTCCTATACCCCCACCTCTTTCCATCCTCTAAACGATGAACTCGGAATCTTTCTCTAGCTCATTGAGCATGACCTCTTCGGCCGGATCTGTCTCTTGGGTTGAGAAGGAGTTGAGTATTCTGCAAGATTTGGTGTCAAATGACGTCGAGGATTTGGCATACGCCTCAAGACGGGAATTAGACTGGTTGAATGAGCATTTGATTGAGATCATAGACCGAAGGCAAACGTAAGTGGGACGAAACCTGGCATCAACATTATTCTAACTAAGCAAATAGAAACTTTCCTGTTTTAATGCAAACCCCAGGAAAGCTTCGTGGTGCATTATCACCAAGGAAAATGAAGGTTCAAGATAAGCTCAACAACACGGGAATGAAGCCAAAAGTAAGTCGATCATATGTATCTCAAAAACTTCCCGCTAACTTCATTAGAACCCCGATATGCATGTTCATTTCCAAGCAGAAGACGCTCCTCCTGCATCTCCAACAGATAACCGTAAACAGCACAGACCAATGCTAACTTCTCCGCCAGATTTATCCGCGTCCTGTAAATCTGAGGAAGCGGCAGGTCCTACGCCACAACTTATAAATGATTCCAAGAATGATACTAAGTTGTCAAAGCCGCCAGCCGAATCAGTCAAGACACCGATAGAAACGAAGCAGCCTTCTCCGCGTATTCCGGAAAATTCTGGTAACGAGGAGAATTCGGACGATGACAATGACTCGTCCTTCTTGGCCATTAGCCAATCTATCAGACGAAGCCAAAAAGTTTCTCCCGAAAACGGCCGTGTGGAAGAGAGCGTGAAAAGACCATCGAGTTCTTCCCATAGTACTATCGAAGTGTCGCAACAGAATTCGGCGCCTTCGCTAGAGTCTAAAGATGATACTCTTCCGTCTGAAACATCTCATAAGGACAGTGACGGTAAAAATGTGTCAAACGAAGTACAAAACAAGCCCGATCCTCCTGTGGACCCAGTACTTGCTGGCGACCATAACATGAATGGTGATGACGAAGCGGATGATGAGGATAGCGATGATGACCTACCAGCTGTTAACCGGTCGACACTTGGCTTTGCCGGGTTACCAGCGCGAGAACCACTGACCAAAAAATCTTTCGCAAAAACGCCGTCAAGTTCATTGTCGCAGTCATCAAAAAACAAACCGTTTGCATCAATTTCCAAAATGCGTACGCAACCCACGTCTTTCGAGTCAAAGCTGGATGGTGCGACTGGAAATAGCAATACAACTATTGAGGTCAGCGAAAATGAATGGTTCTCGTCAAAGAGTAATGTTTCAAACACTTCAAAGTCTACTACATATACTCCAATCTATCCTGTATTATCCGAATCTTCGCGACTTTCGACCCATTATCCAGAGATATCAAAGAGTGGCTACAATGAATTACCCGAGCATCAAAGTACCGACGAAAAGGATAACGGTAGCAACGTGGATGACAAAAATGGGATTCCGGATAAGCCAGAAGAACCACTACAGCCAGTCCAACAACAACCAGCATCTCCTGCGAAGACCTCTCCAGCTAGAAGCGAATTGCCAGTTCACCAAAGTTCATCGATTCGGAAACCCGAGGCATCGTCTCCAACAAAGATTGCTCAGTCATCTCCGTCCCCATCAAAAGGCAAACGAATTCCTTCATACAAGCAGTTACTTCGCCATGCATCCGGCAAAAGCAGCAAAAAGTCACCTCCACAATCACCAGCGAAGGCCGATAAATCTTCTCCAATAAAGATTCAAGTTTCCCCAACTCGAAAAGACAACTTGTCATCTTCGCCACATAAGCCGCCACCACAGTCGCCAAGGATCGAACGTTTGGTGAATGACGGTCAAAATAGTGCAGTCTATTCTCCAGGTGGCACCTTAATGTCACTAACTGCTGGTGTGTTTCGGCGGGCCAAGCAGTTGTTGTTCGATCCTGAAGCCAACAAAATGGATGTTGATTCCGTAAATAATGACTCTGCTGCTGGTACTACGGCGAAACCTGTTCCATCCCCTTCTCACACAAAACAGGCATCGGTGTCGCGATTGATGGCTCCAACTGCTAGTTCCTCACGACATGCAACTTCACCTTCTAAGGAAAATGGAAATAATTATGACAGTCCCTTGGCCGATAAAAAGGCAGGCTATATCAAGTCACTTTATCCCGAGTTCCCCCGTACCAATTCTCAGAAAAACGTCAACACCGTCAGTGCTGCCTCCTCATTACGAAATGTTTCTAATTCTTCGTCTAATGATCCGTTTAACGATAGCAAGCCAAACACTGGTCCAGGAAAAGCGACAAGTTCTACAGAGCCTGCAAAGGAAGCTGGTTCTGCCACCACCACCACCACCAACAGTAATATTGCGAATACTGCGGCCACTCGTGAAGCAAAGAGCGGAGTTGGTAATAATAAGCTAACCAAGCAAACACTTCAATTGAAAAAGCCTGGTACTAGCTCCACAGCAGGCCCATCGACATCCGCTGCAAAGCCGGTAACAATCAAAGTGTCAACTTCGAGTCAAAAGGAGATTGAACAACAACAACAACAAAAGAAGAAGGCACAAGTGGCTCAGCAGCAACAGCAACAGCAGCTTCACTCTTCAAGTTCAAACAGTTCGTTAACATCCAAATCGCTGTCAGTGAACCGGCAGCCCACCAAGACAGCGGTTTCTGGATTGCGGAAAAAAGAAGAAGAAGCCAAGCCGGTCAAGCCAACAATGCAGAATAATCGAGCTGATCCGGATGCCAAAAATAGGCCGCTTCAAAGAATGCAGTCAAAAACTGAACTTTCGTCAAAGAAGCGAACGTCTGATCAAGCATTCAATACCCCAGCCGCCAATAATAACAAATCGGCAAAGCGGGTATCAAAGACAGCTCAAACATTAAAAAAGCCATCACAAGGGCCTTCCAATTTGATGAAAACTGCAATGTTGCAACAGGCAAAATACAATGCACCTTCGTCGTCTACGGCCGTACCTCATGTTGAAGGGGTGAAATTCTCCAATGATAAGATTAGATTTGGGAATCCTACACCTCAACGAACTGTTCCAACTCCCCAACAGGCAAAGGCAAACTTATTCAGGCAGGCACCGTCAGTTTCGTCGTCACAATCTCAACAACACGCTTCGTCCCTGTATACCACGCCAAAGGCACAAGAGCCGGTTGAGCTCCCAGAAATCATGTCTGAGTCTGAGGATGATGATGACGGAAATGTTTTGAAAGACTGGGCCAATACTCCTGAACTCCGGAATATGCTTCTCAACCAACAAAAAGTGGACCCGGATTCCATCTTTGGGCCAATCGCTCCACTGCATATGGAAGAGGTGTTTAAAAATTCGCGATTGTCCAGATTCCGCCCACGGAGCTCCTCTGCCAACTGGACAGGACAGGACAAACTATCCCAGCAGGAAATTGACCGTTATGCTGCTGAAATGGGTTACAGGAATGGCAATTAATTCATCATATTGTAAATATCTATATATACAATCTTTAATTTATTACAGTTTTCAGTTGAGATGCCGCTTGTTCCTTGTTCCACGTGCCAACAAATTCTTGAACTCTATTCTTTGGTACCACATAGAACCGGGCGGATTGATCAATGACTGGTATTATAGGAGATTTCATTGACAAAACCTTTTGGATTGATGATTTTTTGCCCACCTTCGCCAACCCGCCGACAGATGTCTGGACAAAGACTTCCAAATTATTCAGTGCATAGTCCTTGCCATGATTAGAAGACTTCTCAAACCACTGTGGTGGTGATTCAAAAACAGTTTCAAGGCTTTCTTGAATAGTAGCTTCATCTGACTCCGCTTGGATGCAATCTGACTCTAACTCTAATGGGTAAAGTAAAATAACTGGTATCAGTAATGTGGAAGTAGGATCCATTTCATCTGATAATGAAACCTTCAAGTTCTGTGACTCATGTTTAGAGCGTCTTTTCGATGTGGTCATCATGGTAATGTTTCTCGCCTGTAGTGCAAGTTCCAGATTATTTTGCTTCGTTTCTTTAATTTGTTCCGAAACCTTCTTCTTCTTATTCTGCTCGATCAGGAAGCCCCTTCGCTTTTCAGCAGTCTGCAAAAGCTTTTTCAATGCATCATTTTCGCTGTCCAGTGAGAGCGCATACTTGGCCACATCAATCGCTTCATCATTCTTATCGATAGCATTATACGCTCTGGCGGACCTGTATAATGCTTTTACATTTTTCTCATCCAAACTCAGAGCCAGCTTACAGTCATTAATACATTTTCGATAGTTTTTGAGCTCCAAATTGCAAGCAGCTCGATTAATGTAACAGGCAACATCAATTTCCTTGACTCCGCACTTTATGGCCAAGCCCTTAGTATAATATTCAATAGCGTCATGAAACTTTCTGACTTTATAGCAATCATTCCCCTGGTTTTTAAAATTGAGAGCAACCTCATCAGGTTCTCCTTCATATGCCATTGCCTGAAGAGCTTCGATCTTATAAGCCTGCTCTTCATCTAAATCGTCCATTTCCGTCATAAAAAACGGCATCTTTTTGATACCGGCAATAAAGTCGTCTACATTGGTATTGGACAGCCGATCCAACTTTGGTGGGAGCTCTGGCTGTTGTTTCTGAGAAGACGACATGATATTTGTAATCTTTTAGTCTGCCCGGCGTAATTTTTCAGGTTCAAATTAAACTTTCACTGTCGGGCTTTTTCCGACACTCATTACAATGTTCTGCGAAAACCACGAGTTTGTACTAGGAAAAAAAAAAATTGCCGCACCATTTTGAGACTGTTTGCGCATATATTTTAAACATAAATATCATTAATTAAATAGCTATAATTACACACATTAGGATGGATTACTTCGAATGATACTACTATCAAATAGTGAAAGGTTCAATGGGACATCGTTAACGGACATAGTAGGGTTTGGGTCTTCTAATAAATCAAATGATCTGACCGTCAATTCTTTATAGGTGTCAGATGTCTTATCGAAAACCATCAAATCACTGAGATAGGAAGTATCGTCTGAAGTCTTGATATCATTACAAATGCTGGCAGGCATCTGTTGGGTCGCTGCTGCATTCTTCGGGTCGCTTGGTGACATTCCTGGAGTCGAAGCCGCAATCTTCTTGCCGTGGCTGTAGGTGGCTCCCGGTGTATTGGCATTAGAGTGAGAGCCAATAGAATCTGATAGTTCCCCGCGGATCGCATTTAAAGTATCGATCAATAAGCCATTCATCTCTGATGTGCTGATCACCAAGGGCGTTTCCAGTAGTAGCAACAATCCCTGGACTAATCTTTCCCGAAGCCGTGGTTCTGGCGGGAAAGTTTGACATTGAATCATCACAATCTTGACAAACAATTTAATTCCATCTTCAATATCAATATGGCTGAAGCTAGATGACGAGTTCATTTCTTCGCCATCCACTTGCATTCTGTTATTCTTAGCAGTTTGTTTTTCCTCCTCTTCACCAGAGTGAGACTGTTGCTCTGAGAGATTAATTAGCTGGGTCAAATTCTTGTTCAAATCAAGCGTCGTATTAGCCGTAACATCTTCAGTTGCAGAATCCGCTATCGCATCAACAATCTCAAACAAAACACCAACGGAATTTTTCTGGCTTTCGTCGTTAAGGTTGACTTTTGGGAATTCCTCTGATTGAAGGAAGTACAGTTCAACCGAATGCAGCAGTTGTCCCTTTAACGACTTTGGCAAGTAAATCATCAGGTCCCCCACAGTTTGTCTTGGTATATTGTTCTCTTCCGACCTGGATGCACATTTTAATAGGAAATCTAAAATCTCTCTTTCAGAGTATGACTTGTCAATTTTGCCGCCTGGTATTTGAAGTGATTGTAACAAAACCCTCATTTGTATCTGGCATAGGGACAGATTGTAGACAGTCACAGATTTGATTAACTCAATAATCAGTGTGGTTGGATCAAAAGAATCACACTGAGCAGCAGATCCTCTTATCAACCCCACAAACATACTGCTCAGTGATTCTGCTGCTTTTCCATCCTTAGACTGTAAAATCGGATCAACGATAACATTGATTAACATTTCACTGTCGTGATTCGAAAGCCAGATGATAAATCTACCAACCGATTCATTGTACCAATCGTCCACAGGAAGACCGTGTTCAGCAGACTCCATTAACCCATGGAAGATATACTTCAGGAATATCTTTGGGTGTGTTTGCCGAAATAATCTTCTCTGAAATCCGAGCGCCGTTTCCTCCAATGCCCGCAAATGGAAATACTCTAGCGCGTTAGATGCAATCAGGTTCAGCATTACTTTGGTAGTTTTGAACGAGTCCGGCGTACCGACACTCTTTAACTGCATAAAGATATCAGCAATTTTATCGATACTAATGCACTCATAAACCACTAACATGACAAGTACCTTGAGGAAGATATTGCCGTTGTCGTTGAGAAGTTCTGGTTGTACAGAATCACGTAGCCATTTGACCAGTACATTCGAGAAGATGTGCACATCAGCATCCCTCAAGTGTTGTAAAATTTTCACAACTTGACGTGTGCTATTGTTATCTTCCTCCTTTTCCGACTTGCAGAATTCAAGGAATAGTGCCGAGGTTGGTTCAAAATATTTTGGAATTGACCTCGAATCCACAGGGACACTGCTACCTGATATTCCGATTTTGGCTAATAGCAATTCATCAACATCTTCATAGCCCATAGTTGCGGGCGACGTTCCATCGGAAGATAGCGGTTCGGAAATAGGAGATAGTTTGCTGATATCAACTGGTGACGGGTTGTTACTCATCGACGGTTGTTTCAACAACAGCTCGAGTTCTCGTTTCAATTCTCTGTTAACATCTCCATCTAGCTGGGCCATAGTAAAATTGATCAGGTCAGTGAACCCCCTGGATAATCTAGGTTTTACCTTGAGGCATTTGTACTGACACACTAATAGGTGTATCATTCCTGGGATGTCACCAAAAGTTGAGAAGATTTCCAAGTAATCCCTGACGGTGTTCGCCAATATGTACAAAAATGTGGCAGAATTAACCTTTGGAATCACCAGCTTTATCATTGCATATAGCGTCTTTGGACCCCGAAGAAGCGATACGATCCTTTGTAAAGTGCCAAATTGGAAATGGCTGATACTTCCAACATCACTCAGTTTTTGTTCAAATTTCGTGATAAGTCTGTCGCATAATTCCACCTTTTTGCCTTTTGTAAGGTTATCCAAAAGCGTCAGTTCATCGGGGGAAATATCTTGGTCAAAGCAGTCAGAACTTGCACTATCTGCGGATGGTCCGAAAAGGCGAGAAAGTTGATCGTCGATTAATGTCTTTGCCTGATTAAATTGCGGTTCTTCATGTGCCGTGGTTCGACCCAATCCGCGAAGTAACATTTCTTGTTGATTTCGAAATTCCAAAGGATACTTTGAGATTGGTAAATTGGATAATAACGCAGTATGGCCATCGTTTGCCTGTTGAAGCCTTTTGACAAATAGCAACCCACTCGAAATAAGTCCTCTAAAATAGCTCTCCAAGAGTAACAAGTCGTCCTCTAAGAATTCTGATGTGAGATCATATAATTCCTTCATCGAATAAAGTGAAAAATCTTGGATATGAACCAGAAAGTATTGAAAGGATGCGGATATATCCCAGCTGAACTCATCTCTCCAAAACTGGCACAAGGCCAAAGTCAAATACACCTTGTCTGGGTGGGCTCTGTTCACAAACGTAGCCCAATTAAATAAAATCTGTAATATCTCATCCTCTCGTAGACATAACGAGCGGATGGATTTTGAAAATTCATGGAAGTCAAATGGCGGGGTTAAATTGTCAAGCTCTTTGACCAATTGCGCCTTGCGGTTCCTCTGTGCCCTAACAATAGGAGCGTCACTCACGATTAACGATTCATTCCGCACTCGTATCATTTGCAAGCTCTCCTCAATAAAGGGTGTGTCAGGCTTAATAGCCTCTGAGAGTACAGGGCCCAGAGACCTCCAATATTCCGGTATGACAAATGAATCAGGCGAAGACATGAATAGTTCCTTCATTCCAGCAGAAACTTTTTCGATCAATGGAGCGAAGATTTCTGGGGAAATATGCCTTGCTGATGACAATGATGAATATTGTGATAATAATGCACGTGCCAGACTTTGGGATAATATCCGAGAAGTAGATAGATATGTCCAAAACATTTTAATATACACCAGTGCGACCAAGAGTTCTTCTGGTTTTGAGTTTTGGAAAAACCTCAGCGACCATTTCAGCACCAAATTACGATCCAGTAGATCTTCGTGAAACAGGTGCGCTAAGAGCCGTGTGATGTATTCAATCTTGAACTTCCAATTGTTGGATGGTTGAGGTTTTTTGGTTTCAGTGGTTTTGCCGGTTGGCGTTTTAATTGAATCGAATTCTCGGACAACTTTTTCAACAAAATTTACAACGTCTTCGGTCCAATCTCTGACCCATGCCGTTTCGGCCAATCCGCTTGAGCTGGTGTTGCCTTTTCTTTTCAAACCGCGAAGTTCGTTGGCACCAACACACCGAGCAAACCATACTGCGCGTGATATAGGGATAGCCTTCAAACAACATTGGTCCAGTAACGTTCTATTTCTAATGCCGTGAGGGATTGTTCGTGAAAGCTTCCGTAGCGGGACAGACGGCGTTGCCAAATCTTTCAGCCATGCTTCTTTCTTTTGATCCGTCAGTGTGACCCTCGGTGGCGGTTTGAACGTTGAAGCCGACGAGATTCTACATTTTTTGTCTCGATTGTCCATTGAATTCAAGAGAAAGAAGGATAACGCTGGGAGGGACGTCCACTGTTTGAGCAACGACAACATGGTAATCTTTGCTGAAGAACCCTCATTTAACCACGGTCTCTCGTAATAGCCTTTCTGGATGTAGTCCACAGCCAATGCATCTTCTTGTTTTGACTTATTCCATGGGTTGAAATCGGGGTATATTTCTAAACAAAAATTTTTCCGTCAGTCAAATAGATATTTTTTTTTAACTTTGTTCTGTAGTACTCACTTCCGCTCGATTGACCAGGTAGCGGGAAAACGCCATCTGGGTCAGACAAAATGTATCGTTGTAACGCATCACCTTTGGGCAGGGAATTTGATTTGGACGGAGCCAACAAGTTGAATCGAGACGGTGTTGGTGTCCGATTATTATTCAGATTCCCAGACGAGGTTGAGTTGTAGTTTCGTGAGGAGGCCATTACTTTTTAGTTCATTTGCTGCTGTATCTCTGGTTGTTGATTCTAATTCTTCATATTCATTGGTCAGCACAAAGTTGTGTGTTTATATTCTCCGGGATGAACTTACTGTGATAATAAATAATAGCGGTGGTATTATAAAAAAAAAAAAAAAAAAAAATAAGAGAAATATAATTATGGCAAAAACGAGTTCATGTACACAAGCTCAAGCTCAATCTCTTGCATCCGCTCGCTCTATCAGTGATCCCCGTTCTTTGTGTCTTCTTTCTGTAACAGGAATACCCGTTTACTCAGGTCTTATTTTAGCCTTTTAGCCCGTCGGCCCGATATTTCAATCAATATTAATTCGTGATCGCGTGCGCGGGGGAAGTGCCGTCCAAGCCTTGCTCAATGATCCAGATCATGCAGAGCATATAAATTGATCGGGAGGTGCGAAACGTTAAGAACAGCTATGAGTTTATGCTCTAACTTGATGATACGGGTTATTTTTTATGTACATAAAGTACTGTGCCATTAAGATGGCATCGAACAGTAGGGTGACCTTAGAAAAAAAAATTGTTAGCAAAAAAAAAAAAAAAAAAAAAAAAAAAAAATTTAATATCCAAAACATATCGAGACACTTACTAAGGACAAGACGAGCTTTGCCATGTTGTTCCAGACTCCCTGTATGTCGTTTTCAATGTATCCGTCTAAAAACAGCTGCATTATTGCCAATGCTCCTCCTACGAAGTCGATCGATATGGCTTGCATTGAAAACCCTTCCGTCGAGCGTCGTTCATGATTATGCACAATCTGAGGGAGGTATTTGGCAATGCTCATGGTTACCTTGATTTGACCCAGAATGAGACAGAGGTCCAGCAATTGATAGCCTTTGGACCCTGCGAACTTGAGAATTGAATTATAAATCCAGAAAATCGCACCACCACAGGCTAAACCAGCCATAATCGACTTCGTCATGCGGCCTATTCCCTGATTTCTTCCGCGCGTATACCCGCAAAAGTATATTTGATAATAGTTGATTGCAATGAAGACGACTCCATGCAGTCCATAGGCCACGTCATTGAACCGAACTAGAGGATAACGCGGTTCTTTGGAGTTTTCCGGAGTGTGTCTTTCGGCATATTCACTTCGCACAGTATCATTAAAGTAGAGCAAGCTAAGTGCAATTGCATATGTGACATAACCAATCAGGTTCAACACCACGTAGTCGATCGAAATCCCTTCCACAGATTTCAGCTTCCTGACCAGCAAAATCGGCGGATACAATGACACGCTCCAGCACACAAAATACGTCCACCCGACTAGACTAGAAAGTATTACCAATAGGTCCATTGTTGTGCGGTTGAGTGTGGATCATTTGCGGACTTCCAATGTAGCATTTAGTCAGACTGTGACGACACTTTCAACCTTCACCCGTGCGGCTCGAAATATTAGATCAGGTTAAGTTAATTTATTTTAAAACTTCTTTTTTTTTTTTTTTTCAAGGACAAATGTTGTATTGTATCATATTACCGTATTAACCTACATATTAAGAGTAATCTAGTTTTCTGTGCATTGCTGTTATAGATAAATAGTTTAGATTTTTTTGCTATTGGCTTTTGTTTGTCCCCTTTCCTTCGGAATTTCGAAACGGCCAGGTTTCCGACGGGGAAACCCCGCAGAAAAAAAAAACAAAGTAACTACGGGAATCTTGCCCGAGTAATTGGCGATTTTGAGTTAGACTGTCGTTACTGGACCTCATGAAATTTCAATGGCCGCCACTCCTTTAAGTTCGTTCATTACTCGGCAATACCAACACTCGCACTCACCATAACAGTCGGTGTCCTTATGATCGTCCTCATCAAAACTGCTGACTGAAAAAGATTGTGGGAGACCGTTCTCATATCCATGCTGTATTAATCGTCCCTTCTCTGCTAAACAAAACATGAGATATTGCTTTGGCATCATTTGGTGAATGAACCAAGTCAATTCGACATCTAGGCTCTCTTGCGTGGAAGCTGCTCGTCGAAAATGCTTTTGGTATTCATGTAATGCCCGCTCTATCGTGGCAGAGAGGAAAGTGCTGTTGAGATTGTATTCGCCATGCATTTGATTAATAAAGGTGCCCTGGTCTAGGACGTTTTCAATTAAGTTAGTACCAAATTTGGTAACATGTGTTTGGTATCTTCGTTCCAGCACTTCCTTGACGACAGCAAAATCCGCCGGTATGTTGTATAGCTTTTTGCCATGAATCTCAAAGTATTCTTCTTCCACTGCTTGCCTGATTCCGAGGAAGCCCTCTTTCGGGTCCGTTTCCTCAAAATCGAAATAGCGCTGATACAACCTGCCCAATAAAGGCCCTGATTTGAAGACCTTGCGAACTCTATCCATAGACTCACTTCCAAAAGGAAGATTAGTCTCTGGTGATAGGATCAACCCGCCCATTGGTCGGTCCAGTTTTTCATATTTTTTCATGTCTTTGAGGAAACGTCTAAATGCAAGATTCCAATGGCACATTTTCCTAGTTTCTGGGGACTTGTCACATCTAATATACATGTCGTCTTCAACATACCCAATATCATCAAACGTTATAATCCCATCCTGGCTTTCTGTCACGCTGACATAGGGAACGGCTTTGACATCGCCACAATTGAAACATGGGACGGTCTTGGTCATGGTGTCCTGTAAATTGTCCCATTTGCATCCAGTCTTTCTTTCAAAATATCCTTTAGTCTCCGATGGAGGATTATAAACATAGTATTCATTCACATGTTCCAGCATGTGTTGAACCTGTTTCCAGGGGAACTCACTTCCCCAGATTTTATTTGACCCCTGACGAAAGCAGTCTTCCAAATAAACCTTGGAGTCCATCATATGAGCGTGCCATACCATTAACACGTCTAATGGTGGCAAAGCCACGTCAGAAATCCACATACCGGACGATTTGACCCATTCCGTGAAGTATCCTGCCTTCAACTCTTTGCCAGTTAGGGCAACCTTATCTGTGCCGAGAACATTATTCCACCATAATTCGTATCTCTCGACTGCTCTCAATAAATAAATCCTCCATCTCTTTTCCCGGATAATCTCTAAACTGGATTTGAATGCCGGTTTATCACGGATAAACATGTCGTCGTATAGGCCAAAGAGCCCATCGGCGTGTTTAATCATGTTTTCAAGCGAATGGAAAGCCTCCAATAAAAATAAATGCACCATGACGCACTCTTTACTGGGGAACCTTTCCCCTGGGAAGTCGTCAAAAAGTTTTTTGAACTTTTGCTGAACCGTGACGCTAGTCATGTGGAGTTTCTTGATGTAAAGAAATTCATAGGCCCTCCTCTCCTGGAGTTTTATACTACATGCAGTTGCGCAGACGGTCATTTTTTTATTGCATATGCCAATATGTACCTGTACCTCAAAATGTACCTTTTTTTTTTTTTTTTTTTGATCGTCCCTCCCCAAACATCCGCACATATATATATATATATATTCCTAGTCTAGAACAAAAATGCCTCTAGATAGCTACCAGTCTCAGGGGTCCCCGATCTCATTTTTGAAGGGTCTCAAATCTTAGTGCGCTAGTATCTCTTGCCCCTTTAGTGCGATATTCATCGTAAAGAATTGATCGACAATGGCTGTGTCCACTTTGGGCGATCCGCTTGCAGTTGTGACGGGTAGAACGGCGCCGCCCCACCGTTTCCATGTCAGAGTTCCCCAGTTGCATGCATGCGGTCCCTCTTCTGTGTCAAAGCTCGCAAAATTATTTTTGGCAGCTATTGCAGGAACTTGTTTCATGTTTCAACGGCGGTCGTTTTCCCCCCACCCGTGAGCCACCCATGCAGCGGAAGTGAGGCGAAAATAATTAAAAATAAATTAAATCGCAAGTCCATTTTTCAGCCTCACAAGGGGGCGTTAGGGATAAAAATTCCTCCGATCTCGGGAATTGACTAGCTTAATTTTGTGCAAATTCCCGATGGTAATTCCCTGCTGAAGCGTTATTATTAACCGAAATTGTATAGCTGCAGTGATGTAACCTCACCACGCTGCGAGTGAGCCCACTTCCTCGTGCCTCGGTGCACTGCAGGTGCCGTTCTTTTTTTAGACCGATGGAATAGGTTTCCTCAAAGAGCCGAGAGCGCCGAAAAAAATTGTTAGCTGAATGCAATTTACAGATTGTTTTTGTCTTCTGGATCCGAACATGGCCGCCAACTGGCTTGCGGGCCAGTTGTTGCCGCGCAGTTTCGAACTTGGCAGATCTTGTTTTGCGCGGTGCGTAGATTTATTAGCAATTGTAATTGTGTAGCGGTTCATGTACGGTCAATAAAGCACGGTTCTTTTTTCATATCTGTGCTGGCTATGTATAGGGTGTGCATGCTTATATATGCATATGTTCATAGCTACGTCTGCATTTCACAGTGTGTGTTTTCAGGTTTCGCGTTTGGTCGTGCAGACGTTAAGTGAATATAATGTGTCAGCCATTTTCCACCCACACTGTGTTTCACAAAAGAGGAACACATGGATATGCTTATGTGCATATGCATAGGAATTATTCTAGCTACTATCCTATTTACTATGCATACGATAACAGTCCACAGAGTATGTATGCATAATAGAAGAAAGGAGAGCTCATTGCTAACCCGGTCACGTGACAAACTCGGAATATGCATGTACTACTTGCGAGTGACGGATGGAAATTATGCATACGTATACTATTGTAATTATACCTCGCAGAGCAACCGTTTCGCTTCTTTTCGGTGAAGGGATAAGCCGTCGGAGGAAATAAACAGACAATAAACACCATAGACCATGATTAGCGCTAGCGTGCTGATCACATGGAGAGAGCTATGCATATGCATGGTAGGTTGGAGGACTCACACCGAACTATGGATCGTGCTGTAACTACCGGCGTCAATCCCAATTTCTTCGGAACAAGAAAATGCACAACAATTCGCTTCCCATGGGTGCATATCGCAATGTACAAAAGACATTTCCGCTGTGAAATGTAACCACCTTCCATAGCTTTGAATCAATCTATAAATTAGTTTTTATTGTGATAGAGGTTTTAAATATATATAACAACCAGTCCAGCTCAAATAACAGCACCGGGTGGAGAAGGATTTTTCTTGACTCTGAAGCTGTTGCCACCCCAGCTTTGCATAGTTTCAGCCAACGTTCCCTCTGCGTTCAATTGCCTAAACTCGTCACCACCTCCGCGAGACACCTTCTTCACATGAACATTTGGAACAGTACGTCTTCCCGTAACTTGGCCAATGTAATCTTGTAGCTCTCTACCGTGAGGATGCATGTCCAGCTCCACCACCCACGGCTGTGGCGTAATTTGGTACTCGTTTAGTAAAATATCCTTGACAGCTTTGGAATGGGGGCAATAAGATTTGGAAAAAATGACGATGGGCGCTTCAGATAGGATGACATTATACTCCTTTTCCGGGTTGAAAGGTTGGCCCGGATCGTTCGTGAGATCTTGTGGCACACCCATCCCGCCAGAGTTTTCCTTAATTATTTCCGGCTCCAGACGAGTCTTTTCTTCAACAGAGTCCATAAACTCACTAGTGTCTCTGGACTTTTGGCTGGACCGATACCCATAGATGGTGAGACCGAATATGAAGGTCCACACCATTACCATGATAATTCGCGTTCGTCGTGAGGACACCATATTTTTGATTCTCGTTGTGTGTATTTGTGGACACTGTGTAACTTTATCTGACGTATGCTATTAGTAAAAATAGAGTAAGTGATAGTTTAATTTCCACCTAGGGGCTCCTCAAAAATCGCACGCACTGTATTTTTCTATTTGCTGATCACAGCGGAACTCACACCTACACCTGTGGGGTCACGTGATCTCGATAGAAATGTGGCCAATCCACAAGTTGAATTTTTTTTTTTTTTTTTTTTTTTTTTTTTCTTTCTATGGCATGGAGGTGCCAGTATGTAATGACTCTATAGCGGCTTTTATTAAGCCCAGTTCCTCTGCAGAATTGACCTCAGACTTGCCTTTCGATCAACAACACCCCTAATGTATATAAATGGATAGGTTACTAGCCTTTGTAGAAACACTTACCCCACATTAGTGATGGTTCGGAAGTATCTGTATATATCATCATTGGCCAAGGAGAAGAATGGGAATGTCTATATTTCTGTTAGTTTTTGATGTCCTTTGATTTTGCGGTCACCGACTTCCATTTTAGCAGATCGCGCGCCAAATTGGATTGCCCGCTTCTTCTCTAGGCTTACTTGGGTCAACCCTTTACGTCTGGCTATCAACCGGAGAATGTACTTGGTATCCATGTCTTTGACATCTTGCTGGACCTTGTACTGAATGTTACAATTTTCCATAGCCCATGCTACCAAGTTTTCATCCAAAAAGGGGTATCTTAGTTCTTTCCCCCATGTACCGCAAACCCGGTCGTCACGTCCCAAATTCCTTTCGTGGAGACGGTCAAAGTCCAATTGGAGCTCTTCGGCCAATAATGCATATCCATTCTGTTGTAACCTCGATGTGTGCCGCGAATAGCCTCCAAACAGCTCGTCGGCACCCAAGCCAGATATCAACACTTTGCTAGGACTTGTATAATCGGGTTCAGTTGATCCATTATTGTGATGTAAAGTCCCCGTCGCCCGTGATGCAAAATAAAACGCCAGTGCGATAGACAGATCCATCACACTGTCCTTGGGCCACATTAAATCCTGAACTGTTTGCCGATGTTCCAGCATCTCATCAAATGGAATGTTAATCTCCACAAACCGGAACCGCTCATTCTGTTTATCCTGACATAATGACTCCAACTCTGCCCACGATCGTTTGCCTAATTTCCTATCCGGGGTCGCGTAACCACCGCCAGTTCGTTTATTTTCAAATGCAACGTTTAACAAATCAACCACTTCACCTGGCGGTAAAATTTCATCAATTAACAAAGCTAGTAATGTGCAATCCAGCCCTCCAGAAAACAGAATGCTGATTCGCGTGCCATTGTCAGGTATATTTAAGAGTCTTTGTTCTAGGCTTGACTTTAAGAGACGTTCCAATTGAAGGTTGGAATCATCCTCATTAGTACATTTTTCAAGATCTGTATTAACCTTCCCATATGGATAGGGCAGAATACCTGTATTATCATAACTCCATGTAATAGTGGACAACTCATTAGTCGCAATATCCAAACACATCACAGAACCCCCAGCCACTTCTTGAAATTGTAATGCTTCTGGACCTTTCAAAGGCGGAACACTGGTAACAAACAACCCTCCCTCGTAATGAGCATATAGTAAACTCCTACGACCAATACAGTCGCGAGAAAACCATACTTTTGAGTTTAGTTTGTCATAATATACAAAGGCATATTCGCCACGGATTTTCCGGAGAGTAGGGATGACGCCTAATGCCTGCAACTGACTGAGCAGGTAAAAGGTATCGTTCTCTACAACCTCGCTTCCATACAATTCTCCATTGAATTGCAGCACATCGCCATTGTCATCTTTAATGGGCTGTGCCGTAAATGGCAATCGCAGTGATAAGACTGAGGAGAAAAATTTCAGCTCTGAACCGGTGACTTCTAAAGAAATTTCATCCGAAGACGTAGGGCCACGGCTTTCAATCAACGGTACAAGATCATCCCAGATTTCCGCCAACTCACAACAATTCTGTTGGTTCGTTAGTCTGAACAAAATCCCACACATGAAAGCCCCCGGCTAAATTGTGATCCTAGTCGATTTTCCTTTTTGCGTGTGAGTGGGTCGTTGTGATGGATGGGTACGGTCCCAATAGACTATCGGATTTTTGATAACATCTATTAACAATCCGACCCCAACCGACCGACAGAAATCATAGAGGGAGCATGATATATAATTGACGGCGCAATGTCCACCTCGTTGAAAGATTCAGACGTAGATAATGAAACACAACATCAGCCAGATGAAAAGGAAGAGACTCCACAATTCCCTCTACCGGCTCCGGTGAAGGCAACTCAGGCTGTTTCTGACATATCCCATTCAGACACGTAAGTTAAGCAAGTATATGGATGTTAGCGAGCTCTAATGTTTCAGTGAACATCCACATCAACAGGATACTCAAGATATGGAGGCGCTATTAGATCAGTTTGATCCATTATCCATTAAGGCGAATGATACGACTGAAGATCGCCAGAATGAAAATGAAAATGAAAGAAGAAATGAGAATGAACAGACACAGTATAATGAGAAAGAGGGGCATAGTGCTGACGTATCTGGCGATAGTCCTAAGGATAATACCCCAAATAATACGGAGCCAAGTCACGACAATACTCAACCCCAGGAAAACAACACGCCAAATCAAAATACAGAGGAAGATAGGCCGTTTGACTTTCAGCGATTCCTATCTCAATTGAAAAATAAAAAAGCTGACCCAATTGCTAGATATCTCAAGAGTTTTTTGTCCGAATTCAATAAAAAAACATGGTCCACGTCCGAACAAGTCAAGATCATTGGTGATTTCCGGCTTTTTATTGCAAACAAGATGGAACAATGTCTTCCCTTTTCGGCTCTGTCTGATAATGAATTTGCAAACGCAGTCGAAGGCATGGAAAAGTTGATTATGAATCGACTATACTCAAAGACGTTTTCGCCAGAAATCCCGGCAAACAAACGAGCAGATGATCATGAGGAGGATGTGATTAGAGATCGAGTTTTGGAAGAAAAAATGAGGATCTGGAGTTGGATTGATGGACGGCACCTTGATTTGGCAGATCGGTTTTTGAGAAATGGCGAAGCGTTTGTCAAGTTGGCGAGTGATGAATTGGTCAAAATCTCACATTACCGCGCACCTCGAGATAAGGTAATTTGCATTTTAAACTGCTGCAAGGTTATATTTGGTCTGCTTCGACAGACAGATTCGGAAGAATCGGCAGATGGATTTCTACCGATCTTGATTTATGTGGTTATCAAGGCACAACCAAAAGATTTAATATCCAATGTGAATTATATCCAACGGTTCAGAGATCCTGATAGATTAGGCGGGGAATCTGGATACTACATATCGTCACTAATTGGAGCCATCAGTTTTATTGAAACCTTAGACCGGTCTGCATTGAGTATCACGGATGAAGAGTTTGAAAAGAATGTTGAACAGTCTGTCAAAAAGATTGCTGAAGATTCTCCAGTCTCGCCAGTTCTGACACAGCAACAAGAATCCCAACATTTGTCCCCTACTAGTACTAACAACCCACCCCAGACTCCGTCAAGAAAGCCATCTCCCGCAGGAGAACAAGCCGAAGGCACAACTGGCGAAAACAACAATGCCGCAGGCATGAACCCGTCGTCAGTATTGTATAATTCTGCTGGTTTGGTAGCGGGACCGTTGAAATCGCTGGCCAAATTCTTTGAGGAGTCCCCGGACACTAGCGATTCTGAACAGCAGCAGCAGCAACAACCACAGCACCATGCGCCAGGTTCGAGCGCAGAGCAGAATAGAGTGTCGCCACAAGAATTGGCTGCACGACAAGTTTCAGCAGAGGAGCACGAAGCTCAACGAATTCACCAGGAGGAATTTGAATCGGTATCAGACACACTAAGCCAAATGTTCCCAACGTTGGACCGCGAAGTTATTCAGGATGTATTACGACAGAAGGAAAGTAGGGTCGGTGCAGCGGTGGACGCTTGCCTCACTCTAGTTGGATCGGCCACGCCATCATGAAGTATTATAGTGGCTGTCTTTCGTTGGCAAAATCTTTATTAGAGAGGACATGCAAAATATATATTAATAATTAATAATCATAACTACACAAACCGACCATGGCCGATGCTAGTTCTTTTGTGAAGTGCGGAAAAGGCTGAACCAGGTCTACTGCTGAGGAGGTTGTTCTTTTCACTCGGTCCACTATCTTCTTTTCCAGCTGCGGAGGGCGGCCGTGACAACGCACCTTTTTTATGCTTATTGTCTTGAGCCTTGTCAGAGGAGGAAGACGAATTTATCATTTCATCATACGACTGGACGACAGTGGAGACTGAATTACGTTTTGAAATGTCCATCATCCGTGGCGGTGGCATCCGTTTAACATTAGAGTTGCGGCTTTTGTGTGTAGAGGGCGAACCTTCAATAGGCTCTAGTTGTGATTTGTGGTGATCGGAAATGTAGCTATTCCGCAGGGCTGTAGTGAATGCTGGTGGCGATTGTTTGGTTGAATCGTGTAAAAATGGCCGGTCGAGAATACTCGACGATCGCCGTAGGGACGCTACGGGTAACTGACTGCCATTGTTTGGGCTATTATCGTTGGCTCCATCCGAGGGAGACATACTGTACGGTTTTGTTACACGTGGGGAGCCATTGGGCGATGCAGTTGTGGAATTGTTTCTCGAATGAAGACTGTTAGGACTAGACGGTTTTGGAAGGGATGATTTGAAATGAGCGACTCGATACTCCAGATTTCTCATTTGATCCAGCATACCGTGGATTTTGCGTAGCGATTTTGAGGACGACATTCGTTGGAAATGGAGGTTACTGTTGGCATTGGTCTGCTGCTGCGACAATGGCGGAGAATCTGATGATGACGGCGAAGGTGCAGTGGCATAAATATTCGTAGTGGCCGCGTAGGGATCAGACGTGATTCTGAATGGTGTCTTCATTGTCGGGGTTGCATGGGTCGTGGATAATCTGTGATGCATCTGTTGATTGGTCATTTCCAGTTTCTCCTTGTCCCTCGTCAGAGACTCAATTTTGGTATTAGCGACGGACAATTCTTCTTTTGTGTCTCGAAGGTCGTCTTTTGTTCGCTGGAGCTCCACCTGGAGGTCGTCCTTTGCTGCAACCTCGGACTCTAGCATGGCTATCTGTTCCAAAGAATTGTGGTATTTATTCTCTAATTCATCCAGGGAAGTTTTGGTGATTCGTTCGTGGCGTTCCATATCGTCGTTTGTCATTTCAATGTCCCGTAGTCGGTCATTGGCAAAATTGTACTTTTCCTTTAGCGTCGCAATCTGTTTCATTAAGGAAGTCTGACTGGCGGAATACTCCTTCTGCAGTTCCAGATGGCGATTCTTCCAGTCATTGACCTGAGCCGTCAGCGATTCCACCTGGTTGGTCAGGTTCTTGTGCCGGAGCTCAGATTCCTCCAGCTCCATTTCCAGCTCTTTCTCCAGCTCCCTGGAGGAAGCCTGGAATTCCGCCAGCTCGGCCTCCAACTGCGCGATCTGCTCCTTGGCCTGTCGGTAGCCTCGTTCAGACATCGGATCGATATGAATTAATTAGTATTATTTGTTTATGTTTTTGTTCAGTCAGGGGTTATGTATCACAACACCACCGCCACACTGAGCCACACGACACCTTCAGTCCACGACACGCGGGTACACACACGTCGCGATCTCTGTGTGAAGCTACAAAGCTGCCAGGAACCGGGATATGGGTGAATGAAGCCAAGCAACATCTACCGTCTCTGTGTATAGTGCAAATTGAGCCGCTATCAGTCTGTATGCTACACACAGTACTCTTCAGTCTGCATAGTTTGGTGGGGTGGGTGACATGATGAGCCGCATCTTGTTTGATCTGAGATCGGCCGTTCCAGCAATTTTAATTCCATCATTGCATGGCGAGTAGAATAGATATATATATAGAGAGAGAATATGCTGCGGTAGCATCCCTTTTAAATAATTAGCCAAATGCCCAAAGCGCAGCCGGCACCGTGCTGACGTGGGATAGAGAACTTCTACCGCTTATGTTCATTAGAGCGTGGAGTGACATTACCTTAGGCTCAATTAGCTTCTTTTTCTAGGAAAGGACGCATAAAGATTGCCCCAGTGCGTTTGTTTCTTTTCTAAAAAAAGAAGGCCCCCGCAGTGCCCCTAGAGGGTAGGCGGTTGCCTCCGGCGACTTCTTTTTCGGAGAGAAAAAGAAGCAAAAAAAGGTAGCTCTGCTTCGCAGAGGATAAGTATCGGCCAGTTCTTTTGCTTCTTTTCTAGAAAGGAAGGCCGCCCGCAGGGCAATTGCTCCCCAGCGGTCCTAGTGGTTGCCTCCGGCAGCTTCTTTTTTCTCCGAAAAAAAAGCATAAAAAAAGATAGCTCAGCTTCGCAGAGGATAAGTGTGCGCCAGTGCCTTTGCTTCTTTTCTAGAAAAGAAGGCCGCCCGCAGGGCATCCTGCCCTCATAGGGCCCTTCCTGGCAAGTCGCCTTACATTTACACCATAAATTCTCTGGTCCTCTTCCCCAGAACCAGACATTGCATTCAACCCATTATTGCGTATAAGATATCGAAACGACAGAAATTGAGCCTACCGCATAATGCTCGTGGGTGAGCCTCGAAGTGACGAGATCGGCGAGGTATGTCGGGCGCCCGAACGCGTGGTGGTAAATTTGTGTGGGAGCTTTCGTGTCAAATTCCACATCACCGACAAACGACAGAGTAATGGTAAGTCGAGGACGCAGTGCAGACGACGGAGACGCAGTCAACTAACGAGGATGTCCTTACTAGGTTGTCTTAGCAGCATCGATATGCTCGCGTGGCGGGAAGGCGGTTCTTTCTCGGCAGTTTCGCGAATTGCATAAGGATCGAGTGACGGCCCTATTGGCCAACTTTCCTAAGCTGACGCAGTCAGGCACGCAGCACACCACTGTAGAGGACGACAATGTCCGGTACGTGTACCAGCCACTGGACGAGCTCTATGTTGTTCTGATCACCAACCGACAGTCCAACATTCTGCAGGACATTGAGACGCTGCGGCTGTTGGCCCAGGTTGTGTCGTCGATTGCCCGCACCGTGGACGAGCGGGAAGTGTTAAATAATGCATTTGAGATCCTCAGCGCGTTCGACGAGGTGGTCACCCTGGGCTACCGTGAGAATCTGACTCTGACCCAGATTAAGACGTTTTTGGAGATGGAGAGTCACGAGGAGAAAATTCAGCAGATCATTGAGCGCAACAAGGAGCTCGAGGCGGCCGAGGAGCGCAAGAAGAAGGCCAAGCAGCTTGAGATGGCCCGTAAGGAGATTTCTCGGCGGGGCATGGGCGGCGGTGCCTCGCCGTTTGCGAATCCGCCCGCGGGCGCTATGGCTTCTGCTGCTGCTGCTGCTCCACCACCTCCTCCATCATCCGCAACCCCAGATTACGACGAGCCACGACCTTCTCTTAATAGACAAGCGCCACGCGGCAAGGGCATTCAGCTCGGCAAGAAGAAGGCGTCCAGCGGGCCTATGGGGCTGGAGAATGCGTTGGAATCTAGTCCGTTGATGGCTGCTCGGGAACAACAGCAGCAAGTTCCTGCTACGACTGCTGCACCGGCAGCTAACGCCAGCAAAAATGAAGGAATTGAAATCACCGTTCTGGAGCAGGTGTCTGCAGTTCTCGGACGGGACGGCTCCATCAAGAGCTCGGAAGTCAAGGGCAACCTGCAATTGCGCATTGGCGATCCAAATATGACCAAAATCAAAGTCCTCACCAGTGCCGAAGGCGCGCCAAACCAGTACAAGACCCACCCCAACGTGGACAAGGGTGCGTTCACAAGTAGCAAGGCCATTGGACTCAAGGATCCATCCCGACCGTTCCCTAGTAACAATCAGCAGCTGGGTGTGTTGCGTTGGAAGTTGAATGGTAAAGGCGACGACAATACGTTTGTTCCAATCACATTCAATTGCTGGTTCTCGCGATCTGATCCGGGATTCTTTGATGTCACGTTAGAATATGAACTGAACGACAGCTTCACGGAACCCATCAAAAATCTGACCGTTTACATCCCATTAGTAACGGCTAATGCACATGTGGCTGATCCAGGGCAAGTGTGGGACCAATATGACGACCACTTGGAATGGGTGATTCCAGAAATCCAGCCAAATGGCGACAATGCGTCTGGTGCGTTTGAATTTACTGCGGAGGCCGATGCCGAAGACGACTTTTTCCCAATGAGCGTGTCCTTCTCTGTGGATGACTCGCTGGCCACTTTTGGCAAGGTTGACGTGCTCGACGTTGTTTCTGCCGCCAATGACACTGAATCGCTGCCTTTCGAAAAGAAGGTTTCTCTGGTCACGGAGAATTATGTAATTGAGTAAGAAACGGATTATTATTATTATTATTATTACAAGTGATTTTGTGCCGGTGGCTATTAGTATTGTGTGTCGTGGCAGCGGTGGTGGTGGGTTCTTTGTCCAGGAAAGGAGCCCGATCAAAACTGACCCCGTTGGTATTATATATGTCGTCATTATCGTTCATCATCGTCGTCGTCATCATCATTATAAAAAAGAATCTTCGTCACAGGTCTATACACATGCCGGGATGAGCAGCTTGGAAGGTGCAGTCAATGCCGGCCTCCTTGGCCAATTCTTCCAATTCCGCCTGCACTACTTCCCGCTGAGTGCCGTTATTTTCAGGACCCGGTCGTGCATCTTCCTTCACATGGGTCACAATGATTCGGCTCTCTATCCTGTTGTTTTGTAAATGACCCGTTAGCACCTTGAGCTCTTCAATCAGATGCGGTGGCGTCATGTGGCCGAATAACGGCGCACAATGCGCCCGACTGTAGGAGCATTCAATCAACACTGCCACTAATAAGCCACGTTCCAGCAGCCGTGCGGCGCGACGCCACACGAGTTCATTCCGCGGACTAGAAGCGACCGAATCCGGCTCCACATCGCCCCAAATCAGCAAATGCTTCCCGGAGACACGGTTCCGAATGAGATAGGCGGTCGAATCTGAGCCATCGCCATGAGACACATCAAACGGCTCCACGACAAAATCCTCATTGGCGGGATTTTCGACGCCGACGGCGAGACGATCAAGCGCGACCGACCCACACTTGTTACTATTATCCTTATCGTCATCCTTATCAGTAGTGAGGTTGGGCCAGACCACCCCATTGAACACATGATTCTTGATTGCATCAACAGTAAAGTCTAGGCCTGCGACCCGCAGCGGACGGGCCGCCGAAAGGCCGGCGGAGTTGATCACCAAGCCGGCCAAGTGATCAAAGTGAGGATGAGTGAGATAGACGGTGCAGATGAGCTTGGTGAAGACGGACCACGCCCTGGCGGTGGAGGTCTGTGACCCGTCCGTGAGCGGGAACACGTCTGGCTGGGTTTCAATAATGTCGCGGATGCCGCTGACAAGCGTGCCCGCGTCCACGGCCACCACAGACCCATCCGTCCAGGAGCTGTGCGCGGACTTGACCAGATAGGCGCTCGTGTGACGGTCGACGGGCCCCCCAGAAGACCCCAACACGATGAGCTTGAATGACGGCGTCGTCATGGTTGTCGTTGTGGGGGTTAGAGTGTGTGTAGTAGAGATAGCGCGGCGGGCGGGAGGTTGGGACAAATATATATACTCTCCTTCTACTACTCCAGGCTTCCTGTCAGGTACATGCATCGTCATGACAACATAGACGCCTTGCAGCTGGATTAGGACGGTAATTTTTTTTTCTTCGTCTCGGCACGATCCGCTCCTTATTTCTGTAGAATGACGGCATTTTTTTGTTTTTTTGTAATTTATTTTTCTTTTTTTTTTTTTTTTTTTTTTGTGTTTGCGTTGCTCCCGCATCCTTCGTCGCCTTGTTCTTTGTTGTGGGCAGTGGGAGCCAGCGAAGATTCACATGCCCCTTGTGACGCTGCGATTGGGCCACACGCTGGGGCTTGTTATTATGACCGTACTGCAGATAATTTTATACCGCATCCATGCATGGAGCGTGAGTGAGTTATTATTCCACGGAAAAAGCAAAAAGGAAGGTCACCTACCACGGACCCTGGGACTGACCTGCAGGAGAGGCGGCGAGTCATCAATTTTGGCATGGCCGATCAGTTGGGGTTCTAGTTGGAGACAGTAGCAGTTCTGTATCGGGTAGTTAGAGGTTCAGTAAGGATCTATTGAGGTTGAGAGGTAGTAGTAGTTGTGCCGTAGGACTGGTATTGGACAGGCATCTGCCAGCGGGTTTTCTCGACTCAGAGTGACTGCGGCTTGGATGATCCTACTGTTTCGGAGGCTATCGTCCTGTCTAGACTGCGTCTATCACACACAAGTGACGTAAGCGTACCCCTGGCCACAGTCGAGTCTCGTTGAGCAAACTTTTGATTCGTTAAAAGGCGCTGTCAGAGGCAACCATGTGGGCATCTAAGAAGCAAAAAAAAAAAAAAAAAAAACGCTCAATGGCGCACAGAGACGGTTCCCAAGACCCTCGGTCGCTACAACGTACACTGAGCGACTGGGGTGCGAGTTGTGTGTGTGCAGAGATCCTTTGGACCTACGAGAGCACCTCGCCGTAGGAAAGAAGTGCGGATGGGCGTCCTTATATATTTGAGTTTGCTGTTAAGCGCCGGCTCCCACACTTTCCTCTTTGGGGCACGACGCACGACCCGTCGTGCCCCACCAATAAGCCCCGCCCAGTGTCCAAACAACTCAATTGAGGGTCTGTGAGGAAGTCATTCATACTTTCCGCGAAGCGGAACCACCTTTTGCTTCTTTTCGGAGGAAAGAAGCCGCTGGAGGCAACCCGACCCTCCGGGGGCAAGGTATGCCCTGCGGGCGGCCATCTTTTCTAGAAAAGAAGCAAAAGCACATCCTCCGCAAAGGGGGGGCTACTTTTTTGCCTAGGCAACCACCAACCCTCTAGTGCTAGAACCCTCCGGCGGCGTAATATGCCCTGCAGGCAGCTTTCTTTTCTAGACTAGCAAAAGCACTGACCCACGCACATCCTCCGCAGAGCGGAGCTACCTTTTTTTGCTTCTTTTTCGGAGAAAAAAAGAAGCCGCCGGAGGCATGAAGCCCACTGGGACCAGGGAAGCTAGCGACCACAGTCGGCACAGCAACATACGTGTTTGGCAAACGCTCGTTATTTATATATGTTACGGATTACTCCTTCTGGGTGCCGTAGCCGGTGATCTGGCCGGCGAACCTCCAGTTCATGTCCTGGCATCTAACGTCGCGGTCCATCTTGACACCGTCCGCGGTGATGGTGGCCACGGTATACTTGTCGAGACTGCGGGCGTCGCGGTAGAAGAGCACCTTCATGCACTGGTCAATGACCTTGCGGGCATCCTCCTCGGACAGGTTCTTCTCGTCGCCGTCCTTGTCGACGGCCTTTCGTAACAGCGGGATGGCCAAGTGGGCACCAAAGCCCGTGGCTAATGTAGGAGCAGAGTACGAGACGCCGAGAAGGTCCACGTACGACAGCAATGGCTTGCCGTCCTCGAGCCCGGCCACCAGCACGGCGTTCCACAGCGGGTCCAGCTTGGACCGTCTGTTGTACATGACCCGGGACAGATATGAATACACGTGACGGGCTCGAAGGCTGTGTCCGTCGTTCTCGTAGTTTTCTTCGATCTCGACCTGCTCCAGCAGTCGCTGAATGTACTGGAGATCTGAAATATCGCCACTGATGCCCACAATCGTCTCGTTCCCGACCTTGACCAGTCGCTCCTGGTCGTGGAATCGCGCCAGCGACCCGTATGATGCTATAGGCTCCGTTAGTACTTGCTCTGTGGCCATTTTCCAGTTTCGTTTCACCCACCTAAGTTGTCTGCGGCCAATATAACGCCCTTGTCGAACTTGATGCCAATCACACTTGTGCCCGTCACGATGGGCTGCTGCGTCGCAGTCTTTGGCTCACCGGCGCTATGGATCTTGTGGCTGTATGCCCCATAGATGTCGTCTCGTGGACGTCCCCAATGTGTCTGGAAGTGGTTCATTGTATCGTGCTCTAGGTTGGAGGCAAATCCACTTCTTGCGTTGTTGTTTATTCCTCCGAGCGCTTCTCCCAAGCACTGGTGGCGGTAGATGGTCGCCCACCTCTGCACTAAATTTGAGGGCCGATCTATTTTCAGCCGCACGCAGGTTATTGGTTATGCATATTCGGGTGTTTAATGAGCATGATCCAGAGAAATGTGATTGGAGAAGCTGTGAGGATATGTTAGAGCCTGCTACGTGAAGGTGTAAAATATGCATATGTCATATGCGTATCAAGTGTTGAGCGTGCAGTGGTGTGAACCATATATGGGTGGATTTGCCATTTCACATATATATCGGAGTGGACTTTAAGCATATGCATAGATTGAATTTTCTCCACCCTTCAATACGGTTGCATACAATCTATGCATATGCTTAGCCCATTTATGCATATGACTATGCACACCGGTATCAAGTAGGAACATGGTACGGACGTGTCTTTTATTAGAGTATATGGTTAGAATTGACTACTATAGAATCAGGCATTTTCAACCGTTACGACTGAAAAATTCCCCTTTTCAGTGGCATAATCTTCCTCTTGGAAAACGTAGTCCTTCCATTGTTTGATGGGAAATGTGTCTGCTGAATAGCACACTGATCTCTTCCATACTCTTTCCAGCAGTTTCTCCAATTCCAAAGTAAATGAACAAAAAATAAACAGCACATGTACCGCAGTAGATGAAGCACAGCTTGGGTCCCATTGCCGTGTACATGTAAGGCGTAGTAAAAGTGACAACCCAGGCCATGAGCCAGAATGCAAACGTTCCGCATGTCATTATCCGGTTACGGTTACGGCCAACACAGGATTCTGTAGCCACAACCCATGTCAGTGGACCAGCAGCAAGACAAAATGCAAAAGAGAACAAAATAATCATGGCGACAATCCCATTACTTGCGCCTTGGGTTCGTGGATGATGTATATCAAGGCATCCGACGATAAACATTTGTAACACCATCAAGAATACTGTAGGTAATAAAAGAGGTCTTCGGCCGAACCTATCCACAACGAATAATATAACGATATGAAAGCTCCCACTACCTCGATGGCGTAAATAATGATGGAAATAACAAATGGATTCTCGAGTCCCACAGACTGCACAAAAACTGTAGAGTAAGATGAGATGAATTGAATACCGGTGATTTGCTGGCCCGCCATCATTCCTACAGTACAGATGAAGTTTCGCCTTTCTACAGGATCAGAAACCATATCCCACCATCCACCGTTGTTATTCATATCTCTTGCAACATCATCAATCATCTCAGCAATATCTGAACTAGGAGCATAATCTTTATCGTCCATATGAATTTTGATCAAAGATTTAGTTGCAGCATCTTGTTTATCCTTTCGCATAAGCCATCGTGGAGATTCAGGCAGATACCACATAACTGAGAAGAATAAAACTGGAACAATTACATGCAGCATGATTGGGATGCGATATGCCGCGGTGTTGTTGATGTTTTTGGTACCTTCGTCCACACAGGCACCCACGACCTTAACAAAGTCTAACGTGAACTGCCACGAGCCGACCGTAGCCCCTCTTAGGGCCTTAGGAGGTACCTCTGACAAATATAGTGGGACGGCGTTAGACAAGATACCGATACCAATTCCTAAGATGGTTCGGCCCACAATGAATAGAGGTAGATTCGTCGAGCATGTTTGAAGAACCGCCCCGAGACAAACAATAACGTAAGCAGTTGCCATTCCGTACTTCCTACCCAAGTAGCTACCGATGAATGTAGCGGACAACGCACCCACCATCTCACCCACTTGAATCATGGACGACAGAACAGATCTTAGAGTATCTGTCAACGTTTTCTCTCCTGTGTCCGGGTCAACAGCGTTCCCAAAGTCTGCGAGGAAAATTGGCATAACCTGTATTCCAGAAAAATAGGTGGCATCGTACCCGTACAGCACAACAGCCGAAGAAAATAGCATACAAAATTTTCACCATTCTTATCTCTGGAGATTGCCCGCTATCGTGATTCTATATTGATCTGCCTTTTCAAATCCGTCCAATTCCATCTATTTCCGGCGTGGGGTCACCGCACCCTTTAATGGGGGGTAGCTACACTCCGTGGGGTTGTTCTCCAAAATCTATGGTTAGCGATGCAAATATCCAGTTGGACGTGGGCTAGTGAGTTAAGTGATTGGGTAGGTTTTCTTTCGGTCTGTGGGTAGCCTCGTTGTCGTAAACTATGCCCTACACAAGAGAGCATAACCGAAGCTAGATTAAACTAAAATTCAGACTATTCAGGGCGTGTATAGTCGCTGTATGAGAGATGGCCATTCACTCCAGGTTAGCTGTTCAGACTTTTATCATAATATGAAATGCTTTGTCCACGCTAATTATCCACTCAGCTCTCCAAGGGTACGAAGTTGGGTGGGGTAATGACCCCACGAAATGTTAAATTTCCGTCTTTTTCGCGAGAGAATTAACTAAGGTTGTCTAGGTAAGACCACCACATATCATAGTCCAGATCAGCAGCGCGGAGCGAGTCAGTCTTCTGAAGGTAAATTATATTATCATCGACGCCCGGTAACGTAGCATCGGGGGAAATTGGTCTAGATGATTGGTCCATAGCTTCTTTGTCGTCAGAGAGGAATGGAGAGTGGTCAATAGGCGGTGAATCCGTTAGAACCAGCCTTTTCATTAACGTTTTCAATTGCAATGCCAACCGTCCCGTAGGATGTGCAGTTGATAAGTTCGTTTCTGCTGAAACCTCAAAGAGACACTGTACAAGCCTTTTTGTTAAAGTGAAAAATCATTTTCTTTCGCTAAAGCCAACTGCTCCAGTAAACACCACTTTGAGAAGGAAAACCCAAGCCTAGCTGAAAAACCCAAAATATCTAGCAGGTAGGTGGACCTCGATTCGGGTAGAACTTGTCTACGACCAATAAAAGCAATTTTTCAGCTACGTGGGCCGATTCAAGAATAAACTTTGCATCAGGGGACCCGCCAAGTCCCTTAGGGAAAATAATATTTGACAGGCTGTCGTCGTCACTTGGTTTTCTATTTTTGCGCTTTGTTATTGCCCGATGGACATGTGCTTGAAATGCGAATGCATAGACATAAAGCTTTGCGTAGTAAAACGTAGTCCATAGAGCTTCTGTTGTAGGGAATATTTTCCAGTTCTTGGGATGAATTCGTCTAATATTCTGTAATAGCCTCCAACTTGTCCAACGAAATTGTTCGGTCACGACTCGGGCACAGCAGATCATGTACATTGGTGAGGGTCTCCGTCAATTTTATATACGCCTGAGTCGGCAGTGCATAATCTTCGTCATCCTCTTTTAACGGTAGTAATGTGGGAAAATTGACGTGAATCCGAGAATTCGTTCACGTCTGGGTTCTGGAAGCAGAGTCCAGGCCCGCGACTCCAGAAAGTCCGTCCTAATCGAATAGAAGCATGACGATCTTGTATATAACAATATGTCCACACGCTATGTCTATATAATAGCCGAACCTAATAGCCATTCCAATAAGGTTCCACGTCATGCGTGATTCATGAATATGGCTTTTCTCTTCTTCGCTTTCGTGTGGGATGTTTTCCGCCAGTAAGAGTAATCCCGCAACCACATCAGCTTTGGCTTCTCTTCCCAATGCTAGGTCCATGGTGATGTCTCAAGAAATATCTTGAACGAAATCATGTAGTTGGCGGACGTCTATAATATTCTCCTTGATAAGAAGGAAATATGAAGTTGATCGCTTTTCAGGTATAAATTGATTAAATATAAATAGTCCAAATTATATATAGATCCGAAGTCGGCTCATTTCCAGAATTGCGTGAGGGATACGAGCCAGTAGATCATACGCATCTGAAGGGTTCTTGATAAACGTTGAAGCTCACCAGGTTGGGTGGTTTTGGATGAACCTACATAGGTTGATGACGAGTGCTTTTCAATATTTCTACTACCTCCTCGTCTGCCCGGTACAAAGACACATTCTCTAACACCCCATTTCCTCCAGGCTTGGTGTGGGTAGTGGGGGTGGCGGAAGTCTACGGTGGCCAGTCTTCCACCCAACGACCCCGTTAAGTCGTCTTGCCCATCATCACGCCTCGGCACCTGCCGCAATGCTTATATAGGCTTTATGTGAGGAGCGGCTGTCGGGGCAAGGTCCCCACAAAACCCGACGACGTTACTACGACGATCTTGAGGGTGAATTGATCTGTAGAACCCGTTTCCCCATCATACCGCCAAACAGAAAGAAAAAAGCAACTGTAATCGAGGAGCTCACCCGTCCTTGCTTGCATACATGGCCGTGGGGTCATGTGCTTTACAAAAACCAGTGGGTGATACCTTTTGCTCGCAGCTCGAACCCTCCGGAGGAGTAGTCTGCCCTGCGGGCGGCCTTCTTTTCCAGAAAAGAAGCAAAAGCACTGCTCTCCGCGAAGCGGAGCTACCTTTTTTTGCTTCTTTTTCGGAGAAAAAAAGAAGCCGCCGGAGGCACACTAGAACCCTCCGGGGGGTTGGTGTGCCCTGCGGGCGGCCTTCTTTTCCAGAAAAGAAGCAAAAGCGTTGCGGCCTCGCAGAGCTACCTTTTTTTGCTTCTTTTTCGGAGAAAAAGAAGCCGCCGGAGGCAACCACCAACCCCTAGGACCGCCGGGGTTTAGTTCGTGAGACCGGGCGGCAAAAGGCCACGTGACTGGGCGGGAAAACCGTAATACATTTGGGGTACGTACAGAGGGGGTCGTGACATCGTAAGCGCTGGGAGCAATTGGATTCAATTGATGAACGCTTCGGCGCCGCCGGAGTTGATTGCCTCCATCTCGATCTCGGAGAAGCCGTTGTAGTGGAGTCTCTTTGGGAGCTCTGCCCGGGCAAAGTACTCGCCGGCGGCAGGCTCAATGGAGCCCTTTCCGCCCAGCGGGCCGTGGGTCTGCGCATTCTTGCGATAGGCGGCAAAAGAGGATGGGAGCTGGGTGTGTGGCGATTGCGGGTGGACGCGTGGCGTGTGGTCGACCTTGGCTGCGGTGGTGGTTAGCTCTGGTGCTGCAATACTACTACTACGACTGCGGACGCCGCAACCACTTACGCACAGAACGCTTCCCCAGGAAGCGGATCATTGGGGTTCTCAGGACGGCGGCGGAGGGTCTCATTGTGTGTCGGTTAGCGGGAATAAATAGATGCGAATGCGGATGGTTCGCAGCCAGTGGAAAAGCGCCGTCTTATATACCCTGCGGGAGAGCGTGAAAAAGAAACAAGAAAAAAGAGTGGGAGCCGGAGCAGTCCCGTATTTACCCGCGGCCCGCAGCCTGACGTGATATTGGCTACTCTTGGGACGGGGCGCGATCGACTATCTCGTCCGGGCTGGCCAATCAGCGGCCGCGCCGGCCCGACCCAGCGTCATCGTCATCGACCGCCAAAGAGGGGTTCGTGTGGCCTTATTATTATTAATGCGGTGGGGTGGGCTCTCCGCACCCTCTCTGGCCGCCACGCTGGCGGTCCGAGCGGTTCGTCCTCTCACGGCTGTGTGGGTGTGTGTGCTCCAATTGGCTGCTGGCGTCGGATCTGTCGGTTTCTCCGTGTAGATACTTGGACGTTGCAGCGATCTGCTCGCGAGGCTGACTAACAGCGTCCATCGGCGAAACCGAAACGTTTTGGCGGGGTCGGCCCGTGGCCCTCCGGCGGCTCTGCTAGTCGTCTCCGGAGGGAGAGGAGAAGAGGCGCTTTTGCGAGCACACGCAACCCCCGGAGGGTTCTAGGTCCTAGGGGGCTGGTAGTTGCCTCCGGCGGCTTCTTTTTTCTCCGAAAAAGAAGCAAAAAAAGGTAGCTCCGCTTCGCGGAGAGCAGTGCTTTTGCTTCTTTGGCATACTACTCCTCCGGAGGGGCCTAGTGCCTCCGGCGGCTTCTTTTTTTCTCCGAAAAAGAAGCAAAAAAAGGTAGCTCCGCTTCGCGGAGAGCAGTGCTTTTGCTTCTTTTCTGGAAAAGAAGGCCGCCCGCAGGGCGTACTACTCCTCCGGAGGGTTCTAGACCCAAGTCGGTGCGAAGGCTGCCCACAGGGCAATTGCGCTCGAGACTTGGAAAACGTGGCACTGCGTGGCGGAGGCCCATCAACCCCGTCTGAACGCCTGATGTGGATCCTCCAGTTGATCCCTTCCCGGTTGAAGGTGGTTCGTAGATAAGTTACATGAACGTGCATATTGGAGATGTGCGGCGCGGTGATCGTAGGCTCCGATAAGAGGGTGGGTGCCTTTGCCTCTTATGGGAGAGAGGGCCTCCCAATTGGCCGCTCCGGCCACTGTTCGGTGGCCTCCTTCTCTTTCTCCGAGGGAAAGCCTAAAAGTGTCGTACCGCGAGGCTCAAAAGAAAGTGAGCCCCGACGCTTAGCGGCAAATTAAATATAAAATCCTCCGCACACTGCTCCTCGCCTTCTTCGCTCAACTGTGTGAGTAGCTCTCACATGGCTATAGGTCTGCAAGCGTGGCACGTCCTGATGTATGTTGGCCATTGAACGCTTTTGCTTCTGAAGCAGAGGTCCGTCCAGTGGAGAGTGTGGTCAGGGCCAGTTTGGCCGTTGGTTGAGTGTCCACATTATTGTTGTGATCGCGAGGAAGTTTCGTCCAATCGGTTGCGATATGTTTCAAGTAGAGTATTTTGCCGTGCATGTACCTAAAAGTTGACCAAAATGTGCTGCGGTGTTTGAAATTACCGTCACATGTAGTTGTCTTTGGAGCACCCGTCGATAAATACTGAACTGTAGCATTTGTTCTTTTCGGGATAATATGTGCACGCTTCGTTGACCTATTGATCCGTACAAAGCGGTAACATGTGACAAAATCCATTGAGATTACTTCCCAACGGTTACTACGAATCGGTATAGGTTATACAGTCTACCCTTATGTCTTGGAGCAGGTTTATCTTGTTTTGCCAAACTCACATGAACATACATGAGCTGGCGTTCGAGTCCGGTAAAATTTATCAAGATTACGCTGCTCGGGCATTGAGCGGTTAGAACGAACTGGGGTTGAGAGTATTTCCGCGGTAGCTAATGGTTCAAGAAATCTACTTGCTGTCTTGCTCTGGTAGAAAAGAAGGCCGTCCGCAGGGCACTCCCGACCTCCGGAGGGTTCTAGTCCTAGGGGAGGAGAGTGCCTCCGGCGGCTTCTTTTTTTCTCCGAAAAAGAAGCAAAAAAAGGTAGCTCTGCGAGGCCAGTGCTTTTGCTTCTTTTCTAGAAAAGAAGGCCGCCCGCAGGGCACTCCCGACCCCCGGAGGGTTCTGGTCCTAGGGGAGGAGAGTGCCTCCGGCGGCTTCTTTTTTTCTCCGAAAAAGAAGCAAAAAAAGGTAGCTCTGCGAGGCCAGTGCTTTTGCTTCTTTTCTAGAAAAGAAGGCCGCCCGCAGGGCACTCCCGACCCCCGGAGGGTTCTAGTCCTAGGGGAGGAGAGTGCCTCCTGCGGCTTCTTTTTTTCTCCGAAAAAGAAGCAAAAAAAGGTAGCTCTGCGAGGCCAGTGCTTTTGCTTCTTTTCTAGAAAAGAAGGCCGCCCGCAGGGCACTCCCGACCCCCGGAGGGTTTGGCCCCACCGCGGGGAGAACGTGTGCGATGCTGGAATATCTCAGGTTATATACAACGAATATTTACAAGAGTTAGGTCTGGATGGCGTGGTAGCGTTTGCCGCGGAAGCCAAAGAGCTGCTGGTTGAACTGGTAGACCTCGGACGGGTCGAGGTCGTTGAGCTCCCACTTTGTGGAGCCGAAGATGTTGCGGGACGGCTCGAGGATGACGTCAAAGTGCTGGCCAAACTTGTCGTGCAGCCAGTTCCAGTCGCGGCGGGAGTCCTGTTCGTGGAAGCCCGTGACGAAGACGGGGCACTTGCTCTCGAGCAGGCCGGGGATGGTCTTCTCCCATTGATCCATGGCCTCTGGAGCTCCGAGACCGGGGTGGAAGAGGAAGAAGCAGTCCATGTACGGATCATACGGCATAAAGTCCTGGGCCTCGTTGAGGACGTGGAAGTAGTCGGTGCAGTAGGTGAAGGACAGCTGCTTGTCGAACCGGTCCACAATCTTCTTCTGCGACGTCACATACCGCCGCTTGGACCGGTCGTAGTTGCACTCGGGGCCAATGAAGACGAGCTCAATCATCGAGTCCGGGAACAGATACGACAGCTGCTTCCACACGTGGGGCGGGAGCTGCGACTCGGCCCGGGCCCCGAGAATGAAGAAGCGCATGGGCCGGTCCTGCCACGGCTGGTTCTTGTCGGACGGGAAGAGCGTGTAGCGGAGGGCGGCCAGCGACTTGAGACCCTCCAGTGTGAGGGGGCCCTTGGGCTTGAGCGAGTACGGCGAGTACTGGTGGAGGATGCTGGCCATGGTGATGGGGTAACTCAGCATCTTGGTCACCGCGGCCAGGTTGAACTCCGTGTCCATTGAGTAGAACTGGCGCGTGTAGAAGAAGGTGTCCCAGTTCATAAAGTTGACCGCAGCGTCATTGTCCTGGCTGGTGGGGAAGTCAAACTCGGGGAAATCCCGTCCACTGCGCAGGTCGTATTCGAACATGTTGGCCCACTTGAGGAGCTGCCACCGATGCTGCTGGTACTCCGTGTCCTGGAGCCACGCCTCTTCGGAGTGGTGTGTGGGGATGCCTGATTTTGGGCAGGAAAAGTCAATGTTGAGTCCGGTCATGGGACACTTGCCACGGGCTCGAATGAATGCTGCCCGAGTCCGCAGATCCTGTGACGGAGAGCTGTCCCAAGGATAGAACCGGTTCTCTGGCGTAGGGTCGTTCTCTGATGGAGGTGGGTCCAGTCCTAGCGTGGCCCGGACAAAATTGTACAGCCGGCCGTTCTTGAACCCGCCAGACCCCGTCGTCGACGACGACGGCGTCTCCGTCGAGTACAGTCTGCACACATTGCCCGCGAGCCGGGTCGTCGGGGTCGCCAGCTGGCGATACTTGTTCATCATAGTCGTAGAGGATGAGAGTGTGGGTGTGTGTATTACAAATTCCTTCCAACCTCAGCTCACGTCGGAGGACCAGCGCTAATTTTTTCACTCCGACGGGCTTTGCTTCCTCCCAACGCGCGGGGTGCGCGTAAGGACTCTGATGAGTCCCGGTTCCTTCTCTTACCGCTCACGTCACCACTATCTAATCGCTACTACACTCATGGAGAGCAGGACCCTGACCGTGAAGATTGTGTTTACGGACAAGCTCGACGTCGAGCGTCGGACCGAGTACGAGCTTTCTGGGGACGATCGTGTGTGCGACCTCAAGCTGGAGGTGGCGCAGAGCTATCCTGCGGGCTATGCCGCCCCCTCCGTGGACCGGCAGATGCTCATTTATCGGGGTCGTGTGTTGGAGGATCATAGGACGGTGTGCTCTGTACTTGGGGAGGACGAGCTTCGTCCGACCCTCCATTTGATCATAAAGCCGGACGTTTTACGGGAGAATAACGGTGCTTCGAATCGTAGCGCCAGCACCTCCACACCTCCACAACCTCCTCCTCCGCCTCCTCCAGTGGTAGAGGAGGACGAAAACTCCACCACTGCACCGCTCACCCCACAGGTGGAACGGATAACCTCTGACCTGCCCCACTCCGTCAGCCTCACTGTGGGCTCTAAACGCATCTCCCTCCCCAGCTCCGATTACATGTTTGCGCCCACACAGACCGAGGGCGAGCTGGCATTCTGCATCTCTCCGGCCGCACTCCTCAAGGTCGCCGCCACCGGCGTCGACGTGGACATTCCGCCCCTCTACGCCCCACCAACTACTAACCCCGCCGCTTACGCCCCGACACCGTCTCTCCGCGAACAGCTGAACGAGCTGGCGCGAATCTACGCTCGCCCCGTGTTGCATTGCGTCCGGTTCCTCATCGCCGTGTGGCTGTTTGGACTCGAGCTCAAGTCGCCGCTCAACTTTTGCATTGTCTCGCTCGTCATGCTCGGCATCATCATGTACCAGACCAACGCCCTCGATCCCTATTTGAACCAGCTCACCCAGAATCTGCCGAGTCTCCACACCCAGCTGCCACATGCCCATCCGGCCGTGCCCGCGGAGGGCGAGGAGGACGGCCAGCTGCCGCCGCGACCGGTGGAGCATTCTCCGCGCGGCCAGCTCGGTGCCGGGGTCGTCATGTTCCTCTCGAGCCTCGTCCCCAATCTGCATGAGAACTGGATCCAGGAGGACCGGCGGCGCTCTGAGCATGTCGAGGCCGTCCAGCAGCGGATCGAAGAGGAGCGTCGTCGCGAGCAGGAGGCGGCCCAGGAGGCGAAGGAGCCAGAGTCCCGCTACTTTGATCTCCCGCCCTCCGCATCCACGCCCGAAAGTAGCTCTAGTAATTAACGCCAGATTACAATCAAGGGGTCTAATGCCTCCGGCGGCTTCTTTTTTTCTCCGAAAAAGAAGGCCGATACTAGTCCGCCGGAGGGTTCTAGGACCTAGGGGGTGTGTGGTGCCTCCGGCGGCTTCTTTTTTTTCTCCAAAAAAGAAGCAAAAAAAAGGTAGCTCTGCGAGGCCATTGGCCAGTGCATCCAGTTCTTTTTTAGATACTAACTGTCTAGACCTCTTAAATACCGGGAGGGTACTATTCTGGAATACTGAATTGTACGGGATTGATAGGAAGCGGATGAAAGAGCTGCGAAAAACATGAACGTAGAAACTTGAGGAAATCAGAAAACGTTAAACGTGTTGATTTGAAAATGTTAGAAATGAAATTGTGTAATTAGTTCCTGTGCTGATGGGAAGACGACAAGGACTATCTGCTGTGGATCTAGTACGCCGATAAATCTCGCTGTTTTTTGAAAGATTTAAACTTGACGGGTATTGGTGCATGGGAGCTTGAGAAAATCTTGTTACCTCTTCACTGAGAATTTAGAAGGAGTTTGCAGGCCAAAAGATGACCACTCCTGTTACCAGTTGTACGAAAAGCTAGACACAAAATAAAGCCAAGCCAATTACATTACACTCGCGTGGAAATTAGTTAGAAAACTTGTAATAAGGAAAGCGGTTGGAAAAACTTTGTAACTTTACGTTGGCCGAGAGCCAATTGACTCTGCCATTTCATTGATGTTGAAAATGACGCTTTCGGGAATTGTGTGGGAAGATAAACCTGATCGAAAAAATTGTTTGAAAAGGATTGGGACGGGCTTTCTGCAGACCAAGAGTATATACGACGGGTCGAACCTGAACCATTGCATCGTAACTCGTTTGTCCTCAGCGTTGAGACGCATTTCATATTATTAAATGTCTAGCATTTTTCAACAGAACAGGACATCTTTCCCCGATGCTACAGGGTGAGGCGAGCCTCCGGTAGAAGAGTAAGGGCTAAGCTCTCAACACTATCAGCCACGTGACAGCTATACTCTCCAGAAACAGAAAAGTACGGACCAAATTCTCCACAATACTAGTAGGGTAAGACGCTGAGTTAGTCAATTAATCTCAAAAGCAAAAGGTCAGTTCAATACCAGTATCAGAATCAGCATCCATCCGTGTCGTTGTTGCCATTATTTTCGGAAGAATCTGAATCAACGTCCCAGTCGGAGGTAGAATCAGAGTGGGAATGAGAGGCGCCACGCCAGAAGTATCAGCAGACTGATAAGAACGCGAGACAGTCTTTCTATGGCCAGGATCGGTAGTCAGTACTGACCCAAACTGCATTTTTATTGCTAGGGCAAATTATCGCCTGAAGTCCTTGTTCAGGACGGGAAAAGTAACCTTTCTCCACCATACGAGTAGTTTTGAGAGCATGTGCCAGTTTCCTCTATATTTATGCGGAGGGCCGAGTTGCTTCTCCAGCTTGAAGCTCTACTACGTCAATTACCAGTGCTTTTGCTTCTTTTCTAGAAAAGAAGGCCGCCCGCAGGGCATACTAACCCTCCGGGGGATTAAGTAGCCTCCGGCGGCTTCTTTTTTTCTCCGAAAAAGAAGCAAAAAAAGGTAGCTCCGCTCCGCGGAGGAGGGCGATGTGCTCCACACACTCGGCCCGACAGCTAACGCTTTTTTGTCCCTGGAGGACGATGCGGTGAAGTGGGACCGGGCCGGTTGAATTTTTTCAACACTTGCATATATCACACACAAATCACAATGTCCTTCTTTGGAGCAGCTAACCAACCGCAGTCGTATGCGGACATGACTCCAGAGCAGCAGGCACAGGCCGGAGCTGCCGCCATGATCGAGTTTATGCAGTCCTGTCCGGGCAAGTCTACGATGGCAGGTGTGTCCGGGTTCGGGCTCGGAGGTATCTTTGGTCTGTTCATGGCCAGTGTAAGTAGCTCGGCGAGGAAAAAGACGAAAGACCGGCAAACTGACGGGGTGTAGATGAGTTATGACACAAATATCGGCTCTGGCATTGGGAGCTCCATCTCCCACCTGCCGTTCAAGCAGCAGATGAAGCACCAGTTTTCGGACATGGGGCAGCGAGCATGGTCCAGTGCCAAAAACTTTGGCTTCATTGGTTTAGTGTTCACGGGTACGGAGTGCTCAATTGAGTCATTGCGGGCCAAAAACGACATCTGGAACGGCGTCACCGCTGGTTGCCTCACGGGCGGCGGGCTGGCGGTCAAGAGCGGGCCACAAAGTGCATTGTTTGGCTGCGCAGCGTTTGCTGCGTTCAGTACAGCTGGTGAGTGATTTTTTTTTTGTTCGTGGACGAGGAGTGTGTGTATGCTAACCTTTTGTTCTAGTTGACTTGTATCTGCGGTCCGACGCGAAGGCGCCGCCATCTAACGACGAAGACGAATAAACTTTTGTATATATATATCCGCACGTGAATAAGTAATGACAGGAATTGCCAGCCTCAAACTAGCCTCCCAGAGCGCGAGTATGCTCCACAACGTACACTGGGCGGCGGTCGTATACCGCGAGTCTTCGAACTCTAAGAGCGCCTTTCAGGCAAAAAGAGAAACTGAGAAAGAGTAAAAAAAGTAGAGATGTGTATGCAGATTAGTGCGGAACGTCGAAGCTGAACTTATGCATAGACACTTTCTTATTTTGGGCAGATACATATATTGGCCGTCAGATAAGAATCCTAGGACCGCTGGGAAGGGTGTGCCCTGCGGGCGGCCTTCTTTTCTAGAAAAGAAGCAGAAGCACTGGCTCACACTTCACCCGGCGAAGGTAGAATTGTCTGGAAGTGATGAACCGCCGAAATCCAGTAGTGTGTGTATGCCCGGCGCACAGTCTTCGCAAAAGCACAGACTTCATTACTATCCGCAAAATAGAAGAAGCATGAGCTCAATTACTCTGTGGATGACTTTCCTTGCCAGAGAAATGACACGTACCCGTCTCCGCTACGCGGAGCTACCTTTTTTTACCTCTTTTCCGAGAAAAAAGAAGCTGCCAGAGGCAACTCAACCCTCCCGGGGATGGATGGAGTATACCCTGAGGGCGGCCCTCCTTTCTAGAAAAGAAGCAAAAGCACTGCCTTAAGCGGACTAACTCTTCCAAAAAGGCGGCCACAAGGAAGAGCACAAAGTGTAGCCCTGCGCGTTACAGAACGTCTCGAGAAGAGGAGGTTATCCATAGGGCACATACATCCCAAGCTACCTGCCGTCCCTCGACGAGATTATTTTCCCCGAGGCGAGGCATGGAAGATCATCGCTTCGCTCGGTGGAGAAGGCCGGTTGGACCGCGAGCCGATTGTTAGTGGTACTGGACATGGGTAATTACTTACCAGCAAACTCAGCTGGCTAGGGAGAGCAATACTAATCGCTGGCCATCCGTCAAGTACACAGGGACAAGGTTGGTGTCCGAAGACGGCAACGGCTACTACAGCGGCACGTTCCCTCCACGGATCCCGTTGGACACTGCGATTTACTGAGGAAATTGTCCGAAGACTGCGGCGAGTGTGTGCAGAGAGTCCTAAGACCAGCTGAGAGGCGGCCACCGTCTCTGAAAAAAAAAAAAAAAAAAAAGGCAAAAAAGCGGGAATGGGCCCCTTTTTATATTCAAAGTTGGACGCCCAACCTCGTACGCACGTAAATAATATTTCCCAAAACGGGACATTTCTTACCCCAGTACTCACAGGGCCAGTTTCTCCCCCCAAATCCGCTTTTTTGCGAGTAGCCTTCGTCCCTAGAAATGAGACAAACGCACCAGACGCACTCTTTCTGCGAAGCGGAGCCATCCTTTAAAGAGTCCGGAAGTGACTGAATCCTCCAGCGGTTCGTATGTCCTGCGGACAGCCTTCTTTTCTAGAAAAGAAGCCGCCGGAGGCTGCACACCCCCGGAGGGTTAGACACGATGAGAGATCATAACGACGTGAGATTAATAGGGATAAATAAATACGGCAAAGAAGAGCTCGACGGGAGAGAAATAAACCTGTCTGGGCTGGGGCGGTGGTGACAGCGGCGGCGATCGGGACTTTGTGAGCAGCTTGGGGCCTGTCGGGAGACGAACGTTAGTGTCTTTGGGGGTGCCGAACTTGCGACGACCACTGCTGCGGCTGCTCCTGCGCTGCGGACAGCTGTGGTGGAGATGGTGTGGGGAGTAGCACAGCTCGCAGAACTGCGAATTGGGCGCCAGAATCGGGCGAATCTCGAACAGATGGCCGTTGCGCAGATGCTTGCCGTGGGGCAGCTCGCGGACATGAATGGATGGCGCATCTATCGTCACGTAGACGCGATCAAAGACGGTCGTGGAGGTGAGTCGTGCCGTGGTGGGATTGTGGCGGGAGATGAGCGAGATGGACGAGCCCACGTCATGGAAGACGTTCTTGAGGGCGGTCCCGTATCTAGGCTGGAGCTCTGTCTCACCATCACCACCACTGTCGGCCTTGGTCTCGAAGAGCAGCGTGACCTCAAAGCTGACGGGACCCGGACCCACTGGGGCAGCTCTCGATCCTGACTCCACAACGACGCTCTCGCGCAGGTCAAGGGTGCCGATAACCTTATCCAGGTCCGCCGACGCGATCAGCAGCCGACCGACAGGGTCCCGCACCAGATAGGTTCTTGTTGCTGCGGCAACCGTCTGCAACCGGGAGCGCAGCCACACCTCCTGCGCCTCAGAAAGCGCGAGATGGGCCATCGAGCCCGCAGGCCGCAGCGCCCAGAAGACGCGTTCTGGTGCAGATGGGCTCAGACCCGTGGCGAGCACAGGAAACACGATCATTGAGGAGGAGGATGAGAAGCGGGTGCTGCCGCGCTTATATAACGGCCGATCCGTGTTTACGGGTCTCAGATTTCGATTCCGGCCCACAACAACAACAAACGGCCGACAACAACAACAGCAACGGTTACGTTCCCAGAAAGGGCCAAGGGTTCTCAAATATTTCCCGCCAGCACACGCTTAGTTATGCGTCCACGAGCTACCTACATTAGCAGAAGCCGGCAATAGACAGATACTTTGGGAAACATGTGTGAACGTTATACTGCCGTGAGGAATAGCGCTACGCCAGATAATCGCGCGCGTCTCTGCGCGACTGGTTGGGAGTTTAGACCGGACACACTCACTAAACGCAGCAGCAACAACAACAACGACAACCACAGCCGCCGGACCCATGATCAAGTTTGGGCCCTTCAACGTCACCGGCCAGGTCTTCTACCAGACCTCGCTGTCGTACGCTCTCGTGAACCTCAAGCCGCTGGTGTCGGGCCACGTGCTGGTGTGTCCGAAGCGGGTGGTGCCGCGGGTGGCCAGTCTGAGCGCGGACGAGGCCGCCGACTTCTTCATGGCCGTCCACAGAGTGTCGGCCGTGATTGAGCGGTACTACAAGGCGGACGCAATGAACATTGCCATCCAGGATGGCCCGCTTGCGGGCCAGTCCGTGCCGCACGTCCACTGCCACATTATTCCGCGGCGGCTCAATGACTTTGAGAACGTTGACGATATATATCGGCTCCTGGACTCCGAGGAGGGCGACCTCGAGGCGTCCTTCCGCATCCTCAAGACCCGCACCCGCTCCCAGGCCCAGCTCGGCGTCGACAACGACAAGCGTGTCGCCCGCTCGACCGAGGACATGCACCACGAGGCCCGGCAGCTGGATGAGTATATCCGCAACGGTGCCCTCTAGTCCCGCAAGTAGCATTCTGTAGCTCAAACGCTGGGTCGCCGCCAACGAGCCGAACCCGACATGGTGCCTCCGGCGAAAAAGAAGCAAAAAAAGGTAGCTCCGCTCCGCGGGGAAGGTCAATGGCTAGTGCTTTTGCTTCTTTTCTAGAAAAGAAGGCCGCCCGCAGGGCATATTAGTCCGCCGGAGGGGTGCGTAGCCTCCGGCGGCTTCTTTTTTTCTCCGAAAAAGAAGCAAAAAAAGGTAGCTCTGCGAGGCCGCAATGGCCCTTCATTTTGACGGGTTGTACAATAACTTGTATCGTATCAGCGGGGACCCTGGCTCGAGCTTTGCTGAAGCATAACGCCTTTTTGTAAATCCACCGTTTCGGTGAAATACAGCCGTCTTCATTGCAGTGTTGTAGTGGAGTTTGAAAAAGTGTGTCAGTGCGCAAAAATACGTATCATTCTATGACGTTGCTTTTCACGAAGGTACTTAAAGCGCTCTGTCAAACGGAATGCACTTGGCTTTAGACTGCGGCGTTCAGTGGTGCGTCCGTCCCGAATAGGTAAGCGTGGTTCCCGGCCCTTAGAAGCGACAAACTATATAACGGACCCTCCACTTTTTTCCTTCTTCTTTCTACTCCTCGGGAGGACGCTCCCGTAGGTTCAATGGTTTATTACACACAATCTGCACCACAGTCCCAGTATATGTGGTAGCGAACTGAAGTTCTTGGGGGCTAGGAAATTGCGCAGTGGTATCGGTGGCTTCTCCGAAACGAAGCCGAGAAAGCAGCTCGGTGAGGCCAGTGACTACTGCTTTTGCTTCTTTTCTAGAAAAGAAGGCCGGCCGCAGGGCATACCACCCTCCCGTGATTCTCGGAGAGAGTGTAGCCTCCGACTGCTTCTTTTTCCCCAAAAAGAAGCCAAAAACGTAGCTCTGCGAGGCCATTGACCAGTATTTTTGGTTCGTTTCTAGAAAGACGGCCATCCGCAGGACATGCTAACCCCTTTGATCCCAGCTGATTGGAAGACGTGAGCGGCAGTGCGTTTGCTTCAACTGGCCGCAGAGCATACACCCTCACTTCACCGAGGAATTAACATTTCCGGCTCTCTGCACACATGACAAATAATATATACACATACATAGCTTCTACTACTGCTTCTGCTTCTCCTCGGCTCGCAGACGACCAAAGTGCACAGCACGGTTCTCCTTGGCCTTGCGCTCACCACCCCACTTCTTCTTTCCGCGCTTGTGCTCCATCAGGGGCATCCCGAGTCTGTATCGTTCCCGCCACTGCAGAATGTATCGGCGGTCCCGAGTATCCACACCGTCGTCCTTGAGTTTCTGCGAGCTCTTGGTCATGAGGTCGTCCCAGCTCTCAAAATGCTTCTCGTATTGCACGCTGTTGCGGCCAATCTTCTCCAGAAAGGTATGCACGTCTGGGACCGACTCTGTGGCCGGTGGAACCTTGGTGTAGTCCGCAACTATCTTCTGCGACATTGTTCGGACGCCCGTGACGGGTCGTGCCATGCTTCTTGCCGTTAGTCTCAGCATTGTGGCCTCTTTCCTAGTTGTGCTCGAGCTCGCTGCGATCTGCCCGCTGAAATTTTATTTTCCACTCTTTACCTATCCCAATTCGTCCCGGCCTCACGCGAGTGCGCGCTCTGAGCCGTAAGATATGCGGCTGTACAGCGCCGCACGAAATACCGGTGATAATACCGATAAGAATTCTGCCTCCGACTGAGAAGAAAGGAACAAGTAGCGGATTCGCCTCGTGGGGAGTGTGTGAGCTTATCCTGAGAGGGCCACCCGCAGGCACTATCCGCCGGAGGGTTGTGGCCGCCTCCGGCGGCTTCTTTTTTCTCCGAAAAGAAGCAAAAAAGGTAGCTCCGCTTCGCGGAGGAAGCGTATCGGCGGGTGCTTTTGCTTTTTTTTCTAGAAAAGAAGCTTCCCTGCAGGGCATTCTAATCCGCCGGAGGGTGGTGATTCTTTCGGCGGTTTCTTTGTTCTTCGGAAAGAAGCAAAAAAACGGTAACTCCGCGTTGCATCAGTCAGTGCTTTTGCTTCTTTTCTAGAAAAGAAGGCCGCCCGCAGGGCATACAAACCTGCCGGAGGTGGTGGTACTTTTAGCGGTTTCTTCTTTGAAAAGAAGGGCACCAGCAGGCATACTAACGTACCCAGAAAGCCGAGGAGAAACGGGATGTGCGTTTCTGCACGGTGCTGAAAAATATTATTTCAATG
>JAJLUK010000047.1:0-29230 GCA_030570055.1 Blastobotrys chiropterorum
TTTTTTTTTTTTTTTTTTTTTTTTTTTTTTTTTATTTCGAGTCATTACTAATGTGTTGTACGTACAGCCTTGAGAAGATGAAATCTCAGAGTCCGACCTAACGTCGTCGCTTATTCAACTCACGTTCTGGCTGAGAACGGTCAATTGTGGATATGTAGTATTTACCACCATTTGCCTGCCAGCTCACACTTCCCTCAGAAAAATGTTTGGTTTCGACCCGCAATATGTTCAGCGGAGATTCGATATTTGCTTCGGAAATAACATAGTCTGCCGGAACAAACGATTTTAATGACACAATCTTGGCGCCATCCTTGAGATCCAGAAACATATCAATCAAGTGGCCATTCAGCTTTGCATCGAATGCATAGTTATTCACTAATACAACGTCTGCGCGGCTTAGTGTCTTGAGAATCTCACTGTCCATGACAAAGTCCGCTGAACGCAGTTCGATTTGGCCCAGCTGGATGTTATAGCACTTGACGCGACTCTCAAGCTCCTTTTGCTGCTCCAACGCAAATGACGACGCTGCTTTCATCATTTCACACCCCCAACTTTCGCATCCAACCTCCAATGCTGCCTGTAGAACACAATTTCCGACCCCTGAACCTAAATCCACAAATACAGTTTTGCTCGTCATGCCGGTTTCCTTGAATACTTTGCTGGTGAAGGATGGCAGCAATTCGCCGTAAACATTGTTGGAAAACGCCTTGTAATTTCGCAGTTCATTTGTTCTCGGGGAAACGACTCTTGCATAGACCTGATTGAGGATATCTGAAACAAACTGGAAGTTTACAATTTTCATTTTCTGAATTGTGTCTTTGATCTCTCCGGATTGACGCAGCTTTTTTATGAGCTCGTTGAATTCGCCAATGGAATTTTGAAATGATTCGTGCCCCTCCCGTGTCTTCAGCGATCTTCTCATGCGTCGTACTATGCAATCCCGCATGAATTCATCCTTGATTTGATTCGTATAGGATTCAGGTACAAAGTCACGACCAATAGTTCCCATCACGCCATCTATTTCTGCAAGCGGGTTAAATTCATCATCTTTTTTCGGTTTCGTGACACGATATTCTTCTTTCCCAAAGGGTAACTCCAGTATTATATCCATTTCTTGGTCAAACTGCTTGACATATTTGTCCTTATCCTCTTCCACTAGCTTTTTGGCCGAAATATAGGGTTGATTGGTATCCGCATCGTCGCTCTCTCTATAGATAACACGTTCATCTTCTACCAGCAATGGCGAATCAGTTTTCTTGGATCGTCCTCTCCTCATGCGTTCGAATCCGTCTTCATCTTCATCGCTGCTTTCAACTGGTGTAGCAGTTACGGAAGATTCTTTTGATTGTGGTCTGCTATCGCCACCACCTGGCACCTTTTTCTTCCTACGAGTGGGATCACTCTTCACAACCTTACAAGGGCTATCGCGCTGCTTCTTGACCACCTTTTTCACCTTCGTGGTGGTATTTTTTGCGGAGTTCTGCGGATGATGAGGATCCTTTGAGTTGCCACTAGCCTGATTTAATCTAGCAAAAAACATGCGTGATTAGAGAAGCAAAATAAATAGTTATTTTTTTTAATAGCGAAATGTTTGCAGATGCGAACAGCTTCCTCTGACTTTTGATGCACGGGCACTTGATCCGAATCCGATGGCATTTACTAACCGACTTTTTTCTGGACTGTGGGCCGGGACACGCCGCCCGCGGCGTCCGGGCGCCGGCGCCGGTCTCCCGCAGTCACGGCATACCGGTGATATAAACGCCGGCGATTACACGAGTTAATACGCGATTTGAAACTAATTACGTCCCCTAGTGAAAAAGATATGGGTAAATATGAGTCAGGGGGGTTTAAGATATTGGCGTTCTGTGGCCTAATATTTATTCGATTGACCAATGCCTTTATGATCCAGACATTTTTCCAGCCTGATGAGTACTGGCAATCATTGGAACCAGCGCATATTGCGAAATACGGGTATGGTTTCAAGACTTGGGAATGGCGTGAAGGGCTGCGAAGTGCAGCTCATCCTCGCTTATATCAATTGGTTTATGACGTTGCGGAATGGTTAGGGATGGACATTGTCATGGCTCCCAAGATATTTCAGGCCGTAGTTGCGGCGATCGGGGACTATCAAATGTATTTTCTGGCCAAACGAATCCTGGGAGGGGAGGGAGCTCGCTATGCACTGCTGCTTAGTGTTGGCTCGGCATTTAATTGGTTTTGCGTCACGAGAACATTTTCCAATTCGTTGGAAATGGTACTAACCACTGTTGCGCTGTCATATTGGCCGTGGAATGCAAATATGATTAATTTTGTCCACCTTACAGTTGCTCTCAGTGTGGCATCTATTTCTTGCATATTCAGACCGACAAATGCATTGATTTGGGGGTTTTTGGGTATATACTTGGTCGTCAAAACGGGATTAAGAAAAAGCACTGTAAAGATTGCGCTATTGACTGTGATTATTGGAATTGTTTCGTTAGGAGTCAACTTTGTTATTGACCACGACTACTATGGAGCACCAGTATTCCCATTAGTAAAATTCCTCGAATTTAACATAGTACAATCGTTGTCGCATTTTTACGGCATTTCACCCGTTCATTATTACCTATCGCAGGGAATCCCTATTTTAATGATATCCTATTTGCCCATTGCACTCGGCGAAATGTGGCTGTCACGACGCTCGGTGATTGTATGGATCATTTTGTTCACAATTGGCACGTATTCGTTGTTGGCCCATAAGGAAGTTCGTTTCATTTATCCATTAATGCCGTTATTACACTTGTTAGTGGCTCGTGGAATCTTGAGGTTTAGTATTCCGAAACGGAAGAAAGTTATAACCTGGCTCATTCTGATCAACATACCTGTTGCCGTATATTTCTCGCTGTTCCACCAAAGGGGTGTTGTTGACGTTATGAGTTATTTGCGAAGTAATGAACAAGTATCAAGTGTTGGATTCCTTATGCCGTGCCACTCTACACCGTGGCAAGCTCATTTACATCGAGAAATCCCCGCCTGGTTCTTAACTTGCGAACCACCAATTGATATGACTGAGCAGGAGCGTGGCCAATATTTGGATATTGCTGATCAGTTTTATGAAGACCCATTAGGATTCTTGAATTCTCATATGGGGGTTAATTATGACTGGCCCTCACATTTAGTATTTTTCCAGGCCTTGGAACCAACAGTTGGACGTTACTTGCAGAGCCATGGATATGAAACCGAGATTGAATTTTTCAATTCTCATTTCCACGATGATTCTAGAAGAGTTGGCAATGTAATTGTTTATCGAAGAGACTGAAGTTGGAAGGTTTAGACTCAGAAAGCTAATGAGAATTACATGACACTAATTTTGCGGCACAACATTTTCCCACTATTAAACGGTAATCACAAATTTCAAACTTGTATTGTGTATAAATAGATATGTACAAATTGTCCTAACTATGCATTGTTGTTTTCTTTCGCGTCTTCAACTCTAGTTTCTTCTTTTGCCACGGATTCGTTCGACTCCTGGCTGTGCTTTTCTCCTTCTACCGTTTCTTCTACCGTTTCGTCAACGGACTTTTCGGCAGACTTTTCACTCACGGACTTTTCCTCGACGGTTTCTTGGACAGTTTCTACTTGGACAGTTTTTTCTTCCACAGAACCGTCCCCATCGTCAGCAGCATTATCCGCAGACTTTGGCTCGGCAGAATTCTCAAGGGACTTATCCTTCATCTCCTCCTCTTCTCTCTCATCATCCTCCTCCAACAGCTTTTCAATCTCCTTCTGCTTTTCAGATATTTTCATACGTTCAATCTCCTTGATCTTGTTATTTGGGTCCAACGCCCAGTTGATCACACCTTCCGGCCCATATCTCTCCAATAGCCACTTGTTTACAGTACTGAAATGACCATTGTCAAAAAACCCCCTACTCGCCGAGAGCGGACTTGGATGCACCGACTTCAAAATCAAATGGAGCTGCCGGTTGGGGTTGATCTTATCAACCCTCTTGCCAGCTGGAGAACCCCATGCCAAGAAACAAACTCCACTCTCTCGATAATTCACAGCTGCTGAAAGAACTTTTTCGGTAAAAGTTTCCCATCCCCGATTAGCATGCGAATTGGCTTCATGTGCTCGAACAGTTAGACATGCATTCAACATTAGGACGCCCTGTGTACACCACGGAACCAATGAGCCCGATCTGGGGACAGTGAAATCGCTATAGCACTTCTGGATGCCTTTATAAATATTTTTCAAAGATGGAGGAGGAGGCGTAGGAGGATTAACCGAAAACGCAAGCCCATGGGCCTGGTTGTAGTTGTGATAGGGATCTTGCCCCAAAATTATAACTTTGACGGTATTCAACGGGGTCAGCCGTGACCACGAGTATATATCATTCTCAGGGGGGAAGACGGTCTTTCCCTTGATCTTTTCGTCCTTTAAATACCGCTTCAGAGAAATAAAGTAGTCCTTTGTCAACTCTGGATGTAACACCGATAACCACGATTCATCCAGAGTATCAATCTCCAACTGAAGGAGCTCCTTTTGTTCTGGCGTGAGAGATGCGACCCATTTTTCCTTATCAAACTTCACCACTGGCTTGGATGCAGCCATGGCGGCTGTTTTTTGTACCTTGGGAGAGTTAGATTTGAAGAAAGCAGTGATTTTCCCTTCTGCCTTTCGTTTCGTAACTGTCGTTTTCATCTATCAAGTCTATTGGGTTTGTTAAAAAATTACGACGCGTTTGTCATCCGTCGGTCTTTGGAGCTTTTTGGGTCTGAAAAAAAAAAAATCCCCGACGCGTATATTACGCGTAAAGTACCCCACCAGTCGGAAGACATAATTATGCAGATAGGCGTAACCTGTCAATTGCAACCATGGCACACTTCTCAACACTTCTTTCCGTGAATGACAGAAAACATCAAAATCTATAGAACCTCTAAAATCCCCACCGGTCGGAACCGTGTGCAACTTTGGAGCCGAAGTCGTGGACTTTTTTGATAGAATCCTGTCTGTATTTGAGAGCGTCTTGACCCTGTTCGGTGGAATTGAGCTTGTCAATTACACCCTGTGCATTCTTCGCATCTTTTTGTTTGACGTAAATATCCAAAAGTCCAATGAGACAGTTCACGTCACCGACTTCACTGCCGAGTTTGAACCATTGTAATGCAAGCGACGGGTCATTGAAATAGTTTAAATGAAGAAACCCAAGCGGTGCAAATGCTTCCTTCAAGCCGTGGGTGGCGGCGTGCTGGAAATGATACTTGACCGCTCTTTTATCCGGCTCTAAAATTTGACCGAGATAAAAGTGACAGTCCATAACCTGTTTCGGATCTTCAGCAATTGAAATGGCCCGTTCGAAAGCATCACGAGCGGGTATTATCTTTTTGTTCATAAAGTTGATCAAGCCGACATTCCGTAGGCACTCCACCACAAGGACGTTATCTTCAAGTTTATGCTCAACGGCCAACTGATAAAACTTGATTGCCTTGTCCACGTGGCCGGATTTGTATGCCAGATCGCCCGAAATTTTGAATGCGAGTGCATGGCCGAGGTCCATGAGCTGTGTTAACAAATGATCTGCATGCGTTGAGTCTTCCTTGACAGAGTCCTCGTCTGCCAGAACCCTACCTGCCAACAATGCAATGGCTGATTTGTGGCCCATTTCCGCAGCGTGTTCAACTAAATTGTTCTCAACGCTGACCAGTCTCCTGTCAATTCGCCCCGTTCTTTTCCGCATCGTCTCCAGCACCCTCTTCAAGGTCATCATCTGATCCGCAGAGACCGTCTCCGGGGCCGTCACCGTCGCATCGTCCACACACGAATCCAGCGTCTGAGCAACATCCTTGTATGACAGTGGGACCTTGAATTCAAACAGGTATCGTCGCAGCTCTTGCTTGGGAACTAGCGACGATAATACTCGAGGGCTCGGCCGCATGATTGAAAAAAATCTCTGTGTGCAAGTTGACGAGTTGAAGGTCGGGCCGGTGGTAATTAATAGGTCCCCGTGGGCCTAGCTGCTCAGGGGGGGGGGGATGAACTGCCTGCCGGCGGCGTTCTTTTCTAGAAAAGAACCAAAAGCGTTCTGGATGGAGTAGAGGCGAGTCTGTTGTTGGGATGGGTTTCGATGGTTTTTTGTTTTTCCTCAAGTAATGATATGTCGAGGGCATCAGATTTACGTCCCCATCTAGGCGTCTTCACATGTACTTTCAAGTGGATAAAGCACATATGTAATTACACCAGTTAGTTGAACCAAAGAAATATTTGGCGTGCGGTTATGACTCCTAGATGAGAGTGGTTCCAATAAGCTTCTTAGAAAGGTTCCTGAACCACAATCTCTGTACTAGGGTTGAAACAATTTAAGTCGGAGGTACAATCAGTTACGCCACTTACACAGGCCAAGATATAGGGAAGTTGCTGTTGGCGACACAGAATGGATCGTGCAGACTAAAACTATTTTATGGCCCTAGCGACCATGGTGTGTATATCAAAACTACAAACTCATGCATAAATAAATCCAATCAGGTTTACACTTACATCGAATTTGCGTCCATATGAACGGTGATTAAGTTGGCCTTCGTATGTCAGATAGAGTTATCATACATCAGTGACACGGCATTGGTGGGTTATCCTTTTATCTAGTGTAAGTGGAGTTCGGTTAGGACCCATAATGAAACTCTACGTGTGGATTCTGAAAGAAAAATGGTTGGAGAATGTGGTTCCCTTTAGTTTAGTTGGTGTTAAGCGCCAAAAATACTTTTATAGCGTCTGTCCTATTCTGGAACCGCCGTGCGCAAGCTGCGCCAAACCATTCTATTCGCTAGCCTTATTCTAACTGAACCAATACTGAAACTGAACGCAGGCCAATGGATCTCTTAGTGAGTCCTTCAGGGAATTGTAATGCCCTGCGGGCAGCCTTCTTTTCTAGAAAAGAAGCAAAAGCACTGGTCAGTGGCCTCGCAGAGCTACCTTTTTTGCTTCTTTTCGGAGAAAAAAGAAGCCGCCGGAGGCAGCCACCGCCCATCCGAGCTAATTGCCTTGAGTATCGCTTTATTTACTGTAAAAGAAGCCAAAATCATTCGCATTGGAGAAAATGGTCCGCTTTCGGGGTCCGCCCCGACGCACCGACAGGACCCGATAAGGTCTACACGGCCGTTGCTTGCTTGCCCACTAACATCCACAACATGAAGCCTATAGACTTTAGTCATGTGGTGATTGGCGGAGGTGTCGTGGGTCTGGCGACTGCGGCAAGACTGTCACGCCGAGCAGCCAATTCGGTACTGCTGCTCGAACGCCATACCGCTCTAGGCACCGAGACGAGCTCCCGCAACTCGGAGGTGATCCATGCGGGAATCTATTATCCACCAGAGTCGCTTCGCACTAGACTCTGTATCCGCGGGAAGGAGCTAATTTACGATGCCGGCCGTAAATACGGAGTCGAGCTCCAGAACTGCGGCAAGTGGGTCGTGGCCCAGACCGACAAGGAGACAGAGTATCTCCAGACCCTGTATGCCCGTGCTCGAGACCACACTGGTGTGCCATTGGAATGGGTGGATCCGGCGAAGGCTCGTTCGATTGAGCCCAGTGTCATTGCTAATGCGGCGATTCTGTCATCGCCAACGTCGGGCATTGTGTCTGCGCATTCGCTTATGGCGCTTTACGAAGCGCAGATGGAGTCGAACGGCGTCGACGTGGCCCTGGGCACGGCAGTTGAGAACATCCAGCATGACTCTGACGGCTACATCCTGTCATGTCGGGCGGAAGACGAGGCAATTGAGATCAAGGCCCACAATGTGATCAATGCTGCGGGCCACGGGTCGGTCCAGGTCTCCAACACACTGCTGCCGCCGGAGAGACACCTCACAGCATACTTTGCCAAGGGCAACTACTTTTCGTACAATGCTTCCCGACCCAAGGTCTCCCGGCTCATTTACCCCTGCCCATCCGACCATGCGTCACTTGGCACCCATCTGACACTCGACCTCGGGGGAAAGATCAAGTTTGGCCCCGATCTCGAGTGGGTCGAATCTGCTGACGACCTCCAAGTCAGCGGGCATAACCTCCAGAATGCCATCAAGGAGATTGACCGCTATCTGCGAGACGTTGACCACTCCGCGCTGACCCCAGACTACTCCGGAATCCGGCCCAAGATCCGCGGCGACGGCAAGGCCTTCCAAGACTTTGTCATCCGTCAGGAGGAAGGCTTCCCGGGCTTTGTAAACCTCCTCAACATTGAATCTCCAGGCCTCACCGCTTCCATGGCAATTGCAGAGCATGTAGAAGATATTCTTGATTAGTGTGGCCTCTTGTATAGTTTCTGCCGCGTTGGCTCCAACCCCACTGGCGGTATGCCGTCTATATGGCCATGTAGATAGAACCGTAACATAAAAAGAACTCAAAACGACGCAGCATATGCATACGCTACGATCAGATATATAAGTGAAATTATATGTCGACCTTCCTATAGCTGTTAATGTACCGTCAGCCTAGAAAGAAGCACTAACGATGTACAGACGCGAAGGGCCGCATATCCTACGACGTCCGTTGTCCAGTTTCACGAAGTCCACAAGGAGCTCACAAACAGTCACTTGTATCAGGCGCGGCGATTTTCAGATGGAAAATTGCGTTCCCTGTCGGAAGCCAATTAGGGATGGCTGGGTTGACTAGGTAGGCTTCGGCAATGTATGCATGCTGCACAGCAAAATAGCTAGCTAGAAATGGCTAAGCTGGACGTGCGTCGCAGTGGCTAAGCTGCCTAACAATATGTCCTGAGGACCCTAATGGGCTCCCAATTGGGCCTATAAAAGGAGCCCATGAGCCACGCTATAGTCTTCCACAGAGTTTTTTCTTGAAAACCTGTCAACTATTCCTGTAATTGTGTCGACATTATGCTTGTCTTCTCGAGGGAGAGGGTCGTCATCATGGCAATGTGCCTCCAGCAACGAGCTGTAAAAAAGCCCAACAAATTTCATGTTGGAGGGGGAGTAATTCTCTAGAGGAAAGCTCATATTTCATTTACCCTTCATTGGCACTGCGTGTCAAACAATGATCCCTTGTTGGTTTAGTAGTAATCCTCCAGCGTTGAGGTTAAAACGCATCTCTGTTCACGTTGGAAAGTGATACTCCCCTTTGAGGTTGAGTAATAATCCTCCAGTGTAGTACGGGTCGTCACGGAGATATCGCCGGTGAAATTTAAGAAAGTCTCGTTGAAGTTGACGAACACGGTGGTTAGACGTAGGCTTGCATTGCCGGAAATTCAATGTTCTCGTCGGAGTAAACGAGAGAGTATGGGAACATGTCGTGGAACGGATGAATTTCATCACATGGGCACCCGCTCCATGAGGAACCATTTGATCCAGAGAGCGGAAGTGAAGGTGGAGATGGTGACAAGCGAGAGGATAGTGGCGAGCGGGCTACGAATATGTGTAGCTATATGCATAGACACATAGGATAAATATAATACATATATGCCTTTATGGTTACATTCGTGCACATGAATACACAGAAGACCCTCCGTTCCACCATGTATGCATGTGGATATGCATATAGAACGGAGGAATTCGCATTACCAGTGCTCATCATTGAACAAACCCACCTTTCGCGCACGTAATTCATCACACTCCCTGCTCGCCATTTACCTAAGCAGAAAAGGGATAGCAGTATTTGATTAGCAAGTGACAAGGGTCCACAACGTGGCTTGTATTTGTTAGGTCGTATTTTGTAACCAATTTTTGGTAATTTCCGGGGTGTCGGTAGACTGACTCAGGAAGCGATGAAACCTAATCAACAACCCCTCTAGTAGCGTTGAGGTGTGCAAAGCTGGTAACTGACTTCAACACCGTCACGAAATTGCCAAGGAATCGAAGCCCATACAGGACTACTTGCCCATCTAACGGGGCAACGCCACCATTAGCAGCTATCAGTTCCTGGTAGTTCCTGTGAGAAGCCATATGAAGATAGCCAAATACTTGCGCTTGGGCCTCCTTATATTTTCGATTCTGTAGTGTTTTACCTCGTCCAAGTTTACCGCCTTTTACCTCAACTACAATGCGCATCATACTAGAACTGTCTCGGATACAAAAATCTGCTCTTGAACGCGTTGGGCGTACTGGTATATGAAAGTTGTTGTTAAAAGGTAATTCTGGGAAAGTTCTAAACACTTGACCGCTAGGGTTTCCTTCGGACACGGGCCCGACATGAAACCCCAGCATCGTAAGGAAATATTCGACAAATGACTTGAAGCATGCTTCGCTAGAATTGGTAAACACGAAATCTAGTCTGTCTGCAGCTTTCACAACATCTGCAGCTTTTGACATAACTGCGTTCATTTCCGGCCCGTATCTTTCCCAGAATAATACTTCTAGTTCGACTCTTCGAATACATCGTGGCCACACAAGGCGGAGGACTTCCAGGTTTTGAGATTGTGTTCCATTTAACCCAGCGTTTTCCTTCAATGTTAAGGGCACTGTGCTGTTAATTCGCAGTTTGAGATTTAGCAGTTGACTCAGTTGCGCAAAATACTTGATCCACTTTTCAGCTGGAACCAATTGGTAAGATTCATATGGCGCAAGATCCATTTCGGCGTTAATTCACTTTGCTTTCTGTTTTGGATGGAGAAAAGGTGTGTATATAGGGTTTTAACCTTAGTCTGTTTATATAAGCGGCACCGCATCGTCTCTGTCAATAACCTTCTTTGTATGTCATTAAACCACGGCCACCTTCCTTTCGTTTTTCTATCTCATTCTGTATGAAACCATTTCACAGATATTTAAAGCGATATAACTTTTAATATTTTGTTAGTCGGTTATGCTTATTTTATTACAAGTCCAAACACAATTGAAGTTGAAAATTACACAAGTGCACCTCTCTCCCTCATTCCCTTTCTTTATTGTTTTCAACATTTGTCGCTTGAAATACTGCCAATTAATAATGTTTTTGGATGAGGTATAGCCTAGTGAGTGGATGATAAAGCCTTAGTTTCGACATGCTGATTCTGAAGAAGAGATGCATTATGAGTTTATCCAATTGGGAAAGGATCGGAATAATTTCGGGCGGAATTGCTGTAAATCATGAGTTGACAGATGCACAAGCCTACTGGCTTGTAGATCAATACAGACCGGCGTATTAACCCGCATCTCACGGCTGATATGCATATGAGGTCAACTCCATGTTAATCCCTTACCATTCTATATACTATGTCATAACTACTCGATTAACAGGTAAGTATGCACATAGTTCGATATTCATGTTTTGCTATACCCTTTTATATACCAACTATTCATTTATGCATACGTATTAACAGCCGCTCTACATTTCATGAAATTTGTGATTTTCAACTTTCGAAATGGCGACGCTATTACATACACTACAACAGAGATAGAGATACTGATTGCACCTCCACCTGAACCAGCTACCAACCCCTACGGAGCCCCGGCAGGAGAGACCAGATTTGAGGAGCTGGTTACGATGTCGCTGGTACCACACTACCCGTTTCCTCTCGAGCACGTTGACCCTGGTTTTATCATTATTATGATTATTTGGGTTACATGTTTTTCCCAGGGTACTCGAGGAGAACTCCTGACGTTCTCGACGCAAAAAACAGACTGATGGAAGAATAGCTACTACGCCGAGAGAGTTTTATTGTTTTTTGCGGACATAACTTTGTCTGAGTACTCCCGACGAGCCGTAAGAGCCAATAAACATTTATTATTATTATTGAGATCCATTACTAGTTATATTGTGTAGTTCACTTCCCAATGCATATGCATAGTTCAAAATCAAGAAAGAGAAAAGCGAGGATACATAACAACTTTGGTTCGATGGACCCAGACGAGTTTGAACGAGAGTTCAATTTTATATGGGTTGCACGATGCGAGGAGAGACTTAACACCAAGTATGGTATACCATTGAGGGCAAATTGGGATGCTGGTACCCCTGATCAATTCAACATCGTTGTGGAAAGCGAGAATGAAAAGGACTGGGGACGAGAACCAAAGAAGTGGGCGAATTACTACTTGGAACAGCTGAAAGGGGATTGGGATTTACAATGGGCCCAGGATGTTGCTAATGGTAAATTTAACGCTGAAGATAGCAGCCTCCGGGCCTGGGAGTGTGATGTCTCTTATATTTTATGCAACATTCAGCGCATTCAAAAAGATTCTGGGGACTGTTTTATGGATAGTCTTTACGTTGTAGGAACGCTGCTCGATTTGAACTATTTTCCGTATGAAATTCGCAAAGAATATACCTCTGACAAAGGTGAGAGGACTGATGATTATCCACTCGATAGGAGGGTATATTACTGTGTCGAAATGTATAACCCAACAATGTTAGTGGTAATGAGTGAAACTAGTTCAATAGGCGATATCGTGTCATTTGATCAACCGATTGCACCTGCTCATTGGGCCGAAGAAAAGCTGTTGGGTGGAATGTTCTTTGGTGCCCATGCGCTATCTGAACGTCTCGATACGGAAACGGTTGAGGTTTATGGAATGCAGTGGTATTACAAACAATTTGCGCTGTATCGTGCAAAGGTGTCTAAAAGTTATTTGAAGGAGAGTTGCGGCCAAATTCCCAAGGATGGGAAGGGGGGATTTATGAAGGTGTATCGGGATCCGCCAATATCAGACGATAACACCTATCGTTACTATGATTTTTTCATGGAAAATGATCGACTGCGATAGTATAACTTTATGGAGTCGTCGTTTTTCAGATCGAACTGGATTGAGGGAAAACCTCGAACAAATTCAGCACAGTTCAGGAGCAACGTATCAGAGCATGCAAAGGTTTAAGATTGCGAAAACACAACTCAATTACGGTGTTTTGTTGGAGGTTCACGAGGGATGAGGGGCCTTTTAATACATTAGTGTGGGCGTTGTGAAAACGTTTATTTATTAATTTATCCAGTCAATACATTTTTATGGAGATTAACCAGTGATTTCAAAACCTAAAAGTACATTTTTATGCCTATATAGTAAATGGTTAAAAACCACCGCACAATTCCATTTCTTCCAGCAATCATAATTTGATTGTGCTCCCTTGATCTCATGTGAATTGTAGCAAAAATAAACGCTTCTATTATAAAATCCTAATGTAAGACGGAACAGCGACTTCCAACTATCCAGTGGTGCGCCAGCTCTTCGGAGAAGCGGAACTACCGTTTTGCTTCTTTTCGGAGAAAAAAGCAGTCGCTGGAGTCAATTGCACAGACGCCGCCCGAAAATAAACTACAAAATTACGAGTCCGGAGTCTTCTCGAGGGAGAAGGACCGTCAAAAGCACTCATTGGAGCTGCTGATGGTGTGCTCGAGCTGGCGAGGGTCATTCATGTGGGTAAACTCGTAACCATCCGTCAGGCTACATGATAACGGTTCTTGCTCACCAGATCCTTAGCTGGGCGATTTGTTGGTTGTCAGAGATCCCCATGGCCCGCATCTCCTCGATCAGCTGCGATGTCCGGGCCGCGGTAGGGGCAACCCAAATGTTTGGACATGTCAGTAGACTTGATGATCTCGACGCAGTCGTTGGGTTTGAAGTCCTGGCGGCTACCTTCCAAGCCATAAGCATGTGCATATTTTAGGCGTAATTCTGCTTCTTAAACTGGTCGTCGGCCAGGTGTCGAAGACGGAATGACAGTACTTGATGGCCCCGGCGTAGACGGGGCCAATGCCCTTGAGGAACAGGCCCAGTTGGGTTCGATTGTCGTAGTAGGCGTGACGACCATGCCATCAACTTGGTCGGCGGTGAACTCACCCGTTGGCGGTGAACTTGACGTCGCTGTTGGAGGGGAAGCCGCTTCGACCAGATGATGGAGGATGCGTGTCCTCGTCTAGTCTCGGGAACGTCTTATTTGTGGCCACCAACGCCTTCTCCAGTTCGGTGTGAATTGGTTGAAGATGAGGCCCTGCTGCAGCGAGATGGGTACGTAGCTTGCCCTTGTGCACGAAAACTGCTGGACCTGATCTATTCGAGGTCAAACTCGAGGGACCGTCGTTCCCCCTCCTTCAAGGTTCCATGCAAAGTTTGGGCTGTCAATGAAATAAGCCTGGCGGTCGACCATCATGTCAGAGTAGTACCGTAGCTTGAACAGGTTCCTCTCCAGTCTGAGGAACCGGTTGAGCAGGTTCTTGGACCGGCCGAACACCAGCCGCAGGATGAAATGCGGGTAATGATCCTTCTTGCGCTCTTGTCCGATAATGGTAGTTCGGTTCTTGCCCCGTACTCAGCGGCAGGTACTTGTCGAGAATAGGCTTCATGACCACCCCCAGCCCGCTGCCATTGGGCTTGTTGAGCACGTGAATATTCTATCTCCGCATTGGAATTACGGACTTTGACGGAAAAGAGCCCTCCACGCGTCGTGATGATGTGCACAAACTAATTTACGCATCGGTGCGTGTAGATTACAACGCGGACCGTGGGTCGTTATGCAGCATGAACCTGAATGCTGTTTCTCCCCGCGTAGCGGAGCTACCTTTTTTGGTTCTTTTCGGAGAAAAGAGAAGCCGCCGGACGGCCGGAGGCAACAGGAGAATCAGCCCATACGCGAAGGGCCGTAGACCCTGCGACGACGTCCATTGTCCAGTTTCACAAAATCCTCGAGGAGCTCACAAACAGGCCCTTGTACCAGGCGCAGCGATTTCAGATGGAGAATTGCATACTCTGTCGGAAGCACATTAGAAGTGGCATATTGGAGGAGGAGTAGTCTCTAGCGAAAAGTTCATATTCCTTCATTGGCATAGTGTGTCAAACAATCCTCCCTTGTTGGTTGAGTAGTAATCCTCCAGCGTTGGGGTCAAAACGCATCCTCCTGTGTTCAGGTTGGAAGGCGATGCTCCCCATTGAGGTGGGTGGTAATTCTCCTGAAATAATCAGCCCTTTGAGGTTGACAAAGGAAAATCCTCCAGCGTTGAGGTTAAAACGCATCCTCCGGTGTTCAGGTTGGAAAGTGAAACTCCCATTGAGGTTGAGTAGTGATTCTCCTGTGTTGAGGCGAAAAGTGAAACTCCCTTTGAGGTTGAAAAGTACCCTCCAGTGTAGAGGCGAAAAAGTGTCCTCCTGTGATCAGGTTGGAAAGTGATACTCCCGTTTGAGGTTGAGTAATAACCCTCCAGTGTAGAGGTTGAAAGTATCCATCAGCGTTGAGGCTGAAATGTGGTCCCCCGGTGTGGGGGTTGAAAGTGTTCCGTCCAACGTGGCGGTTGGAAATTATCGAGATTAAGAAGCAGCTACCCGTCTGTTCTGGTGGAGGCGTCATGCTCCCGTGTGAGAACGAACCTACAGTGAGAAAAGAGTGCGCGTAATTAAGCTTTTCCACATTGGTCTCGACAAGCTGTTCTGATACGCTAGTCTTGGGGTCGTCTGGGCCCAAAAAAAAAGACATTTTCACCTTGGAAGAGGTGTTTTTTAAGCCGTCCAATTGAGGTCGACTGGTCTGTTTAAAAAGCAGATACACCAGTCGCATCGCACAGCGCCAATTAGCCGCCGAGTGTGCGTCTGCGTAGCCTTCCGCGACTTCTTTTCTCCGAAAAAGAAGCAAAAAAAGGTAGCTCCGCTTCGCGGAGAGCAGTGCTTTTGCTTCTTTTCTAGAAAAGAAGGCCGCCCGCAGGGCATACCCACCCCCCGGAGGGTTCTAGTGCCTTCGGCCACTCTTTTTTTCGACAAAAAGCCTCCAACGGCCCTAGGGGGTGTGTCGCCTCCGGCGGCTTCTTTTTTTCTCCGAAAAAGAAGCAAAAAAAGGTAGCTCCGCTCCGCGGAGAGCAGTGCTTTTGCTTCTTTTCTAGAAAAGAAGGCCGCCCGCAGGGCATACCGCACCCCCGGGGGCTTCTAGCCTGGGGGGTGGGTGTGGCCTCCGGCGGCTTCTTTTTTTCTCCGAAAAAGAAGCAAAAAAAGGTAGCTCCGCTTCGCGGAGAGCAGTGCTTTTGCTTCTTTTCTAGAAAAGAAGGCCGCCCGCAGGGCACTCTCCACCCCCGGAGGGTTCAGCATCCCACCTGTACGCCATCATGTGTCAGCAGTAATAATTGAGACATACTTACGGAACGCTGGGTCCAGACGAGTAGGGGCGACGACGCGAGCCGACGGCCCTCCCTCACAGGTGCACAGGGACAAGAATTGGTGTCCGAAGACGGCTGCGGCTGTGTGTGCACAAGATCAGAAGGCCTGGGGCTCTTATCGCCGGCGACAGCAGCACGCTCCTCCACCAAAGCTATAGGACGCTGCAACGAACTAAGAAAATTGTCCGAGGACCGCGGCTAGTGTGTGCAGACATCCTGGCGCCTCAGCGGGGAGAGACGTGCCACCGTCTCTGGGGAGAAAAAAAAAAAAAGGTCCAAGGGTGGAAATGGGACCCTTTTTATATTCAAAGTTAGACGCCGACATGCACCCTCATAATATTACCCAAACAGGCAGGAGCTCGCCGGCCCGACTTCTCACTGAGCGTAGCCTCCGGCGGCTTCTTTTTTTCTCCGAAAAAGAAGCAAAAAAAGGTAGCTCCGCTTCGCGGAGAGCAGTGCTTTTGCTTCTTTTCTAGAAAAGAAGGCCGCCCGCAGGGCATACCCACCTCCCGGAGGGTTCTAGTGCCTTCGGCGACTTCTTTTTTTCTCCGAAAAAGAAGCAAAAAAAGGTAGCTCCGGTTCGCGGAGAGCAGTGCTTTTGCTTCTTTTCTAGAAAAGAAGGCCGCCCGCAGGGCACACCCACCCCCGGAGGGTCCTGGACGAACTGAACGTGACTCCAGCTACGCCCAACGTTAACGCCCATGAGAACAGTCCCAAACGAAACCTTCGCCACGGGTGCCGGACGCGCCTCAGACAGATCGGCACCGTGCAAATATTTAACCTCAGACACCAAAGAATGGCGCCCCTGCGACCCCTTCCAGACCCAGCGACGATCGACTCGTCGCCGTTCCAGCATCGTTCCGGCACAACCCTTCTGCTCGCACTGGCCCCACAGGACGATCCCGCATAATAATGGCCATATTATTTGCCGCGCTTAAATTGGCCGTAGCGCATCCCGGTCCTGCGATCGACAGACCGCACTGGTCGACAAACGCCCCAATGTGTGTGTGTGTGTTACCGCAACGAGAAAAACAACGCCCGCTCGGTTCGAACCGAGGAGCTGCTGCGCCGGATCGGGGTCCGTGACGTCACCGGCCGCCGCCCCGAACGCACGCACGGGCGCTTGGCCCGCATAACGCCCCGCAGGTTGACAGCGCTGCCAGCGCGTGGAGGTCGCCATCCATCCCGTTCAGGCACGGATTGGCGGCGGCGGTCTTTGTCCGCCCAGACGCCTGATTGCTTCCGGCCGAGTATATAAGGGCCCCGGCATCCCCTCTCGGGGGGTGTTTCCACTCGCTACCGAACAGAAAAAAGAACACTACACAATGAGCGTTACTGTTGCTACTGGAACCGTCACCATCTCCGGAAAGACCTACACCGCGACCGTCACCGAGGCCGCTAAGACCACCGGCGCCGCTGGCGCCGCCGGCGGCGGTGCTGGCGGCGAGGAAGACGGCGGCACTGGCGTGGCCAACATGACCACCACCGCCACCGTCCCATGCTCCGCTGCTGCGTGCGAAGAATCTGGCGCTGCCGGCGGCAACGGCTCTGCTGGCGGCAACAGCTCCGGCACTGGCGTGCCGCCCATTGAAGGCGCCGCCGCCAACGTGCACATTCCAAAGGCCCTCGTGGGTCTTGCTGCCGGCCTCGTGGCCGCGTTTGGCATCTCCGCCCTCTGATCGGCCTCTTAATCTTTATTTATTTCGATGCTGTCCTTAATTTGTATTTTTAACAATATATCCACACCTTTTTGTGATCGATCGGTCCCATCCCGCTCCGAGACTTGCTGCGGCCATCGGGCTCTGTGTGAGACAGCGACCCTTATCCCGGGAAGCCTATGAGCGTTTCACGTCTGCAGCTCCCCCTTCTATGCAGGGCAGGCCCACAGGCATGGGTTATCGTAGAAGCCGTGGAACCTGAAATGCTGCGTGGTTCTGCACTGTAGCGGTGTGTAGTAGCCTAAAGGAAAAGGCCAGCACGACCGCGCCGTGTTAGAGCCTTCTAACACACTATTGCTCCTGCCGCATCCGGAAAAGGAAAAAAAAAAGTTTTCACACCGCTACCCACCTTCCCTACAGGGAACGGACGGGATAGGCGCCAATCGCGTGAAACAAGCTTCAATATTCCCTTGTCCTGTTCTCTGGGTCCCGTTGACCCATAACAATGGTCCGTCACGTGGTGGTCACGTGCAGTGGCGGCGCACTGCCACCGTGGCGGTGGAGAGGGTGTGGGGGGCGGCCTTCTTTTCTAGAAAAGAAGCAAAAGCACTGCTCTCCGCGGAGCGGAGCTACCTTTTTTTGCTTCTTTTTCGGAGAAAAAAAGAAGTCGCCGAAGGCACTAGAACCCTCCGGGAGGTGGGTATGCCCTGCGGGCGGCCTTCTTTTCTAGAAAAGAAGCCGCCGGAGGCTACGCACCCCTCTAAGACCACTGGGGGCAGTATGCCCTGCGGGCGGCCTTCTTGCAAAAGCACTGCTCTCCGCGAAGCGGAGCTACCTTTTTTTGCTTCTTTTTCGGAGAAAAAAAGAAGCCGCCGGAGGCTACACACCCCCCAGGGCCGTTGGAGGCTTTTTGTCGGCGACCAGCCCTGTGACTCAGTATCAAATAAATATATTAGTCAACGGTCTACATAGATTAGAAGTCTTCGTCTGGAACGGACTCGATTAGCACCCGTCTAGTTTTCTTGGCTTTTGGCTGCTGCTGCTTTGGGGTCTTTTCCGCGTCGGACTCATCGGACTCCTGCTTTTGCTTCAGCATAAGGTTCGTTCGGTGGGACTCCAGGACCCGGATGAGGTCGTCGACCTTGTCGGCGCCGTTGACGGCCCTGGTGATGAGCTCGCGCTTGAGCTTGCGGTTATCGCCCTGGCCTCTTGGGAGCAGGTCGAGCTCGGTGTAGAGCTGTTCGAGCTGCATCTGGGTCTTTTGCAGAATCTTTATACGGGATGTGAGCGACTTGACGCTGTAGGACTCCTCGTCGCTCGACGACTCGGCCTTCAGCAGACGTTGGTAGGTGTCCATGTTGTCGTTGACCTTGGATTGGATGGTTCGCAGTTCCTCAGTCATGTCCGGCGTTGGGGCAGGGTCGCTTTCGGAGTCGGATGCTGGACACGCCGCCGCGTTAGCTTGTTCGCTAGTAGCCGGTTGTTGCTCTTTAGTAGCGTCTTCAGATGGGCCACTGTTCACAACTTCATTCGCAGGAAGTGGCTCTGGTTGAACTGGTTTGGCGTTCAAAATTGGAATCTTGACGGGGCCGGTTGGCTTTGGTGACCGTTCGTACAAATCCCAACCGTCAGACTCCTGTTCGTCCTCAGAGGATTCCTGCATGTGCTCGTCTTCTTCCGGTTCGTCGGCGTCGAGACCAAGAATTGCTTGGAGAGCGCGCTCGAGACTGAGGTTGTTCTGCTGTCGTCTCAGCAGCTCCTCTTCTTCGAGCTCGTGCTGGCGTTGACGTTCTCGCAAGATCGCCTGTCGGCGACGAGCTGCAAGCTCCTGCTCTCTTCTGCGCCTCATGACCTCCTGTTGGGCGGCCCTCTGGCGCAGAGCATAGATTCTTCGTGCCTCCTCTTCGGCCCGAAGTTGTTCCTGGGCAGCCAGATAGTCATAGCTGTTCAGGTATTGTGGGTGATATCTGGAGCCTCTAGACCTCACTGGAGTGAGGTAGTATTCTGGCTCGTAAAAGTAGCTGGATGGTACGAATTGCATTGTATGAGTAGTGCTTAGTGGTTGGTTGTCTGGTTTTGTGTGGAACAATGTCCTCTCAGCTCTCCCTCCTCGGTCTTATATATCTTATCTCGACCTGCCTCGCGACGCTTCGAGAATGTTGCAGAATCTTGCAGATCGTGCGGCGCAGAAGTTTCCATGTCTGAGACGTTCGCTTAGTCAGCACCCCAGAACGTTCTCGGAGATACCACCGGCTGCCCGGAAAATGCTAGCAGATGGGTATTGCATAGGCCCTGCGGACGAGGTTGGAAAATACGCTACTGCCACTGTGGGAGCAGTGTCACCCCCCGGAGGATTCTAGCTGTCTCCGCGAAGCGGAGCCACCTTTTTTGCTTCTTTTCGGAGAAAAAAGAAGCCGCCGGAGGCAACACGTTCCCCGATGGTTCTAGGAGGTGGGTGTATGCCCTGCGGGCGGCCTTCTTTTCTAGAAAAGAAGCAAAAGCAGTGGTCACGGCTCTCCGCGAAGCGGAGCTACCTTTTTTGCTTCTTTTCGGTGAAAAAAGAAGCCGCCGGAGGCAACACGTTCCCCGATGGTTCTAAGAGGTGGGTGTATGCCCTGCGGGCGGCCTTCTTTTCTAGAAAAGAAGCAAAAGCAGTGGTCACAGGCTCTCCGCGAAGCGGAGCTACCTTTTTTGCTTCTTTTCGGAGAAAAAAGAAGCCGCCGGAGGCAACACGTTCCCCGATGGTTCTAGGAGGTGGGTGTATGCCCTGCGGGCGGCCTTCTTTTCTAGAAAAGAAGCAAAAGCAGTGGTCACAGGCTCTCCGCGAAGCGGAGCTACCTTTTTTGCTTCTTTTCGGAGAAAAAAGAAGCCGCCGGAGGCACCATACTCCCGGAGCGTTCTAATTAAGCCCTCGGGTGCGAGAGCCATCGGAGACACTTAAACTACGGTGGCCGTTATTATCTCTTTGACCAGGATTTTATTGGATTCTCTCTTTTTACTTGGTTAAACTCACCAAAGGGCGAGTGCGATACCGTCCGTGTGCGGAAGGCATCGAAGCGGTGCGAACAGGCTTTGGTACAAACACCACTGTATTTTTCATGGAAATGTTAAGCACCAAGTGTGTTGTAGTCTTCACTTTGATTGTTGGATTGCCGAAAGTTCCCAGGATATCACACGCCCCTGGTAACTAAGTCTAACTTCCCGAGGTGGATGCAGTTTTTGATATGGTTGAGTTTACAGTGGCAGTGGGAAACGAAGCTGTAATGGTTCACGTACCACGGAAGACCTAGAGGCCTTTTATATTGGTCTCTTGTGTGATTGGCCAGAATATCTCTAAGGAGTCAGCTGCGCCTACTAGGAAAATATCGCTCAAAACACCAGTCTTGTCCTTCTTGGAGATCTGGGCCCTTTTGCCCTATCGGGAAACTCCGTGGTGGGGAAGGTGAATTAGGTTTGCCAAGTGGAGGCTATTCAATATTAAAGTAATTCTGACCGACCCCAGCCACACTGAATATGAAGCTAGCTTAGGGGATTCATTCGTATCCGCCTTAGTGAAGCTGTTTCTGCCAAGCTGAGGCTATTCAGAATTAAAGTAATTCTGTGCCAGAGCCACTGAGTATGGGCGCCAAAGAGGTGTTAGAAAGTCGCTCAATTGACACCGCCTTGGTTTCACAGAGAGACTGATTTGACAAAAAAAAAAAAAAAAAAAAGGTGATTAAATTATACTACAAGGTTGATTGTTGATTTAAATAAAGGCATTACCAGAAAGCTCACTATGCACATGTTTCGGACCCTATTTCCGGGCCTGCCGAGTTTTCTGGATCATTTCCTGACGCTGCGACTCCTTGAGGTCGCGCTCTTTTTGGTCGGGGTCGGTGGGTGTCTTTCGCGGAAGATTCTGCGGACGCGTTGGTGGAGGCTGCTCTGTGAAATATGGGGATAAGAGAGCATCTGCCGCACTGATTCGCCTCTGGGGATCGTATTTGATCATATCATTCATCAGATCCAGGGCATGGTCGGACGCAGCAAGGAACCTATTTTGCAACTCCTGTTTCGTTGGTATAGGATATTTCTTGAAATTGCTAAATCCTTCGATTGTCGATACTCCTGGCCACAGTTTTTCATTCGGAGTGCCCAATGCCCGAAACGTGACTTCAATTTGGTCTGTATCGGAGCTTCCAGGAAGATATGGCGTTCTCAACATTAATTCGGCAAAAATTATACCCACAGACCACACGTCTATAGCAGTGGTGTAATGGTTGGCGTTAAAGAGCAGTTCCGGAGCTCGATACCATCTGGTGACAACGTTTGAGGTCATGTTTTCACGAGGGTTTGCGAGACTCCTGGCTAGACCAAAATCGGCCAGTTTGAGGTGACCGTCTGGTGACAATAGAAGATTGTTTGGCTTCAGATCTCTATGCAGAACGAAGTTTCTGTGACAATGATGCAACCCTCTCAATGTCATTAGTAGCCATGATTTTACGTCCCCTTGGTTGAAAATGATGGATTTGTCTTTGATCAGCATTTCGAGATCAGATGGAAGAAATTCCAACACCAGGTTTAGATTAGTCTGCGACGCATACACGTCCAACAGTTCAATCACGTTGGGATGCTTCATTTCCTGCAAATGCTTGATTTCTCTCAACGCCGACATGTCTAGACCATCCTTGAATTGGCCAACCTTGATCATCTTGATGGCAATCTGTCTCTTGGTGTCTTTTTCATGGCCAACGTATACCACAGCATATGTACCTTCACCAACTTTTTTCTCTACAGGAATATGTTAGTGGGCTCAATAGACTATGCTGTACTACACCACGTACCTTTCAAGTAGCGCTGCTGCGCATCCTCGTTCTTTTCCTGAGCTCTGCCGTCCATGGTTGATGAAATGTGCAGTGTCGGAGGATCGGCCGGTGCAGAAATTAAGTCCGCAGTCATCCCCATAATAGTCCCAAGCGTAGACTATTCTACGTAATTTCAGTGGTTTTATTTTAGACCTATTTCATGTGGTTTGCTCTTTTCCTATGTCGCTAGGACATAAGATGTAATATCCGGATCAACTTGTATAATGTTTTTTCCGTCCGCTGTAGTGCTGCAAATCTAATCTTCTCTACAGTGCTTTTGCTTCCGTTAAGAAGAGAAGGTTGCCCGCAGGACAGTTACAAGATTTACACTTCTTCAAAACGTGAATTGAACTGCTCCACCATCCTCTTATTCCATCCTCTTCCTTTCTTTCAATTGTCACGTAGGTAATCCAAAACGCAAGGCTTTATATTCTGCGGAAGCTGGTCAAGACTGTTGGTTGACGCAATTTTTGGCAAATAAGGGCTTCCTCCGTTGAGGTAATAATTCGGATCCTTTTCCAGTATCGTCCTCAACCGGATCCAGTGTATTACCTGTCTCCCAGTCATCTTCAGCAAAAAACTCCGCCAGGTCCCAATTCAAAATGCCAGTTATCTTGCCTGTCTTTTGGTCATACAGAGGTTACCGAAATGCAAATCTCTATGTGCAAAATGTATGGCGCTTGGCAAAATTTTCACTGTACTCAAAAGTGAAACAAATTTCTCTAGTTTAAGCAAAAATTCACCCTTCAACTCTTTACAAGACGCATGGGTTGCTATCGCGTGACTGCCTCTTTCTAGTGCTTTCTGAATCAGCATTTGTCCACTCTCCAATGGAATTGTGATATTTGGCGTTTCAAAGATTCTTCCGGATATTCTGTCCGGCACGTTTTTATGTGTTTCTTCGTAAAGTTTGAATATGTGAGCCTCCACCCTGGAACGAGCTTGTCCGACAGTTCGTCGGTTCCAAGGCGAATTAGCTCAGTCCGCGCCAATTTTCGCCATTCACGATATACGTCGGCCGCTGATTGATCAAATTTTCAATTTAGTCGCTTGTGAGCTTTCGTCCATAGTTTAGACAACGGTTTTCCAATCAACTGCTCAGTGCACATGTATTCAGGACCATCGTTCTCGATTCCCCAGAACACAAGGGCGGTGCGATATTATGTGCGACATTCTGCAAGCTGGCTACGTTATTCTCAATTTGATCCTTGGATACAACTTATCAGTGATCCCAACGTACTGTCCCTTTTTCTACTACGTACATGCGGCTCATAGCTCTGCTTGGACGTGACAAAGGTGCACATTTGTCTGAGTTACATTAAGGTGCTTGCGAAAAGCCGGTTCAAACGTTTTACGTCGTATGTCATATGCATATGCATAATTATAATGGTTGTATGCATTGCGCCTGCTATTAGTGCTGTATATAAGAGCTTCCGACGGCTATTCAGGGGTAACTCCGCAATGCGGAAATGAAATATGCATATGCATATGCATATGACATTCACGTATCGGTGGCGCGCTCTACTTTAACGGCCTAAATAGTTCCATTGTATGCATATCCAGTCGAAAGAAACAAATAGCTGTTCTTCCAACGGTAGCGCTTACCTTTTCTGTAGAAGAAGGCTGCCCGTAGGGCACATTAAGCTGGTTCTATGCATATGGGCTTGATGCGTTAGTAGTCTTCTTTTTTGTTTGAAAAAGAAGCACAAAAAGGTATCTCTGCGGGGCCATTTACTGGCGCTTTTCTTCTTTTCCTAGAACAGATGGCTTACCGCAAGGCGCACAATCCCGGCCCCCTAGAAGGGGTCTGGGCTTTTTTCTGCTAAATGAAGCAAAAAAGGTATACGTTTCTCGCCAAGGAAAATTACCGGCATTCGATTCATTCTGGAAATAATGGCATCGGCAGCAACACTTACCATTGTGTTTATCAACCTTATGTACAGTCAGAAATTTCTGCCCAATATCATTTCACATACCTCTAAAAAACTGCGCCTAAAGCTAAATTAAACTTATTATTCACCTCCCAAGTTCAGGCAACTTTGCGATCCCAACGGCAAGATTACGTAGACCACAGTATCATATCAACCACATCTGCACAGGTCATCTCCGCACTTTCCCGCAAGTCTGGGCCAGTTGGAGTTCATTCGACTCAAGACTTCCACTGTCCACCTCCGTATAATAAAATAGTGGCTGGAGTTTCTTCTCCTCTACCCACCGAATGCAAGCCACCAATTATCTCCCAATATAACCTCACGTCATGAATTTCATAAATTACTCATCATCTACAATCATTACCTTAATGGCGCCATCACGGCCTACCTGCTTAAACGCCTTTTCACTTTCCTCCAGCGAGAATCGGTGTGTCACAAGGTCGGAAACACTGACGAGTCCCTCATTGACCAATCGGATAGCCCGCGGCCAGGCGTTGGCATATCGATATTGATACTTCATGGTCAGTTCGTTTGCAGAGAGATGCATGAAGGGGATATTTTGGAAGTCCTTACCCACGCCAACAACGTGGATGGTTCCGGCAAACGCCAGAGAATAGATGCCAGCGGAGATACTGGCTTCCATGCCGGTGCATTCAATGCAGATTTTTGGTTTCATTTCGGCAGCTTTGACGATTTTCTCGGCCACTTGCTCTGGCTTGTCAGCGCGGTCGACTAGAACGGTGCGGATTCCAGGAACGTACTTCTTTGCCGTCTCCAAACGACCCTGATCAATATCAGTGATAACAATCGGAGTGGCCCCAGCAGCTCTGGCACAAACTGCAGAGATGACACCAATTGGTCCCGCACCACAGATCACAACTGGATCCGCTAGCCCCACACCAGCGTGCTGCACACCCACCATGGAGACGCAGATGGGTTCTAACAGAGCGCCATCTTCGTAGGACATGTCATAAATCTTGTGGCAGTATCTAGCCGGGTGGTTGAGGTAACGGCGCAGGAATCCTGGCACTGGAGGAGTGGACTTGAACTGCACATCAGGACAGCCGTGATAGCGACCCTCAAGACATTCATCACAGTTTTGGCACGGAACACCCGGTTCGAGGGCCACACGGTCCCCAACCTTCAAATCGGTCACATCAGCGTGCACGGCGATAACTTCGCCTGCGGATTCGTGACCCAGAATATGCTCATCGCGGACAACCATCGTAGGTCCAATTTGACCATGTTGTTGGAAGTGGATGTCGGATCCGCAAATACCAGTGGCCCGGACATGAACAATCACCTCTCCCGGGCCGGGCACGAGTTGATTCACTTTGGGCTCACACTCCGCCACATACAGATCATGCTTTGGGTTAGTGTACACACCAATGTTAGTCTTGGATACAGTCATGGGAGTTACTCTGTTTTATTATTATGTCTATTCCTATACGAATACTGGTGCTATGGGCAGTCTTATATGTGCAATGTCGGAAAAAAGATTTCTCCCGATTTATCCAATTTCACCGACCCCACACCCGAAATAGGAGGGAAAAACAACCCCCCCGCCGCTAATTCTCCTGCCCGCCGAGAAGCGTGTAAACGGGCGCATTGAGTTTGTCCCTGCCCTTGAGGAATAGCAGCTCCATCAGGAAGACATATTCGGTCACCTTCCCGCCGACTTTGTCGACGAGCTCGCCTGCGGCCTGGGCACTGCCCCCGGTTGCAATGATGTCATCCACAATGACCACGTTCTGGCCCTTTTGGATGGCATCAGCTTGCATTTCAAACACGTCCTTGCCGTATTCTTTCTGGTATTCAGCGGTCACAGTCTCACCAGGGAGCTTGCCCTTCTTGCGCACAGGGACGAAGGCAGCGCCCAATTGGAGGGCAAGTGCGGGCCCAAAGAGGAATCCTCGGGCGTCCAAGCCTACAATGACGTCGGGTTTGACCCCAGTCTGGGCAAAGTGCAGTTTGAGCCCGTCTAGCAGCAATTGGAACGTCTTTGGGTTCTGGAAGATGGGCATGATGTCCTCGAACAGAATCCCCTTGGATGGGAAGTCTGGGTATTGGCGAAGCGCTGACTGCAGCGTCTGTTTGATTTCGTTGAGCGACGGCGAAGACATGTCAAACTCGTTTCTGCGTAGTAGCTATAACTAGTACTGCCCTCGCTCAGTTTTCGCTTCTTCTGCTCGCTTTAGTGCACGTGCCTTAGACGGTGCGCGTCCGCGCAGTCTCTTTATGTCCGCAGGTTTCCTACGGGGTCTCTAAGCATAGGCTCTCAGCAGACAGAAGAGAGGTATGCTTACCGCTTTTGCTTCTTTTCTGGAAAGAAGGCAGTCTACACGTAGGAGGTTGGTCGTCCCCCAGCTTCTTTTTTTTTTTTTTTTTTTTTTTTTTTCGAAAAGAAGCAAAAAGGTACCTCTGCGAGGCCAATTGGTAGCGCTTTTGCCCCACTTAGAAAGGAAGGCCATCCTTAGGACCTAGATCATTCACTCCCCTTTCGTCGGAAAGATGGCTTTGCAAGGTCAAGTGATATGCTTTTGCCTGAGAATAATAACAGGGCATACAGACACGCCCATATGGTCCTATACGGTCGATGGTTATCTTGCGGCCTTCATTTTTCCTAAAAGAAAGCAAAAAGATAGCTCTATGAGACCAGTTGGTAGTGCTTTTGCTTTTCTACAAAAAAAAAGCCCACACGCAGGGCATGTATCCGTCCAGCGGTCCTACGGAGTTGGCCGGCGGCTTTTTCCTCCGTGAAGAAGCAAATGTAGCTAACTCTGCGACCATCGGACGCAATCGCATCGTTCCTGGAGAATCCGTCGCTCGCAGAACGACGTATTCATACTGTTCTTCCAACTGGCCTCCGTTCGAAGCCGACCAGGTATATATTTCACGCAGAGCGACCAGAGTTTGTTCACTCCTGCACTGGCAGGGGGATGCCGTGTCGTAGAACTTATTTTTACGTAATTGCGTACAGCAAGGGTGTATATGTGTATATATGCTCGCTAGTGGTAAACCCACAACACGACCTAGAACGGTGCTATTCTGATATAATTCTCCGAGGACCTCTAAGCTACACACTGATGATTCCAACCGGCAAAATTCAATTGACAGTTCAAACAGCAAACTCTCCTGTACTCAAGCACATGCACTTTTCAATCGTGTCAATAGCGCTGCTTCGCCGTTACTAGAGCTCCAAGCTCCCTGGCGAGTAGGGTATGAGCCAACTTTCCGCTTTGGGAGGGTCCGCGTTTTGAACGCGTAGAGTTTAATTTGAGTGTGCCCACAAATTTCAGAGGAGGAAAGCCACCAATGCAATGGATAGAGGACGAGTCGTACTCTGGGGATGGGATAGAGAACCTCAAGTCCAGCGGTCAGTACGACGAGTATCTGGCCGCGCTGGAGGGGCTGGTGTTCAACAGCTTCCCACAGATAAAACTGCCGTCAATGAACGACCTAGGGCTGCTCATCGGTCTTTCGGTGATACCAGAGACGTTGTATAGTACAGCTGGGACGGACTTTGACAGTGGCGACTTGAGTGTTTGCCGACGAAGTCTGCGTTTACTAAAGTTGATACATGAGGCGGTCTACCGCGAGGACCAGAGTGAAATTTTGCGTGAAACATTTTGCCGAGCATTTGTGCCAAAGGCGATTTCCGCAAGCGACCAACCCATTGCAGACAGAAGCTTTAAGCGGAGCAGAAAGATTGCCGGAGCTGGTTACGTGGCGAAGGATTATTTCACTAGCCGGCTGAACGACGATAATACAGAACCTTTAGAGGCATCAAATCCGCCATCTTCTTCGGCCGTGCAATCAGACAATAACGGCAAAAATGCACCCGTAGACGACATCGATGACAAGGATCTGATTATTTCAGACCTCTCATCTGATGATGGTGACGGGTCACGGTCTGCGTCACCCACTCTTACAAATATCAACGTCAAGGTAAGTTCAAACCCGTTCTCCGATAGTGAGTTTGGTCCACAGTTGCCGCCAATGGACAACATTTCTCTACAGCTTTTCGACTATTGCGACGAGATCTGGGGCCTGATTGGATGGATCTTCACTTGCTCTAGTGTCCCCGAGGAGGCATATGTGCGTCGTTGGGTTCAATGGAAAGCGTTTTTAGAGTTTTTAGTGGACGTTCTGGAGAGAGATCTTACATGGTGCATCGAAAAAAATGTTACAGGTCGTTCTGTCATGAAGTCGTGGAAGGAAATGTCGACTGACGTGAGCATGGTCACGGCGATCATGACTCATGTCAAGGAGCATGAGGGAGAGCTGGAATATGGAAACGTTTTTGAAAGTGAGCAGATGGAAAGAACAGAATTTCCAGAAATCGACGGGGCGCGGTATAATGAAGAGGCAGCACTACTGCGTGCCCGTTTCCTCGAGCTTCTTTTCAAGGTTCAGGAGACCAAAAAAGACCGAAAGGCTCTTTTGGATCTTTGCAAGACTTACATTGCCCACGATTGGTCCTATCGGGCACTAATCGGGCACGGGCCTACTGACCCACACATGCTCTCACGAATGGCATGGTGTGAAATCCTTCAAGGTAAAGGCTATGACAAGGAGCTGATACTGAGTTACCTGCTTGACACTGAACCCGACCACGACCTGCTCATTGCGCTTCTTCAAGCCGTTCCAGGGAAAAAGAGCGATTTTTACAGAATTAACTCGCCTGACATTTTTAATATTATCTTTGACGTCTTTTCCCGGTTCCTCAGCTCGCACACAAATGGTTATATAAGACCCCACTTAAAGGAA
>JAJLUK010000047.1:29330-109461 GCA_030570055.1 Blastobotrys chiropterorum
AAAAAAAAAAAAAAAAAAAAAAAAAAAAAAAATCTTCTTCAGAATATTTACGATTGGAAAGAATCTTTTAACGTGCAACTTCACTCGATCTGCAGAATAAGAATGGTGTATTGAGTCAGCTGCATAGTATTTTGGACCTTCTAACCAACTATGGACATGTTGGTTCAGCAACGTTCCTATGCATGTGACGCCTCCGTGTGGAGAGTTTCTACTATCGAGGCATGCATATTCATGCTAACTTAATCTATGCATACCAATGCTCCTATAAGTTCCATTTCCATCCTAGCCAGTATAAAATATACATGCACCAGCTTCTCTTACTGTCGACAACTTCATCATGTCTCAGCCATGGATCTTTTGCAATTATGCACGCTGTGGCAGTGGTGGCTGTGCGCACGCGTTCGGCTCGGTGTTACTTCGGCACAGCGTGCCGCACAGCCACAAAATTCCTGCCGCCAAAATTCAGCAAAACAAAAACAAATAAGGAAACGAGCATGATTGCGACAATCTTTCAGGAGATTTCAGCCGATTTCCCAGTTTGGGGTGTGTGTTGACCTGATCTGTCCACTGTCACGTTCAGAAGATCATGGCCGTTTGCTGTGTGTGCATAATCACGTTCTCTCCCGAGCCGCGCGGGCCCCAACAAATCAACAGCCACAATTCTGCGGACATATAAAGGACGACAGTGGCTGTCGAGTTTGAAAAGTCCAAATAGATCTACTGCTAGCATGAAACAGACGAAGCAGGTTGAGACAAACCCTGCCAAGTCAAAGCCCAACGAGGATGCAGAAGACGATGAGCCACAGCAACATAATGATCTAGACGCTGAGGGCAACCCCACAAGTGATAATAATAATGATCATTCGCAGAATTCTGGAAGCGGTACCACTGGTTGGTATTCGTGGGTCTGGAAAAATAGAAAGAAAGAAGGCACAGATGGATCCTCAGACTCACCGCCTCGGGAGGTTCAATCTGAGTCCGACTTACGTGCGAAGAATCAGCTCGCCCCATATCCAAATCCTGGCATCAAAGAAAGAACCAGCTGGTATTCGTTGTTTGGTAAGAAATCACAGCAAAACTCCGACGACGAGCAGGAGGAGAAGGAAAAGGACAAGCAGGATGAAGAAAGGGATGGAGATATGAAGGCTGGAAAAGATGAGAGCGACAAGAAGAATGGAAAGGATGAAGATGATAAGAAGAATGGAAAGGGTGGAGATAAGAAAAATGGAAAGGATGGCAGCGATAAGAAATCTGGCACGAAAACCCCAGATTCTACTAAGACGTGGGCCTTTTGGTCTAAAGAGAACAAACCAAATGAAGGCGAACTGGCAGTGTCAGGCGAATACAGTCAGGATCACCCCGAGCATGTAAAGAGAGCGCCCGAAGATGAAAAATCGGAAAGTGAAAGTGAGCAGCAGCAGTCACAAACACAACCTCAGGAACAAAAGCTCGCCCAAAAACCGCCAAAGAAGCAAAAGATCATTCGTCCAAACATCGTTGGTCCATCCGCAGATGAATGTTTTCCTATGTACAGTCAGGCTGAGCGGTTCCGCAGTTCTGTTAAGCGGATATCCGAATACCTGGCTCCGTCGCTTAAGAATCTCAATCAAGTGCATTTGCATGATCCGGTTTATCGAACGACTCCATTCGAAGTAAAAAAAGTCGTGGTAATTGGCGTTCACGGGTTTTTTCCCACGCGTGTCGTCAGATCTGTCTTGGGACAGCCAAGAGGAACGTCACTCAAATTTGCAAATGAAGCTGCTGAGGCAGTTGAAAGATGGGCGCAAAGACAGGAATTTGAGGTCGAAATCGAAAAAATTGCATTGGAAGGTGAGGGGAAAGTTTTGGATAGGGTGGAGAAGTTAGACAAGTTGTTGAAAAATTGGATAGACCATATACATGATGCGGACTTTATATTCTTTGCGGCGCATTCACAGGGAACACCCGTTGCAGTTCATTTATTGGCCCGGCTGGTTGAAGAAGGCCATGTGGAAAATAATCAGCAGTTGGCGTTATTGGGGATGGCCGGAGTGTCATTAGGGCCAATGTCCGGATTGGATCAAAAATTCTTTATGAAAGCATATTCATCGATCGAGTCCGACTCATTATCTGAACTGTTCCAGTTCCAAGATCTGCAAAGCTTTCAATCACGGAAATATTTGGATTCGCTACGAACAATCATCGCGCACAATTGCAAAATTGCCTTTGTTGGGTCACTAAATGATCAATTGGTCCCACTATACTCTTCTACTTGCATCCATCTCACTCATCCTAATATTTATAGAGCCGTTTATGTGGATGGCCAAGATGTTCCTCCCGAATTCATTTCCACATTAGTAACTTTAGCGCTGAGGTTGCGAAATATTGGTTCTTCGGATCATGGAGTTATTAAAGAAATTTCTGGTGCTCTGTCTGGTACATTGACAGGTGGTGGACATTCCAAAATGTACGACGAACAAAAAGTCTACGACTTGGCGTTGAGTTTTGCGTTAGAAACCACTCAGCCGAGCCATTCCATTCCAATAAAGGTAGCATCCGAATTCAAAGTGCCGAAAACAAATAGCAATCCGTTTATCTTGCCATGGTGTATGCGAGGCCTGCTGTCAGAAGCTCTGACACGTGAATCGCTTGCAGGACAGCTGAACGAACTTTATGATGAATTTGAACAATGGAAACCAGAAACCAAGGTTTTGAAAGATATGAAGTATCGATTGAATGCAATTCAGGCTAAATTATGATATAACTTTTTATACTTTGAATTGATTTCTAATGGCTTCATTGCGCTTTTTCAGAGGTGAGAAATCCTTATTACCGAATAATCCTGCGCTACTACTACTAGCGTTGGTATTGTCGCTGCTACTGCTGGTTGGCTTTTTGACACGTTTAAACAATGAACCAGGGAGATCTGGATCGTCTTCGTCTTCGACTGTTTGGAACGACTGAGCCTTCAACCGTCGCTTCTTTCTCTTTTCGGCAAACTTTGTTTTGTTCTTCGGACTAGCAGCAGCATCACCACCGCTATCATGTTTTTCTTCACCTGCCTCATCTTCATCGTCATCAAATAGAGAAATCTTCTTGTTAGTATTTTTACTAGTGAAAGTGAGTTGCGGTTTTTGAGATAGTCGCCGCTTGGTTTTAGAGCTTGTCGACGATGGCGTTGCGACTTGTGCATCTTTCTTGAGAGGAGACGGAGAGTTCACTGTTCGACCTGGTAAGATAGAATTACGTTGCAGAAATGGTGTCGTGGAGAATGAAGACGACTGTTTCAATGATGATGGGATTGCAGGTTTGTTCTTGTTCAAAAGAGCCGGTGAGAAGGAAGGCCGTGATGGTGATGATGCAGCGGTGACTTTCGCCATGTTATTGTTATTATTAGCTTTGGCTTTTAGAGTTTCCATTTTGGATTCCATAACCGATTTTTGGTTAGTGAATTGGGCCCTTTGTCGTTCCAGCTCTTTGTTAGCCTTCTCGACTGCTGCAGTTTGCTTATGCAGTTGAGACTTTAAATCACTGACTTCCTTCTTGAGGGATTTTTCACTCTTTTGAAGCTCCCCTTTTTCCCGTTCAAATTTTTCCAGGGATCGTTTATCGCCTTCTGACTTGGAATTGAAATCATTCAGTTTCTTGTCGAGTATCTTTTTCTCGTTTTTTAATTGTTTGTGTTGTTCCTGGATTTGTTTGAGGTTTGAAATTTCCGCAATCAGCCGCTGGTTCTTGCGCTCCAGTTCTAAATTGAGTTTGCTGTTGCCTTTCAGTGATGAGAGGTCATTTTCTGCCTTGCTCAGGTTCATCGTCAGATGATGATTCTGTGACGACAAAGAGTCAACCCTGTGGCTCAGTTCATTCCGTTCGTTCGTCAATATGGCCCTATCATGTTCCGAGATCAACCGCTCAACTTCCCGCTGCCGTTGCTGCTCTGCCAGCCCAAGCTTTTCGAGCTCTCGTGAACACGTCAAATATTCTTGAACACTTGCAACCAAGCTCATTTTGTTATCAGAATCCGTATTAATATCTCTGGAGATTTTTTAAGACGCGTCAAAAAGTTTCGGAGGGCCCAAAAGCTTTCCTGCCCCTGTTTTAGTTGCCTATCGCCATACTTTTGTGAGGGCTGATACAATTGTTCGGGTCGGGATGTATCACGGCCCATGAAAAGCCGTCGCCGCCATTATGGGGCCATAGCGAAACCCCGCGGGAGGCTTGATAACGTATAAATGGATCTCCAAACCGTCGGGGCGTCGGTGTAAGATATAATATGACGAAGCAATCCTGACCTGGGGCTAATGTTTCGTTAGAGCCGGAGCAGTTGGAAGCGGATTAGTGTTCCATCCATGTAAGAGACAAAAGTTTGGTGATTTATTGTAGTATTAACGCCAACCCAGTGGACACAATTCTGACCTTACAACAAACATCTACGAATTTCAGCTATTCGTTACCGTTCACACGATACTGGAGGGGATTAGGGGCTTCGCTCACTCTGACTGTGCCAGCGTTCACAGTATATTTGGTTTCCTATAGACAATGCAAACAGGAACTGGTCCCATATCTCGGAGAAGATGCATTCACCAATTTCGTACTTAGCGGTGCGGTTGCCGAGCTCTCCAGTAGCTTTTTTTGGACGCCAATGGAAATTGTGAAGGGCAGAATGCAAGTTTTAGAGCCCAACGGACACAACACATTTCGACTAATTAGATATATCTATCGCAAAGAGGGGATACGCGGTTTCTACAGAGGCTATTGGATGGGAGTTGGAGTTTATCTGCCGCATTCTGTTTTGTGGTGGACAAGCTACGAAGCTGCCAAAAAGTATTTGGCACGTGATTCGTCAGATGGGACGCTAACAGCGTTCAAGTATGGTATATCATCCGCCACTGCAAGCGTATGCGCAGAAACGGGATCTAATTTCCTCGATGTTATCAAAACCAGACAGCAACTGGCCATGGCGGCCGAAGTTTCTCAGCTGCGCCCAGACGATCACCAGAGTATACTCAAAGTAGCAAGAAACCTCATTAACGAAGTCGGCGTTTTTCGGGCGTTATTTAAGGGATTGCATATTCGGTTGCTTCATTCTCTCCCCACGTCTGTTCTTGCAATGGTCATTGTAGAGTCAATCAACCCGGACGTAAGCTCCGGAGACCAGAACCTGTCATGAACATGCATGTAAATATAAAACCTAATAACTCCTGTACATAGCAGCAATGTAACTCTTTTAGAGACGTGGATGTTATAAACAATATACCCTGCAGTCAACCTTCTTTCCAAAAAAAAAGAAGCTGCAGGAGGCAAGCTAGCGGCCGTCTTCACCACAAGTACAGCCACAATAAATGTGGCTGTATATTTCCCAGTCGCCAACCACCCAACACTTCGGGAGTGTTACACGTAAACTGTGATAAAACCCAAAGCCCACAACGGACTGACTGACTTTAAAAGACACAGAAAAATGCAGGCATCATCCGTGTTCGTCGCCGTTCTGGCATTCTTCGTGGCACTAGTCCAGGCAGGTATGGGTGCTGAGGAGGTGAACAAGTTGAAGGGCGCCGACGGCGTCATACGATTGACCGATAGAACCTTTGAAAAGGTTGTCGCGGGTCCTCGAGACTACACTGTGGCCGTGTTCCTCACAGCCGCTCAGCCTCAGTATGGCTGTCAATTCTGCAATCTCGTGGGCCCGGCAATTGAAAAATTAGCCTACAGCTGGGACCAGGACCATCCAACTGGCGACAACTTTTTCATTGCAATTGCGGATATCAAGGATACAGCCATGACTTACCAAAAGCTGCAATTAACTCATGCACCAAACCTCTGGATCTATCCTCCAGTCGAAAAAGCTACACCAATCCAAACTGGTTATGATCATTATCAATTCACTCAAGTCGAAGACCAGATTAATCCACTCCTAAGCTATTTCTCGAGAAAGTATGACATCAACATTACTATTCACGAGCCATTCAGATGGGACAGGCTTATTCTTTCCTGCGTTACTGTTCTTGTGTTGGGTGGAATTATCCGATTCGCCTACAAGCTTATCTTCCAAATTTTGCAGAAAAAGCAAATTTGGACTGCAGTTACTTTGGTGGCTATTCTCATGTTCACTGCCGGTCATATGTTTAATATGATCAGACGTACTCCATATATTGTGGGCGATGGTCACGGTGGTGCTACCTACTTTGTGGGTGGTCACGCTAACCAAATTGCGATTGAGACTCAGATTATTGCCTTGACCTATGCAGTTTTGGCATTTTCTACAATCTCTCTCGTGGTCAAGGTCCCAAAGATTCAGAACACTGCCAGTCAAAACTTGGCTGCCTTGTCTCTATGTATTGTCATCTTTGTAACCTTCTCCTTCCTGATGTCCAGATTTCACATCAAGAATGGCTCTTATCCATTCCAATTGATGGATATTTTCTAAAATATATATGAATAGACTATTCACGTTATCAGCTCAAGTCTGTCATAACGAGCACAGTATTGTATGCATGAGCATACGGGTTCAGAAAAAAAAATAAATATACTTAAAAATTATTACATATTAGATACAATACCATTCGGCAAAAACGCTCCAGGCATTTCCTCTGTCAGCCAAAACCAGTCCTCTCCAAGTGCCGATTTCAGTACATTTGATGGAATTCTCCCACGTGCCAAACACCACGCTATCTTCTGAGCCACCTTTTCGATACAACTTTGTGATTTTCCCTGAGGGCGATTGGACTGCAATTTTCGTTCTTCCGAACCCCGCACCTGCGGTGATTCCCTTTGCAGGATGTTGCTTAACCGAAAAAATGTACGTGTTCTCATTCACAAGTTTCTTCACTTGCGGTTGCGTGACGTAAATATCTTGTCTTTGACAGTGAGGGGTCGGATGCCTAGTGACAAATTCGAAGGGCGCATTCTGACCAGCATGTGTGATGCCCACTGAATAACATATTGGCAATCCAGACCGGTTAGGTGATTGCAGAGTACCTTTATCCCCGAGGTAAATATTCAGCACTCCCTGTGTGATTGGGTCAGGTAAAAATGCTTTGACCCGGATGTATCGTTTATTATCCTGCCAGTAGGCTTGGGCCAAGCCGGGTATTGGCGGCTCTGTGTCGTCAAAGGCTCCGGACGTCGGATTACCGGGTTGTACTTCTGCAATCATATCAACTCCATGTGGAACTGCAATGTTTAATTCAGCCATTTCATAGTTATTTAGCCGGGTAGTTCCACTGTGGTAATCTAACATTTTCATGTTATTTTCAAAGGCTACTGCGCCCACTAATGGCAGAGCCATGACATCTTGTGGGTCCATAGATGGGACGATGTGTTGGTCGAAATCCATGGAGGGGACATGAGTGTAAATCATTTCGTTCGGAGAGGCCATGAAGTAAAAATGGTTGACAGAAACTCCTTTTTCCATTTTATAGTAGGAGTCTCGTGTAGGGAAGCTGCTGCTTGCCAACGCGGCGTCCATAATCTTCCATTCATCATTGACAATAACACAATTCCAATAATGATTTACTGGTGGCGCAACGCCAAGGCGTTCCCAAATCTCGCCAGGTATTTTCAAATGCCCGCTAACAACATCACAGGGAATTTCCAGAGTATCACACATCACTTTGAAGCATAAGGCCAACTCCCTCGGAGTCGCCCGCCTTGTTTGCATCAATCGCGACAATGAAGCGGTAATGTATTCAGGATCCATCCGTTCTTCTTCATCATCCTCCTGGTAGTCTTGTTCCCAGTGAATTTTGGAAGCGCAGAAATCGAAAATCGCTCGCAATCGGTCCAAATCATATTCAAATTGTCGACCGATTCGGCTGGCGGCAAACGCCTCTGGAGACATCATTCGTGGCCAGCTGTTCATTGCGAATATCGTAGAATCAACGTGGGAGAAATCTTGGTTCCTTGGGTCAAGTCTTCCATCGCCCCACGTACCAGATCCATTGGCAGTTTCATTTCCTTGGATCTTAGACAATATTTCGATTGGCTCAAGAATAACGTGGCCTTCCATCTCTCTCTTTTTCCTTCGCTCTTGTCGTTCATTCTCTGTGATGGAATTGGCTCGATGAACGTCTCTTCTGACTTCGATCCAATTGTTGCAAGCTGCTTCGGGGTCCGCGCCGCCAAAGTTATCTTTGAAGAAGGACTTCCCTAAGGAGGCCCTGGACAGTCTATTTTTGATGGAGGACGAAGTGAACGATTTTTTGGAAGACCTAGATTTTGTTCGTTTTAACGAATTACTAGACTCGCTTCCAAAACCGGGATATTTTTGCTCTGCAATGGGCTTGTCGTTTCCTCCCGTGAAAATCTTTTTCAGAAAACCAGCTGAGCGCTTGAGCTTGAGGGACTTTGAGGAGGCTGTGTCATAGTTGGATGGCTTTGCGTTTGGCAGTTTCACGGGAACTTCAGAAATAACAGTATTCTCTGTTAGGTCACTTTGGGTATCAATGGACGGTCGATAGAATGAATTGTGCTTTCTTCGTGCAAGAGATCCGGCGGATGTGGCGCTTTCATTACTATTAGTCGAGGTGTTCAACCCTGCAGTGTTGAGGCTGTTGTTCATGTTATTGGCTGACCCCACTGACGACGAAAAGCTCATTGTCGTGCGATGACGAGAAATGCTATTTTCAGAAGACGAATGTCCATACAGGGAATTGTAAGAATTAGGGTCGAATGGGATGTATTTGGAATCGTATTCCTCCTCACTCTCCTCATGAAGATGATTATGATGTTGGCGTTGGGCACTGTGGACTTTTTGTGGACTTGAACTTCGAGATGAAAATTGATGTGGCTGTCGAGGGTCGTACCCCAGTGTGTTATTACTATTCGTTTTCATGTGGTAGCTGCTGTTGTCGTAATCGTAGTCATCGACAGCCGTGACTGATGTGGTATTGCTTCTGTTGGTGTCATCCATTTGATCCAAGCTTTCCATCAAGTCATCCATTGCATTTCTCAAAGGTGATGGGGTTCTTTCCAAATTCGGCGAATGGCCGCCACCTCGTGGGGTTTGTGGTAGATTATGTGCTTGTCGTGAAACTGAATGTGGAGGCGGTACTGGAGGTGGTGCGTCATACTCTCCGGTATGATCGTCAGCATAGAAATCTGATTCATCTGAATAGAATCCTTCAGCCTCATCATCTGGGTAATAATCATATCGTTGTGAGTTATGAGCAGGCGGAATAGGCTGTGCCATTTCCGATTGACTCTGCCCAAGCTCATTGGCTACTTCATTCAAAAAATCAGTTCGGGAGCTTGTTCTTCTCTCCGTCACTCCTGGCGACGGCGTCCGTGATCTTCTTTGCTGATGTCGAGTGGTATTGTTGTGTGCAGTGATTGGTGGTTTTGGCGAGGGTTCTCGCGAAGAAATACGGCTGCCACCAGTTGGAGACTTGTCATTGTTGCAGTTACCATCACTGTTCTTCTCCGTATTCTTCTCGACTGCAGGTATTGGCACGTCCGAGGACGACTTTTGTTCAAGAAATTCGACAAAGTTACATGGAAAAGACCCGACGACTTTATTCCTCTTTAGCTTGCCTGTCCACCAATTACCATCACCAGTGTTCAAAACTTCAATAATATCGCCTTCAACGAACCCAAGGTCGCCTACATGGAATCAGTTCTAATGTTCAACAGCAGTGGCGGATATAAACAAACTTACGCTTCTCCTCTCCGGACCAGGAATATATCGCCTTCACGAAACAAGGGAACGACGTTGGTAAAGTGTTTACCATCTCTCTTCTTATTCTTTAGCAAACGATGCGTCGAGAGGGCTACAAAATATTTTTCCAAAAATAATTATGTATGTATTTCGCGAATGCGGACTGAGGGCTTTATTCAAATTAACTGTGTCCCGTCAATCACTTATCAAAACATCCCAAATAGGAAACACCCAAACAAGATTCGGATGTGTAATGTAGTGGGTGACAGTGATTGAGCCGCACAGTGCGGCGGGCGTGTTCAACATTAGCGCGATGCATATAGTTAAGTCTAATTTGAAGACCGTATATTAAGCAGTGGTCCTTAATTTTGGTTGCTTTCAATTATAACGGTCATCGGGAGTCCATATGACTGTGCCGTAGTAATGCGCCGTGGCTGCTGCACATCTATAAAAGCATATGCATAAAACAACGCGCCTTTGAAGTCACCTAGGCGTAGAGAAATGTTGCCGCCATACTATGTGTTTTTACGCATAACACGTATATGCATATAACCTATGTCATACCATCGCTACTACATGCTGGTGTTCGAACTGTTAGTGCATGCATATATGCATAGTATGGTATACATATGCGTACAGCTGTGCATATACTATTACACATATGCATATGCATATGACATACCACGAATCCATTCCAAAGCATGTGCGTATGCATAGGTATGCATAAACGAATCACCTCGTTTTGTAAACATTGCTGTCTCTTGGGAACCCCATAGGAAAATAGAGCTATTATGGCGTCGATAATACTTTTTTGACTTCACAGCGCTGTTATGATGTAGAGGCATTATCTTACCAGCCAAACGAGCTATGCATACCTACTCTTTGCTCAACCACCATCCTCATAACACTATGCATACCTGAGTTAGTTGTGCCCAACCTTATCTAATTCTATCCAGTACAACTTCGTCCCTTCTGGAGAGTCAGTGGGCGTTAGATCCAGTCACATTAGGAAATTCTTCGAATGAGATCCGCCCAATTTAATGAGCCATCGGTACAGGCGACATACGTATCAGCTGAAGAGGGCTTTCTGAAAAATAATGAGGATGATGGCATGATCATGAGTATATAACTGAAAATTAAAAGCAAATCCGCAATCATAATACGTTTTCGATTCTATATAACTTTGTATGGATGGTGGCCGTTTTTAAAACGAAACCGCAGTGTAGAGCTCGGTAGTCATATATGTAGGTCGCTCGGACAAGTTCTATGATTTGCCTTGGATACTACGCATACCTCGGAGAGCCAGCGGATGGAGCGACGTTACAAAATCATTGGGTGGGCCTAGTCCCGGATCATCTCTAAATGTGCAAGTTCAGACACAGAAAGAGTTGGAACTTATATGCATGCATATGCAGCATACTCATAAGGAGTTCCGGAAAAAGATAAATATATAGCATTTGCCTCGAAATAAATCCTGTGTTTTGTTTCTTATTTCCGACGAGTCTGGCAAAAAGAAATTGGGCCACCCAAATAGTATTTTATTTAGAAGATATCACTTCCGAAAAACGTGGACATCATCTTGCGGCGTGAATCTATAGTGAACATTATTGTTGGTCAACTAGCAGAAAGAGCAGCATTTCTCCGCCCGTCGAAATGTACCTTTCTGGCCCACCGTGGGAAAGACCTCCTGAACGAAACAGCAAACGATTAAAAGCAACAGGAAAATATTACACCAAATTGATGGAAATCAAAGACGAATTTACTCGAAAGTGGCTAGTCGTTTTTGATGGCCAAGAAACGGGACAAGGTTTTAGAAAGGTGGTGAAGAAGGTGAGGTGTACGGCGGACAGCACTTGAGGTTGGCCGGCATCATGAAGAGGTACCCATGGCATATTATTAGTACTCTGGTCCAAGGTCTCCGCCAAATCCGCCGCCCGCAGAGAGTGTCTACTATGGCAACTAGCCGCTTGACCCTGTTTCTTCGAACTGATGCTTATGACAAACTATCATCCATCCTTATCTAGGTATTCATGATTCCCAGTTTGAAATTGGAGGAAAAAAGAAAAAAAATATAATAATGAGCTCACCGGAAATTTTTCAAACGAGGATTGTAGGTACGTACTGATCGACATCTGATTGTCATATCTATCCCAACCATGAAGGTTGGCAGGCACACACATTCGTTGATTGGACTTGTCAGGCGTTATATTGCCAAGGAATGATATTTTCGATGTATCGAGCCGAGGATTAAAATTCGGTTCGAGTGCGGTTCGTTTACATTGTCCGATCGCTTGCACATATAGTAAGTGTCCCTTAGCAAGCGCGCGACACATTATGTCATAGTGTGCTCAGTACCCTCGTTCTGTCGTTCGCACTATAAATATGACATACGCATGCTTCTGCCATCTAATATGTGTCACCTATATTAGTACGTCATTAGATATGAAATTTTCGTACGTTTCTCTCTTTTTAACGGCAGCAGTTGCGACGCGTGTCTTTGCTTTGGACTCATCAGTACCTAGTGGGTTTGAATTTCGTTTAAAGAGTACCGTACCTCTTCAGCAGAGGTTAATGTCGCGCCATCGTCCAATCATACCAGACAGAATTCCGGTTCTGGAGAGTATCCAGAAGGATTACAATATGCTGGCCTTATTAGTGGCGCGCCATGTTACAGCAGGTGCGTGAATCGAAGCACCGTGAAAGACCAAATCATACTACGAAAAGAAGGGTCGGACTGCGGTGCTTTTATGTTCATGCCTATGAAACGTACTGCTGTCGGACTTTGTACCATCAATCTATAACTGCCATCGGATGGCAGGTTGTTATGCAGCTGGTGTGCAATAAGCCCGGGGATTTTTTGGTCTAACTCGCTTCCTAACGAAAGTTATATTCATGAATGTAATCACGTACTTTGTAGATATGCATACGCATACAAACCAAGTTCTTTGTGCATACTCTTATATGCATATCATACATATGCATATGAACATAGATGCGAATGGATATGCATAATTATATCAGATTAGTGGCTATATAGCTTTTATGCATTCCAGAGCTGGATCCCCAAGCGTTAACGGGTAATGAGCTAAGAAATGCTTATTATTTTCTGGGAATAACTCGATATGCCCAACTTGATTGGTTCATTTCGTACGTATGCCAGAGAGGTATATATATGAACACATATGAACATATCATATGCGTATAAGTGAGAACCAATGCATATGTATGCATAATTGAGTCATACATGGCACACAGAAGAATTTTGGACAGCTTTCTCAAATCTATGAGCATATGACATATGCATATGTCATACGTGAAGCCAATTTATTCGCGCCAACAGCATATATATTTGTAAAGCAAAAATTCCAGTAACAAAGGTCAAATAACTTTTTTCATACAAAAGGGATAACATTGAAAAGCCACTTAGGTGATTATAGATTCGTCTCTTCATACAAATCTAGTTTAGGTTAATGCAATTGAGTTTGATAAGCAATCTTCTGATCATTACCCCCGTTAAGAGGCACTCGTATCATGAACTACTCTACATAACTATTAGGCCCAATTAAGGAGCGATGGACAAGCCAAAATGGGGTCTGTTTGAATCCCCATAAATGCTCCATGCCTCAGTCATTTCCACGGTTCCTGCCTTTCTACGGGGTTGCATTTTTAGTTGCCGGATTTGGGAGAAATTACGCCGTTGTCGGAGCAGCGGCTTATCTTGCGGCTGCCTTCGGGATTTCCGAAAAGTATATAAGTACGAGAATTGCGGGAGCTGCCCGAGAATATCCGTCAAAAAAAACATGATATTTTCAAAATTTCTACCATCAATTAACGTGCTTATTGGTACCACTGCCTTGACATTTCAGGTGACTATACTTTACCCGTGGCACTTGAAGCTTGACGAAGAACTAAAGACTTTACAGGATGAAAACCAGCGACTAGCGGCTTTGGTCAATCGGATGGGAAAAAAAGAGTTGACGCAAAAATAGGCATATCGTCTGGTATTTTGTTTGTGGACAGGTTTGGCTGATAGATTTTTGGGAAGCATTTTCAGGGGAGATAGAGGACGGGAGTAATAAAATAATAGTTAAAATAAAGAAAAAATTAGACCTTTTCTATTTCAGCTTTTGCTTCTTGCCAACTTTCAAGGTTCTTTCTAGCCCACTCAGCATGACATTTGATATAGGAACGCATGATTTTGCGGAGGTCTTGTTCTTTTTGTTTCTGGAACCGTTCCAGATCTTGTTTAACCGAGCCGGATGCATCTTCAATGTCTTGCTTTGCAGCCGCCAGAGCCTCTTCCAGTTGCGAAATTTGTTCTCGGGTTTTACCAATGTTAGATCTACGGGTAGCTTCTGGGTCAACGTCGATAAACCCATGAATTGCATGGTTAAGCTTACCAAATCCGGGAATTTTAAACACACCGGATTTCTTCGTTTTTGGAGTTGTATCTACTGCATGCGTGGGAGGGAATGATTCTTGCGCAGTTTCGGACGATTCAGTTTCTTCTGATGAGCTTGTAGGAGGATTATTGAGTCGGCTGTTGTTGGCAACCTCGCCGAGATCTCTTTGAAGATACTGATTGATTCGTTGTGCCTCTTGTTCTTGGCGTTCCAACGTTTCGAGAGTCTGTTTCTTTTGTGTGAGAGTATCTGCTGTAAGCTCCTTTTGAAGGGCCTTTTGTCTTCGATATTTCAGAACTTGTCGCACCACTACGGCAAATTGTGCCGATTCTCCCAGCGGCTCGCTGAATGATTCAGATAACGCTGTGACAAGCGCTTCAGTTGAGATGTAGCTGTTATCGACAGCTTGGCCAATTTTCTCAATTGAGCTCGCCAAGTTCTCATGCTCTTCTAAACTGAACCCATTAAACTTGGCACCCAATTCAGAGTAATCCGAAGCCATGTCTGAATAGCGCTTGATGATTCGTCTGTTGACTTTTTCCAACCCACCAACGATTACAGATTCATATTCTTTAGCATTCTGCTCCGCCTCGTCAAACGTGGTATCCGACACAACACCTTTTAGCTTTGCCGACGACGATGGAGTCGGAAGATAGCTATGTGCCATGGACCCACTGGCAGTATCCAGCGGAGGCGCTTTAAGAATGTTCTTAGGCAAATTAGAGACGGGAGGAGTGTTCAACACTTCGCCCCAGGACGAGTTAGGATCCAAAAACCGATGGAAAACAGGATGTTGGCGCACTTGTTCCATACCCGCACAGCGATTCAGGAACACAGCAAGCATACGCTGTCTATGCTCTATAATGGTAGTATCCTCCTTTGCCTTTGTCGGAGCCGCTGCATAATCCGACATTGTATGCTTTTCCGGAATGGGCGGGATTATGAGAGTGGGGAATAACCTGGTGAGAGTGGTTCTCAACGATTCAAACTCTGAATATCTTCGTCTAACGGTCAAATCATGGAGTTTGATGGTGTATGCAATGAATCCTCTGGAGTTGCCCTCATGGCTCTTCCCAGCGTCAATTATGGTAATTTCTTCGTCGTTGTTCTCTGCTAAGATCTGCTCAACTCTAGACGAATAGGATCGTGCTCCACCAGAAGTATGGGCTGTGCTGTTGCCTTCGTTATCCCCGCCTCGGTCCGCGTCGTTATTGCTGTTCACAGAAACATTGGAAAACTCATTGGTCGCAGAGGACGATGTAGACAACCGCCGGTCAATGTCCGCAAATGGATTGTTATCTTCAAAGTCTGCCATGCTTCTGTGCTTGTCGTGGTCCTATCTGCCGTGGATGTTTCTTGTCTTTGTGATAGTAGGCCCACCCATTGCGTCCACATCGCCCAACGCCAGATCCGGAGACGGTTTACCGGTCCCAACGATTTTGTTATGGGGTGGGTTATAACACGGCCAGTTTACAAGTAGGACCGGAGGATCGCATGGACAAGACGAAAGCAGGCTTCGCTGAATAACTGAGGCAGTTAATAGTAATTTTTTTTGGCGTAATTTGGAAAAGATAGTTTCGTTTTTGCCGTATAATTGAGCTAGATGCCTATGTACGCATACCCTATAACGCAAGTTACTTTGTGTTTACTACTGCCCGAAGTCTATGGGGTCAACAGGTATTGACTAGCAATTAAGCGGGTGTTATTCTATGAAATAGGTTGGAAGAAAGGAGAACTAATCTCCGTGAGTGCTTCGACAAATGCTTTTGCGTCTTTTCTAGAAAAGCAAGCCGCTCACAGGCATGCAAGCTCCTAGAACCTTCCGGAAGCATGTATCGCCTCCGGCGGAATTTTTTTGTTCAAAAAAGAAGCAAAAAGAAAGGATTCCCGCTTCGCGGGGACTGTGTGCACCAATACTCTTGCCTCTTTTCTAGACACTCACTCTACGTAATACGCGACACTACTCAGGGGTAATAACCGACACACTCCCTAGAAATCACGCTCGACACACAACGGAATAAGCACCCTTTCTCCGAAAGAGAAAAAAAAAAAGAAAACAATTTCGGTCCAAACTTCGACATTGAGGTATCTTATCTAGGCAGTCTTAAAAGCCAAAAACGCCAACGGCCCTATGTAGAAATAAATAAAGTGCTTTGTCTCATGAGTAACGTAGCTGCCAAAGTTCTTGCCAACAATGCAATGCCAGGTGATACCGAAACGCTGGTCTAAGTCTTTCTTAATCATTGCCGCAATGTCCTTTTCGACAGAGTATCGTTCAAGGGCCGAAGAAGCTACATAACGTGATTAGCGTGAGACATGCCAATTAACCCTACCATACTCACCAATATCCAACACAATTTGCTGCATATTCTCAGCCTTCACGTGGGAGGATTAGTCCAAAGTTCCTACGTGAACTTGGGTGTCAATATAGACTCACCATATCAACCGACTTTATGACCGCTATATCGTTTGCTCTGTTAGCACATGAACCAACTTGCATATACTCGCCCAACTTACGCTTTGACTTTTCTTGCTTGGCCTCCGGGGTGCTGCTTTTAGGATCCATAGTTCTCAAACGTGCTGCAAATCTCTAGGGAAGGATTTTGTATCTGATGCGAGGTTGTTCGTGTTTACCATAACGGCCTAGCGCGCGTTTTTTGCGTCCGCGATGCCCGACTCCACACTCTTTTCGCTAGCCGAGGCGTTCTGAACCCAATCAGTTGCCAGCCTTCGCAATTACGTTTTGTTTACTGTATTAGTGTATTAGTGGTGTGTAGGTAATATGTAGATAATATGTACAGCAGCGAATTAAATTACTCGTGCTCTTTTGGGGCTGCGGTCGAGCTCTCTTCGTCCGTGGCAGGCTTCTTCTCAAAATTGCTTTTGGGAATACGCTTGTTGGTGAAGAATAGAGCTGAGACCAGACCGCCGAGCATACAGGCTAACCCGTAATAAATAACGTCTTGGAATCCTTTGACAAATGCGTCAATGATTCGATCTTCAGCTTGTTGAGGTAGTTGCCGGATGAGTTCCGGGCTGTTGAGTAGAGAGATTGGGTCGACGTTGCCAGGTAACTTGAGGTCTTTAAGCTGTGAGGTAAAGATGACAGATTGGATGGTCTGACCGAGAGCTGAACCAACAGTGCCACCTAGGGATCTGAAAAACCCAATCATGGCAGTGGCAATGATGACTCCACCTTGGTCCTTAGGGGCAGCCACTTGCGAGGAGAGAACAATGGATTGCATTGTTGAACCAATGCCCACACCAGGAAGAATCAAATAGCCAATTCTCTTGGACAGAGGTGAATTTTGATCCAACATTGACATGAGCCCAAATCCGATACTTCCCGCAGCAGTCCCCCAAAGCGCAAATGGTTTGGTGTGCCGCGACTTGGAGACCAAGATCCCCATGATGATGGAGGTGATGACCACAGCAATGATCATCGGTAAAAGATCAATACCAGAATGCATTGCGTCAGCGTTCTTCACCACCTGGAAATATGTGGACAGATAAAGCACTGCAGCCATGAATCCGGAGAAAATGAAAAAGATCGAGATGCATGGGGCCATAACTTGTGGGATTTTTGCCACTCGATACGGTATAAGCGGGTTTTTGGAATATTTAAAGTTGTATCCTCCAAAAATAATCAAGAGCACGCCACCCACCACAAAGAAGGAAATAACCAGAGCAGAGTCCCATGGCTTGTCAGTTGAACCGAACGTAAGCGCTAGCAAGACCAAGACAAGACCTGAAGCCAAGAAAAAGGTACCAATATAGTCAATTTTCAACAGCTTTTCTTTCAAACTACCTCGCGGCGGCGGTGGGTTGAAAAAGTACCAAATGAAAAACAAGGCGACCCCCCCAATTGGCAAGTTGATGTAGAAACACCATCTCCAGGAGACGTGAGAGGTGAACGCACCGCCGACCAAAGGTCCAACAACAGAGGCCATCCCAAACGATGCACCAATTAACCCTTGGACCATACCACGCTTATCAATGGTCACAATTTCAGTGATAATAATAAAAGTCATGACTTGGATACCACCGCCACCAACTCCGGCCAAGACTCTCCCTCCAATGAGCATGTTCATTGAGTTTGCCAAGGCGCATACCAAGCTTCCTGCCTCAAAGAGGATAATTGCAACAATCATGGTGTATTTCCTGCCGAAAATTAGAGAGATTTTACCCCAATTCATCGCCAGGACAGCTGTGGGTAGCAGGAACCCCGAGGCAATCCAACTGATCTTACCAAAATCATGGAATTTGTTACCAACCGTACTAAGAATTGTTGCCACAATAGTCTGGTCCAATGCCACCAAGAACATACATAGTAATAGCGAGAGGGCACAGAGCAATAACGGAACCCCGTGCAGCACTTGATCTGCTGCAGTGGTACCGTCACCAGCACTTTCTACCACAACCTTATCATCGTTGTCACCACCAGGCCCTTCACCAGGAGGTGGTTGGTGATAATCATTACTGTCATCCGTATTATTACTATTATTATTCGACGGCTTTAGATCATCCGTCCCATTGTCAGACACTCCCTCTTCCACTACAGGGTAGGACGCAGACTCTTGAGAAAAAGACTCTGAATTGCTTTTTTCATCCATTCTTCATTTAACACATGCGATTCAGCTTTTATGGTGGCATCAGGCTAGTGACTCCTTGAACCCTTTTATAGAGTGAAGTGCGGCGAAAGAGGCGACCGGACGTCCGACAATAACAGGGTGAGACATTGTATGTTTCACTCTTCCATAACGGCCCTCCGAGCATGGGTATACCTGGTAGTCGCAACCCCGGAAACATGGCCGGAGATAATTTAAATCCCGGCGGTTAAAGCCGGTCTTTCGAAAATTGCTCTGAATTGGGTCGAGGTTTGTGAGGTTGATTATATGGAATCCTCTGGACCTTCCTTCCCCGGTCGTTCTCAACGTACGGCTGTATTCCCCGGTGTCTTGGCGGCGCTATTATCAGCCGGATAACCGTTCGGTGGTGCTGTTGACAGGAACTCCGATCGGAGGCACGGCTGACTCCGGAAACACCGCGCGCGCGCTACCTACCCAAAATAGTAATAAGCCGACCTTTTTACTGGCGGAGATGTGACAGATGCCCAACCGGGGCTCCGGTTGGCGGAATTGTGGGATAGCAGAGTGGCATAGAACGTTACATATAGTCGCTTTGTAGGCGGGTCTTCCGTATATAGACCGTATCAATTAGAAATGACATAAATAAATAAATGAGCATGTAGCTTATACATAAATTCGCGCACTCATAGTTTGGTTGGTTAAATGGTATCTTGTAGGAGCTATTATTACCGGGGTCATCAGCCACTCTGCGGCTTCTTTACAGAGGTGGTTTATGAAAAGCAAAAACGAACTATCGAGTTCGGGTGCATACGATTCAGAAAAACATTCATATTTCCCAGTACGAGCTACTGGCCTCGCAGGGAAAACCATTTTTTTGTTTCTTTTCGGAGAAAAAAGAAACTGTGATGGCGAAAGCGCACTAAGAGACGATGCCTCCGCTTCAGTAGTAAAAAAAACAAAATCATCTGTAAAGGCAGCTACCGTACAGGTTTCCATTTAAAAAAAAAAAAAAAAAAAAAAAAAAAAGGCCCTCGAGGAATAGCTTCTGCGATGCCTCATTTGGAAATGAGGCCCTAACCTGATATGGAATAAGGCACAGGGGTGGACTTTATCTCATAACATGTGGTACCTCCACCAATTGCCAACGGAGGTTATACTCATTTTCGTCGAGAAACTGGAACTTGCCGGGTTGTTAGTCTTACGTGAAACTTGCCAAAACCTGAAAAGAGAAGCAGATGCCACTCTAAGTTCGAGTTGGAAGTCGGTCTTGACTCAGCAAAGCTGTTCGACCCTCAATTGAACTCACACTTGACTCTTTCCAAGGGGATGGAAGCTTAGTTCGTGAGTCCAATGTAGAGGAGGTGTAACCAGCTGCAGATTCAGTTTTGCTGTTTCACCGCACCAAGGTCATTAAACTGGTCTTCACATCCCCTTCGTTGAAATGCCCTCTATCCGAATATACACGGTTCTCACCCCAATTTTACGTCGAGACCGCTTCCACAGTCGACAGCGCTTTTAATACCATGGAGAGTCTGCCGCATTGTGAATTGCAGATGGTGCGTAACTCTTCGGAATCCTCGGTACTCATTTTTGCGCCTGGAAGTACCTCGATTATCGACAGTTTAAACCAAACAAGTCTGAATGTTTTAGCGTTTATTACGCTCGTCCAGAATAACTTTATCGGACCAGATGACGGTTTCAATCGAGCCAAAGTTTCAAAGCATCACTTTGAACTCGACAATCACGGACGTGTCGTCAGTGTGCTTTCAGAAGCCAGCGAACTCGAAGATCTCTGTTTTAACGCATCCACAGATGTTGTTGATAAAATGAGTGCACATGACAAAATGGAAAATCGGATGATTATGGTTGATTTATTTCCTAACATCTCCCTTAACATACCCGTCGTTACATCGTTGGAGAATGCTTCATTTTCTGCGTTCAAATGGGTTGTGAGGCAGTTGGAAAAACTTGAAATCCGTGTGGAGAGACGACATACAATGTAATTTCTGGCCTGTGCAGAATTCCACTCCAGTGGGCTTAATGTTCCATGCTTCGGAGCCGGCTTTTTGGTTTATGAAGTCTTTGGCCACCTGCTGAAATTGTGTCACCTGAAAGAGTTGGAGTTTCACTTTTACTCAGAATATGGTGAAGATAGAAAGTTCAGTGAATTTATCAATACTGCTATTGAGCAAAGGGACGTGCCGATACACACTGTTAACTATCCTCTCCAAGTCGTTCGTCGTCGTTATATTCATATGCATACAATAGTTTTAGCTGACGAACAGACCGTCTGATAACACAAGAGTACGCACGCACATCTGTATAAAGATGATTCTCAAACCGTTGTATTGATGATCTATAAATAAGTGTATGCATAGCTACTAAACACAAGCAATTCCGAGGTTAGCCAATCGTTTGTTAAAAGACTGGTTCGTCGCAGACATATTGCTCTTGAAGGCTCCAATGTCGGCCATTAAAGAATCATATTCCTCCTTGAGACTGTCATAATTATTGGCAATGGCGGACGATGATAACTCAAAAGCGCCCACATTTTTATTAGTAACTTCTTTGAGGTGCTCCGTTAATAGTCTGTTGTGTCTAGCGACTGCACTACTTTCGGCCTGAATTGCTTTACGCTTGTTTTCTTCTGTAATAGCCCGCTCTTCATAAAACCGAATGGCGACTTTTACCTTTTCAAGTTCCTGCTTGAATTGGTCCTCCTCCTTTTGATGGGCGGAGTATTGGACAAGAGTATTTTGTAGACTGTTAATTCGTTCCTGCATTTCCTCAACCAATTTATCGCGATCAGCACCGGAAACGATATCTTGATTGATGACGGCTTTGTTCTTGATCTTCTTGGCCTGGTCAGCATACCTTAATGTGCTCAATGTTTCGTCGTAGTCAGTTGGAGCAATACAGGCCACCATTGCTGTTTTACTGTTTCCGCCAATGCTGTCCTTCAGTAGCCAGGTCAAAACCGAATCACGGTACGGTACCAACTGTTTATTGTTGCTTCCGTTTATGCTACTGGACGCTGCCAAGGACGCAATCACTCGTCCCAGTGTGGTCAGCGATTTATTAATATTCGACCCTTCCCGCAATCGTGCGCCAGTAGCACCTGAGGAGCTTGCTCGTTCGGAACCGGCCAAATCAACAAGCCTAATTCTGGACACTTTTTCTTCAGTTGTGTCACTATCAGGGTCAAAATGGACTTGCTTCACGACCAATGTGAACACTGCATGTGATCGACTTGATTCATTGTTCATTTTGGTAGACGCCGTCACTCTCGCTTTGTTGCCTTCATTAATGTATTTCATCACCTGATTAAGGTCTTTTACCACATACTCGGACAAATCCTCAACGTATGGCCCATCGGTTGGCGATTCTCTGACGCGGAGTTTGACGAATCCATCAGTTTTGCGTTGTTTGCTTGGAACAAGGAGATCCCTCACTTGTTCATTATAAACTTCAAAGTAGGAAATCCGAACTGTACAGCTCACATTGGATGTGATCAACTCATCAATCCGTTGAAACAGGTCACTACAGGTGCGTGGGATCAAACCTGGGTTTTCTTCATTGCCCATCATAGTGTACGATTTACCAGACCCAGTCTGTCCGTATGCAAAGAGACAGGTATGGTAGCCTTCCATGTTATGGTCGAGGAACTCTTTACCAATACTGTTATAGACAGATTCCTGGGTCGCAAAATGTTCATCTTCAGGGTTTAGCGACCAGAAGCTGTGATCGAAGTAAAATTTTCGCGGTTCATTACTCCGGGCAGTGTTGTTTGCAGGAGGAGTGATTGTAGTACTTTCTTCTGCCGGATCCATACCGATAAGGCTTTTCGCATTCTTCACGACCTCTCGATCCAAAAACGGCCTCACTCGAACCACAACTCGAACGTTTCCAGCTCCTCCCCCTGCCGTCGAGATCGAACCAGAGGGTGAATCTGGATAAAAGTCGATAGCTGATTGCGGCCTTGGCTTTGTAGGAGACGAGGAAGCTGATTTGGGCCTTGGAGACGGCGTATCATACTTCATCGATGACATGTACAAACTGTTTGGTCGAGCAGTAGCCGATTTCTTCATTGTGGGTGTTTGCGGTCTGCTCCCTGAAGGTGTTCCTGGACGGCTTGACGCCCTTGAGGATCCAACTGGGATCTTAGACATGCTGGGCAAATAAATAATGTGAAAGAGGCGGCGGGCAGGTCTAACGTGCGATGTTAAAGAGTGGTGTGTGTGTATGTGTGTATCACAGTTTACCTTTGGCCTTCAAATTGTTTGTTTACATGTGTTTATCACCTTCTCTTTTGGGTAATGGGAGGTTTTCCCCTTTGGACGTCACGTGACTCTATGCGGCGGAGACTCAAGCCAAGTAAGTTAGGCGAATTGATTCGTATTGCAAATTACAAAAAAAAGTGGAGGAGTGCACAGTTGTTTAATGTATTGGCCCCTCCTAGCTTGAGAAGGGCATCTAATAAAATTTGCAGGTACACTCGCGCTAATGAACTAGCTATAGCCGATATAATCCGGAGTCCGCATTTAGGGTTACAGAAATAAGGGCAATAATACCTTTAGTGTGTCGTGATGACCTGATTCATCCTAGGTTAATCATAGCCTATCTCCGAATATTAGTTAGGTCGTTGCCGGGATCAGTCGATATCGATATCGACCGATATTTTTAATTATGTATATTCGATAGTGGTCACCGCCAGCCGCACGCCGTTTCTACAGCAACGAATTTTTTTTTTTTTGTCAAGCGCCGAATTTTAGCTGCTGATAAAACTGAAGCCAGGACTGAATGCAATAGGGTATGTCACTTAGTGGAGTAATTGTGGATATCGACGGTCCCATTAGACATGAATGGGCCTTGAAATTGGCTCACAAAGTTTTTTTGCCGGAGAGCGGCTTAGAACTAAGTCAGATGTTGGCAGATTTATACAGCTCCCGAGGCGATGAGGACTGGAACGTTAGTACTTTTATTGCTGAATAGGTCAGAATCAATTTGTACTAATCATACTTTTAGGATGTTCTCGATGCACTGAAAAGTGAATCTGCCAAGATTCTTGCTAGCGAAAAACTGTCTAACACATTATCATTTTTGTGCGAAAACATGGTTGAACTGCTGCGGTTTGTACTAGATTATACCTGTGAAATCATTGAACGGTACATGATAACTAATAATCTAATTTCGGAAATGAGACCATTTGTTAAGGAAACTGGAGAGTACAATGAAGAAACTGGACCGCTAATCGTCTGTTTTCAAACAATTTATCCTGTATTTTTAGACCCCGAGCAGGTGCGTTGTCTTTTTGAACCATTTCAAAGACAAGTGTGTATCCTTCAAGGCAGCAAAGACCAGTACTTATCAACTGAAGCGGGAAAAATATTCTCATTAATAATTGGTGAGACCCAATTCACGTCATCCAACCCAGATATTATTTGGGAATGCATACAGTCGTTATTACAGTCTTCTGCTTCTCACTATCAAGACCTGGGATATAAGTTGTGGGTTCGCTGGACCAGCAAGTTAAAGTTGCAAAAGAGTGAGAAATTTCAAAATCTGATCACAAGCGATGACTATTGGAAAACTCTCCAAAGAGGTATTACTAATGGGAGCTACAACCAGAAGAAATATAGCCTGCACTCATTGACTAGGTCTATCCAAAATATTGCGAAAGACCTAGATAACCAACATATGACCTGGAAGTTGAATGAGCAGGAAAGATACACAAATGAATGGCAAAGGTATACCACATTAATAGAAATCATTTCGATCGATACGTCACTTCATCAAACCGAGGGCTCGGGAGGAGACCTTCGGCATTTAATAAGCAAAAGATCACTTATCCCAGCGTCTTGGACTGCAAGTTTATTGTCTGCGGGCCTCAAGTCGAATATGGAGGCTATCCGACGATTCGTCGGGAACACAATCCTGAACACGCCAAAAGATGACTTGGCAGTGTTCCAGGATTTACCGGAATTCATTTCTCAGAATTTTCTCCCACATGTTATGCTAGCGTCAAATTTCACTGTGTTTTTGGATGATAATTTCAACTACTGTTGTCCCCATATCATTCGAGTGAGCAATTTTATAAGTTCGCTATTCGGCCATTGTTCGGATAAACAAGCAAATTCACTTCTTTTCCACATTCTATCTTTATTAACAAGTATGAAAAGTGCCTATGATCCTGCGAGAATCTATGTCCTTCGAGGTATTAACGGTGGATTAAAAAAGCGAAGTATCGTTACAAAAGAGAACATTGAAATGCTGAAAGACTTGGCTTTACCTAGTGCCGAGTCCAGGGTCCGGGAAAGCACCTTATTTTACCAGTATATTCAGATCTTACTTCATGCTGTCGAGAATGAGTTGGCCGAACGGCTGTGGTTTGAAGTTTTGAATGCTTGGTTCCATCATCATGTTGAATTTGTCCCTCTCGTAATTGAGCAGATTTGTGAAACGCTGAAACATGTCAACCATTTGAACGCTAAAGTGTTGGATTCTGATGTTCTTGATGTCAGTTTTGTTGGAGAAATTTATTCTAGGATTTGCACGGACGAGGATGAAATCGCCGCATTCTTCCAAGCGGCAAAGCTAGAAGATGTATGCCAAATGATAAATTATCAGATGCCGAAATGCACCGAGTATATTTTCAACAGCCGCGTCATAACAGGAATTGTTGACAAGCTCTCGACTATTTTGAAGGATCACCCAGAGAAGTGCACCCGGACTATCTTCGAAGCTGCAGAGAAAATAAGGGCCAGGAAGCTTCCTGGTACGGGTTTCAAGGCATGCGACGATATTTTGTCTATTTATTCAGAGAATGATTATGAGAAAATCACATCCTTTTTACGTTGCCAACTGCTGTTGGACAAATTGCAGCCGGTTTCGTTTGAAGAGCTGTTCCAAATTTTTCATTCTAAATATAGCCAGAAGTCTACATTTGAGGTTAGGAAAATCAGGGAAGAGTCCATGACTGCATCGTATGAAGTGTTGACAAAAAATGTCCGTGAACAGGATTCGTTAAGTGGGGACTATCGAAACGTTTTAGAGACTGCTTCGGATCATTTCGCTTCGTCATCTACGCTTTGTAGATATACCATTTGCAAATTTTTAAAGATGTTATTTACTCACGTCGACGAAATACCCCAAAATACGGCGTCAACGGTGTCATCACTTTGGAACTCTATCTCAGAAGATCGTCTCACTGCGACAGAAAGGTTCCTCCATTTTGAATTCATTTACATGTCTTTCTCTGAAAGGCTCGTTAGTGAGTCTGGAAAAGACGACGAATTGCGTGATACGCTAGAAGACATTGCGGTACAACTTGTTTCGCAGAGTTATGCGCGTCGATCTATACTGCCTAAGCTGTCTAAGGCGCTCTACTCCCATAAATCTCAGTTATGGATTTCCAGGGTGTTTACTTCTATCTACAGTTTTCAACAAATCGAAACTCATTTGTTCAAATTGGAAAAAATCATGGCAGCTGACTTGGATTTTGAACTGGCTGCAGTAAATAACATAACGTATGACAGTTATTACGAAGCATACGGGGAGGAAGAAATCAGCAGCAAGGCGTTAGCTATTGCCTATCTCTCTTCCATTAGTGATGGTCATACTGAGCTCTTTGACTTTATTCTAAACTCCAAAAGGTACAATGTGAAAAAAGCCCTAAAAGCTAAAGATGACATTGAAGAAAGGTCGCGGGTACAATGTTTCCAAGTATTGCTACTTTTGGAACGATATTTGAGTCCAGAGACGAGGGAAAGAGTTTTGCATAAAGATTTGCTACCATCCTTGGAGTCAGAAACCTCTCCGTTAGTTCGGGTGTATGTCGAATGGATGGCATGTCGAATTCTTTTGCGCATGTTTGAAAATGTTGATGATGATTTGTTACTTCCTCTGGAAAGATCTGAAGACCAGCCAAGAATTCTGTCCTCTCTGCAACGAATGGGATTGATGATAGCCAGAAGTCTGAAAAATGAAAAATCTGCAAAGGAATCAAGCGATTTTTACAGAGAATATTTATTGCGCGTTATACCACTGGCCACCAGCAATCGTGCAGCTGTTCGGCATTCTGCTGTTATGCTAATTTATGCTATTTTCACAGAATTATCTGAAGCAGACAGTGATTTCAACACGAGATTGAGTGACCTGGTTAGCACAGTGAGGAACGTTGCAAGAAATGCACAAGCAGCAGAGTCATTCAAGCATTTTCGTAGCGGGGACAAGACAATTTGGGACCTTGGAAAAGATTTTACATTGATTGGAATTAGCGGTGGAGTTTTACGTCGAATTACTGATAGATTTATCCCCATCATCCAGCAATCCGATTTCAAAAAATATGTTCCTGATTATTTAAAATTAGAGGTACCACTTGGAGAACCGGATTCAGTTCGTTGGAAGGCTCCTGTGTCTAACACGGTGGAAAAAGCAATGATGGCGGGGGCATCAGTTCAAGTTCAGACCAAATCAGGTGCGTGGAATATTGAGTATGATGATACGAGCGAAAAGAAGATTAATAGAGGAGAACTTGTTGTCCTGGCTAGTTTGGTTGACAAACCACCAAATTTGGGGGGTATTTGTAGGTTGTCAGATGTGCTTGGTGCCCAATTGCTTTGTCTGAATGATATGAGAGTGACCCAAAACAATGAGTTCAAGGGTGTCGCAGTTACTGCGGATCAATGGATGCCGATGGAAGAGGTTCGAGTTGAAGATATTATTCCGTATATGAAGCAAATGAAGAAAGAAGGCTATACCTTAATTGGGCTGGAACAAACTGATAAAAGCATTCAGTTGAACAGTGATGTAAAGTTCCCGCGCAAGTCGGTGCTTTTATTAGGTAAAGAACGGGAAGGCATTCCAGGAGATTTATTAGCAGAACTCGACTTTTGCATTGAGATCAAACAAGTCGGCATGATCCGATCTATGAATATTCAAACCGCCACCGCCGTCGTGGTACAGGCCTATTCTAGCCAACATTGTTAAAATGTTGGCTAATATAGCACTGTTACTAGAACGATAAGGGCTATTTCAGCTCTAAGTTAAATTAATATATGATACATCATTAGATTAGAACAAAGATGAGGTAAATTCGTCTTCACCGTCTGCTTGTCCTTCCAGCACTACTGCGTCCAAAGCGTCCACCACCTCTGATGCTGATTCGGAGACCAACTTGTATGCATTGGAAATAACGCTTGGCCGCAGACCGGCAGTACGGGTGCCAGCAAGGTCAATCGTTTTCAAGGGAGCACTCACACTGCCATTTGACCAACCAACAAAGATCCCGACCTCAGCTACTTGTTCTTCCTCTTCAGACGGATCTAAAACGACATTGTCTCCAATGGCTGCTAGTAGGAATAGCAATGGTGGACGCCATTTGTGTTCATCACATAGCGGAACAGCCTGATCCCAATCATCGTGGAATACCGGGATCTCTTCCGCCCTGGAATCGTCTGTGGAAGAGGTAATAAGAGGTAATTTTGTAGATAACAATGCAAGGTAAATTGTCATTGACAGAAGACCGAGTGGATGTGAAGAATGAGAAAGGACCAAGCCGTCAATAAATAATTTGAATGAAAATCTGGAGGTCAACTTCAAAGCCTTTTGCAGCTGCGGAGAGGCTTGATTTAACAGAGTTTGAAGAGTTGATGACAAAACGTTTGGTAACGGATGGATGTCTTTAAACCCTGATATATCCACGTCCACATTTATCAAATCGGATTCTTCTTCTGTCTTTACAACTTTGGCCTTGACGCCGACAATACATTCGCTTCCGTCTGACGTTGTGACTCGTGCCGACCCATTCGCAGTTGGGAGAAAGTTCGTTGTGGCTTGTAAAGGTCGAAATTGGCTGATCGTCCGAGCATCAGGTCTTACTGGCGGTGTGGCCTTGAGAGAGTCTTTTAGATAGGACAATTCCGCTGGAGAAAGCTTCATTTTGGTCGTGGGGATGAGCTCTTGGTTTGGTTCACTGAAATATTTTTGATTTTGATTCCCAGACAAAATTTGTCGGTGCCCGGTGGGCGGAAAGCCGACGTTCTGGCTTTCAACACTATGCGTTATAGGGGTTTATCAGATAAGCAGCTTTGAAATTTTGAAAAATAATTACGTCTCAGCATTGCATATGGATTGTATTGGAACTGTATTCTGCGTAATGGTGCAAATTTGAGTAGCGCTGATTTGTATACATCGTAATAGGGAACTTTATTCATGCGGTGGTCTCACTGGAGTTCGATATAGCCAACAATAGTAGTTATGCGTACTTCCAGTTGGCCAGCTTGAAGTTTGCCGGAATCACGACATGAACATGTTATATGTGCATTCTAACATGATGCAAGGAACGGCGTAAATATATATATCGTTGAGTGACCAAAGTTTAACAATGACCATGACATCGCTCACTTGCTGAATAGTGATAACGGGAATTTGAGAGGAAAATATATATTTCGTGTAAAGTTGGATATCCACATGTACATTCGGTCGAATCAATGGAGCCGTTTGATGAAAATTTCGCAAAAAATAAAGGTTTATGCATAAAAATCCAACATGGGTGAGACTGTTGCAATAATCATCAGCATTAGATTAAATTTCCTAAATTATAAACGTTCTACACGTTCACGGGAAAGGTCTGCTTTCCTTGCGAATCTTTTGTGGAACGGTTTCACTGGTGAAGTGAATCAAGAATCTTATCCGCGATTGTGTATTTTTGCTCACAGTATTATCCAACGAGTACATAATTGTCGCTGCTGAATGCGGTGCAAACAAATCATTCACTCCCAATGCTATGTCAAGCATTGTTCTTGCAGATGCGTGATAGAGAGAACGAGTTGCTACAGTTGCAAAACAAACGTAAGAGTGTTCAGAGAAACGTTAAACCATACCTGTAGAGAACAACGCATAGAGTAGAATATGCATAGTCACTCTCCGAAATGAACCTTGAGGATATATGCATATTTTCACAAGTTATACTTTTATTTTAACATTGAAAACTCATTCTCATTGCGGGGAGCCCTTATATCAACTTCTTTCGATTAGACAGGGGTTATTCAATCCACAAAAAGCGATCGCAACTTTATGAAGATTTATAACTTGATGTGCATACCGCGTTTTCATCGATAACCTGATATAAATACGAGGACCACACCAATGCAAAAATAGACCCACAACGCGGCCACGAGCTATTGTAGCACCTACATTATCGATAACGATACTCCCACAATAATAAAGAACCGCACAACCACCAGAAACAAGCTAATAAAAGTCGCTCTACATACAGAATGGCACCATACTACATACAAACAACCATGACCTCATCAGCGGGGTCAGTAGCCTTTTTTGGTCGTAGGATGGTGCCTTTCCTACCAGATCATAATACTCCTCCGTACCATAATCTCACCGTTCCATAAATTGAGCTGGCTGAGTCACGGCCTGCAGGATATAGAGCCTTTTTGGAGCGCACATCCTGTTCCATGATTTGATCAGTACATGATTTGACCGTGCCATGAACTTCAGAGTGCTATAACAAAGCTCTCCCTGAGGTAAAGTCCATGGACATTGCAAGATTCAGTGTCCACGACTTTGCCATTTCTAGGACCCTAATTTGAAGCATTTTTCAGGATAACTTTATCTACTATCGTGTATGTCGTGATAATGCTCGGCCACTCTTTCCTTGGGGGGTTCGCAGGATCGACTTCCGGAACGGGAAAACCGGACCACCGATCCCTGAGCCTAATATTTGAGGGCCGTTTGTTTGCCCCAAGGATAGTACGAGCGAAGAGTTGAGAGTATGTGTTTTTACGAGTTTTTGTATTCCTTCCAATTTAACGTAATCGGTTTTTGAGTAGAACTGGAGGTTTGGAAGAGCTCGGAATTCGAAGCTTTAGGACCAAGACCAAAGAAAAAAAAGCTTTTGATAATGCGCTCTGATCAAAATTAAAATTTGTTACCCACCACAAGCTTAAAAGTATTAAATAATTTCTTTTTATGAAGGAACGAGAAAAAAAGAAAATCAGTTACCGGATGCACATACCCAAAGCGAGCTTACCCAGAAGCAATAAATAGGACCGGGTTTGCCTTCGTTTTTTTTCAAAAACTCCATTTTACTTTGGAAACGCAAACACTCGTAGATGTGGCTCTAGTGATATCTAATGTCTGGAAACAATGCTGCTGCGAACGTCCTAGGAACGCTCGGAACTGTTTTTTGGTGCATTCAGTTGGTCCCGCAAATTTTCTATAACTGGCGTCGGAAGGATTGTACAGGCCTTCCGCCGTTGATGCTTTTTCTCTGGTCCGTTGCTGGTGTGCCGTTTGCTGTCTACTTTATCTGTCAAGACTCAAACATTCCTCTTCAAGTGCAGCCGCATGTATTCATGGTCTTTGCCGCCATCTGCTGGGCGCAATCTCTCTACTACCCGCCGGTAAATTGGTCCAGGCTCAAAACACTCACAGTGCTTGGAGTGACCCTTGCTATCTTTGCCGGCGTCGAGTGCGCTCTTGTGTTTCCGTTTATTACTCTTCATGAGAAGCACATCACTTGGCCAATTACTCTTGTGGGCGTGATTGCTGCTGTTCTGCTAGCAGTTGGTCTTTTGCCGCCATATTTCGAGTTGGCCAAGCGTAAAGGTCAAGTGGTCGGAATCAACTTTATCTTTCTGTTGATTGATACACTGGGTGCGCTCTTCTCCATGTTTTCTCTCGTTGCAGAGGGTGGCGGAGCGGACTTTGATATTCTCGGCTGCGTCCTGTACGTGGTAATTGTTCTCCTTGAGGGTGGTATTTTCCTGTCCCATGGGATCTGGCTTGTCCGCACCCGAAAGGAGCGTAAGAAAGCCAAGGCCAAAGCGCAGGACCTCGAAGATGAGGCTGCCGGGACGTTTTCTGTCAACCCCGAGGCATATAATGCTGAAGACGATATCCCTGCAGAAGGTGATGAAGTCATTGCCGAATCAGTAGATAAAAATAATACTGTATAGACACTGAAATCGAAAGTATATGATATTCTAGCTAGATCTTATCCGAACAACTTCATCTGGATTCCAGAATCGGTTACCTGTACCTTCAATCTCCTTCATTTCGTCGCCAATCCAATTAGTCATCTTGGTCTTCACGAACGACTCAAAATCCCAGTCGTGTGGTAATAGCACAGACTTGTCCGATTTCCACACGTAGGCATTTGCAGACACGACCTCGGCTCGCTTTTCGTCGAAAACTGATACCATACGCCTATCATATTCCTCTCCTTCAAACACATCAAGCTTTTTCATTTGTTCATCTGTGAGATTATGAGCAATTATTCCATTCACTTGAGAGCCATCTTTGGGTATAATAGCTGGATAGTCGAGCCCTTTGAGTGCATGTCGTTCATAGTTCTTTAACACCCCTCTATTTCTTTCCACCTTTACATCCGAGCTAAGCTCCATTTCCCCGGTGATGACTCGGGAAAATACATTACGCGACATTAGCGTGCCGTAGCTAGGGGTGGTTAGTTTTAGAGAATCATTGTTACGCGTGTGCCACCTACAAAAAACAGGTGCTCATGGTATGTTGTGGGGCCAGAATAATTCCGTGTAAACGTCAACTCCGCACTTAAAATACTCGCCATTTGTACAATATGGCTGTAACAGCCAAACAATATAACCATCGAAGAAGAGTGGCAGCTGCACGACGCTTATGGAACATCTCCAAATTACGCTAGGAGAGACATCCGCGTTTACTGAACAGGCTCTTTAAACGATATTAAGCAAATCCTTTTTACTGCTAATTGGTAGTAGGTATAGCCCGCCGCACGGCTCACGTTAGTTTTCAAGTCGAAAGATAGGTGACGGATTTTTGTTTCATTCCATTTCACTTTATTCCACCAAAATTTGATAGCCACCACGCATACCATGACAGGTATAAATCCGTAACTCTCTAATATTTAAAGAACCTCCTTGAATACCTTAATCCTGCGTCAATTGCTCGCTTAATCTCCAAAATCCAACCGTGTCAGGGTTAGGAACTAGGAGTGAAAATTTGGGACGACCGACTACGCCGATATCTCGGAAGGCACAATTCGCAGTAAATCTTCTTGTTCACGAAATACTCACAAAACAGAAGAGATAAAAGATGGGTGTTCCAGCCTTGTTCCGATGGCTGTCTCGAAGGTATCCCAAGATTATCTCTCAGGTAGAAGAGGAGGATCCAGTAGTGGTAGATGGAGTCCTCCAACCTGTGGACTATTCCCAACCAAATCCAAATGGTGAACTCGATAACCTCTATTTGGACATGAACGGTATTGTGCATCCGTGTACGCATCCTGAAGGGCGCGCCCCACCAGAGACAGAGGCAGACATGATGTTGGAAGTGTTCAAGTATACAGACCGTGTTGTGTCAATGGCGCGACCCCGAAAAGTGCTCATGATGGCAGTTGACGGTGTCGCGCCCAGAGCTAAAATGAATCAACAACGGTCCAGACGGTTCAGGGCTGCACAGGACGCTCGAATTGAGGCCGCTGCGAAGCAAGAAGCTATTGAAGCCGCTGAAGCTCGTGGCCAAATCATCGATGATGCTATCAAGGGCAAGAAGGCCTGGGATACCAACTCTATCACCCCGGGTACCCCATTTATGGAAATTCTGGCCACGTCTTTACGATATTGGGTGGCATATAAACTCAACAACGACCCAGGTTGGAAGGATCTCAAGGTGATCATCTCCGATGCCTCTGTTCCTGGTGAAGGTGAGCACAAGATTATGGAGTTTATTCGTAGTCAACGTGCCGATCCAGCTCATAATCCAAACACTTCTCACTGCATCTACGGTTTGGATGCAGACTTGATCTTCTTGGGACTTGCCACCCATGAGCCCCATTTCAAGATTCTGAGAGAAGATGTATTTGCCCAAGATAAGAAGAAAAAGAAAAATACTCATGATCTCATAAATGCGCCCCAGCGGAATGCAGAGGAAGATGAACATGAGAAAAAACAGGAGGAAAGGAAACCATTTATTTGGCTCAATGTCGACGTCTTACGGGAGTATTTGGAGATTGACTTGAACGTGCCACGCCTATCCTTCACATTCGACTTTGAACGTGCCATTGACGATTGGGTGTTTATGTGTTTCTTTGTTGGTAACGATTTCTTACCCCACATGCCGTCGTTGGATGTTCGTGACAATTCCATTGACACTTTGTTAAACATCTGGAAGCGATGCTTGCCACAGATGAACGGATACATGACCTGCGACGGTGAGGTGGACTTAGCGCGAGTGGAAATTTTTGTTACTCAGTTGGGTCGTCAAGAAGACTTTATCTTCCGAAAGCGACGAGATCAAGAAGTTCGACGGTTAGAGAATGTGAAGCGGCAAAAGCTTGAAAAAGAGCAGCGGAAAGCTGCCAACAACCAAATGCTTCCACCAAACTCCGCACCTGCAGTTTCAAAGAACCGTGGCGAAAAGGCTCCGATAAATCCACTCGAAAATATGCCGTTATTCACGGCTTCTGGTGAAAACGTTGGTAACACGCAAATGACGAATTCCGACATTGTCAAAAACAGAAACGCTATCACCATGTCTAATATGGCCAACAAATCGGCTGCTCAAGTGCTCAAGGCACAAATCCTGAGCGGAGAAACTGATGCAAGTGATACAGAAAGCATAAATGAAGATAGCACTCCAGTCACTGAAACAGAGACTGTTGACGAAGAATCCCCGCACGCTGGTGAAAAAAGAAAAGCTAGTGAAGCTCTCCCACCCCCAACACCTGATGATTATGACGAACCCGAAGATAACATCAGATTATGGGAGCCCGGCTATCAGAAGCGGTATTATCAACACAAGTTCCATGTGGATGAGAATGACAAGGAGTTTAGGCGACAAGTGGTCAAACATTATATCGAAGGTGTATGCTGGGTTTTGCTCTATTATTACCAGGGTTGTCCTTCTTGGAACTGGTATTACCCCTACCATTACGCTCCATTCGCGCAAGATCTTGTTGGCCTAGCCGACTTGAAAATCGAGTTTAATAGAGGTGAACCGTTTAGACCTTACGAACAATTGATGAGTGTGTTGCCTGCTGATTCCGATCACACGTTACCGGAAGTGTTCCGTCCGTTAATGAGCGATCCGGATTCGGAGATTATCGATTTTTATCCTGTCGAGTTCCCAATTGATATGAACGGTAAAAAGATGGCCTGGCAGGGTATTGCTCTTTTACCGTTTATAGACGAGGCGCGGCTGTTGGAGGCGGTTCAAAAGAAATATCCTCTGTTAACAGAGGCAGAGACAATTCGAAATACTAAGAAAGAAGATATTCTATTAATATCTACAAAATCGTCCTTATACAAGCAGTTTCATGAAAAATTGTATCAATCGGATGAATCGGACCCAACTGTGAAGTTCAATTCAGCTCATGGAAATGGTCTCGGAGGCACTGCTGCCGTAGAAGACGGATTTAAGCCTGGTGGAGAATTGGCCTATCCTCTTGATGAAGGGGATATGCCATCTTTTGAAAGAAATGAGTCTTTGACTGTGAAGTATTACATGCCAAAGCTCACTCATTATAACAAAAGTATGTTGCTGAATGGAGTAAAGCTTAAGGCGCCTGTACTTACAGATAACGACAAGGAAGTCCTGGCTAATGGAGGTAGAAGGGGTCACAACAACAGAGATAATTTCAGAAACAAGGATGACCCTGCAAGTGCCAGGGAGTACGCAAAGAGGCCATATAAAGAACGCCTTCGAAAAGGTGGCTATAAGGAGTTTTGTGATTTCTTCCGACCTGAACTCAAAAGTTCTTACACACAACGTGGCAATGGTGGGTTCCGCGGATATTCCGGTAACAGTATGGACTATTATAACCAAATGTATGGTGGCTATAATAACCAATCGCAAGGCGCAAATGCTGCCGCTGCCGCTGCCCAAGCGGCCGTTCAGAACCCCAACAACCAGGGCCTGTATGGTGGCTATGGCGGTTATGGCGGCGGATATAATCAAGGCTATGGTGGAGGCTTTAACCAGGGCTATGGTGGCGGGTTCAACCAAGGCTATGGCGGTGGATTTAACCAAGGCTATGGTGGTGGATTTAACCAAGGCTATGGTGGTGGATATGGCCGTGGGGGCCATGGCGGAGGATACAATCCAAACCAATCTCACGGAGGCTATTATAATGAATTCCAAAACCGTGGAGGCAGAGGTGGTCGTGGTAGAGGTCGAGGTGGCGGACGAGGACGTCCATTTTAAACATTATATTATTATTATTTTGTATATTATTAATGTCAATCATACTATTTCTAAGTCATCATCGCTATCATCATTGTTAGTATTTTTTGGGTTTTGCTTAAGTTGTCTTTTCTTGTTAAGCTTGAAGTTAACGGGAATGTTAATTTTTTTGTTTGCAGGGACATCTGAAGGACGGTTCGAAGGGTCGTAGCCAATTTTCCGTATTTGATCCGAGGAAAACATACGTCTCGTTGGCTTTTTATTCTGTGATTCTGCGCTGGGTTCCGACTCGGCCAGTTTACCTTTACTGTCGAATTCTCGTAGCATTGATCCACTGGGAGCTTTGGCTAGCTGTTCACGGATTTTTCGTTCCATCTCTATGTTCTGCATTTTCCGCTGGAACCGTTTTTCCGCTCCCTGTTTGTCCATGAATTCATGCTCATTATGAGGTGTGAAATTGCCTTTCCCGCCAATGAAGACTTTGCCCTGACCGTGGTAATTCTCATAATCCCGCCGTGGGGCATATGGATCTGGCTGCAACCCTTGCTTATGTTTGACCGAACCACCCACCATGAACTTCATTTCCTGCCCATCAGTGGTCTTAGGGCCAAACGATTTGGTTGGGAGCGAATTGAGCTCGGGCCTGCTATTACTCATTTTCTGAACGCCGTTGGACGTATGGTAATCGCAGTAGGCGGTTTTTTTAGTATTTACCCAACTCGTACACTGATGACCCTTTGCCGTCATTGCCTTGCAAGTCCCAAGATACTTTGCTCTTCCGATTTCCAGCAACACATCAGTTCCATCAGTCAAACTAATCCCAAAGCTGCTTAGATTTCCAGCTCCATCCTTCATTCTGTATATTTCTGGGTTTAGAATGGCGGCTAAAGTGCCATTCTGTATTTTCCAGTATTTTTCAAACGCCTCACCATGCAGAGTTAATTGGATTTCATAGCTCAAGTCGGTCAGGGTAAACACGACGTATTTTCTTCCCTTTTTGGTGTGGCGAACGTCACTCTTCTTAGCCACGATACCGAGTACCACATAATTTGCATAGTCCGGTTCCTTAAAATGAGGCGGGCATACTATGGACAGAAGGCTTGGAAGTTTGAAAATTTGTTTGTTCTCAAATTCTTGTGCTAGAGTTGTACCGTCGATAAACCGTTTACTGAGTACGATATCAGAATTCGGTTCCAACTCGGATTTTTCATCCGTCTCAATGTCGTTGGTCTTGGAGTCGGTATCGTCCCCAGTCTTTATTGTGAAAGACCTTTGACGCGCAGACTGTAGTTGCTGCATTTTATCTCGTTTGTCCTTGTTAGTATTTTTCATCTCGTTCATCTTATCTAAGAAATTTGTACCAGACGCGTTAGCATTTGATTGTTTGATCCGTTCTTCGATTTTTCGTTTCTTCTTTTTTTCCTCCTCCTCCAGCTTTCTTTGGCGCCGTTTCGCCCGCTTGGCCTCAAGGACTCGCTGCTGCTCAGCAATCTGTTTCTTTAGCTCCACTTCATTGTCGCTTTCCCCACTAGAGACGTAGTCGTCGTTCATGTCGATTTGTGTGAAATTTGAACGCGTTTGGGTCGCGACGAGATTTGAGTAGTAGTGCCAACTATTTTCTCGTAATGGAGCTAATAATGGTGTTTAAGGAGGACGGACCTGAACGGGCAAACGTCTTTAAACAAATCGGAGCCAGAAGAAATGTGGTTGTGGTAGATACAGTGTTAATTAGAATGAAAGGCGTGTTGCATGATTACGCGTTGATTGAAACACCTGACGCCATATACTGGTGAAATTAAAAGGGACAACCCTACAATAATAAACGTCACGCCTACCAGACACAATTTAGGCAATGATATCTCAGTAAGTACTATGAGTATCCGTCTTGTAGCTCATTTGCAATACTTCACAGATCTGCTCACCCACCAGGTGCATAACTCACACAACGATGCACGACTTATGCAGGGGAACCGCGGATAAAAAACCAATAGAATTCTCAGGTTTATCTATGTATTAAATTATTATATAGGCGGTCGTGGTAGAATTAATAATTACTTCTGTTCTTCTCCGGCATCCTTGTACTCTTCAATGGATTCTTTTGGCTGCTGAGGAGCTGTCTCGGCAGACTCTTCGGTACTGTCATTCTTCGTCCCGTCAACATTACCTTCAGTGACCCCGGCAGTACCATCCAACTTTGCTTCGCTGGCCGTATTACCCGACCTCTTTGCATTGTCGGTGTCGTCTGGTTTCTCTTCTACCTCCTTCTGGACACGGGACGATGCGGAATTACCCTTTTCGGCATTATCAGATGCGCCCTTATCAGATCGTCTCTCGTGATCGGCAGTGACTAGGCTCTCATCAATAGGCTTGAACTGGGTTACCTTGAGAGCATTCAGGCTGTCCGCTTTACCGCCATACTTTTTGGGCACCCAATCTCCAGTGGCTTGAACTAATTTGGACCCATCTGATAAAACGACAAATTTTTCCAAAGTCTCCTTGGAGATGAGCGGCTTTACCAGATTAAAAATCCATCCCAACATGCGTGGAATGTTCAAAAAATACTTCTTGTCAAGAGCCTCTGGATAATACTCTTGGAAAATGTTGATGGTCTTTTTTGTGGCTGTCTTGGTGTCTCCATCCATGGCGAAGAAATTCACCCCATCATAGTCATGTGCCTGACTCATCTTGGATCCGGAGTCACTGGAAAAATCTAACTTGGACAATCCGAGCTCCATCAACCCGACTCTCCATCGTAAAAAGTTGTCCAAATTTCCAAAAACCTTGGATTTGTCTTTAACAGCGCCATACAAATTCCAGGTCAAAACGTGGCCTTCGTTGTCGGTGACCACCCCTAGGTCGTCATAAACAGGGTCATGGGTTTCTTTAAACGCAGCAGATAACGGACAGAAGCTCTTTCGCCACTTCAGTGTCTTTAAGAGCTGGGTTTTAGCCGGTTCCAGGTCATAGTTATTGGCCACGAGGAACTTTCTCAACAAAACCTCCTTGACAGCTTTATCAGCCGTGGCCAGGTCATTCCCATAAAGCTCACTATGACCGGCTTCCTCAATAAGCTTGCTCAATTCGCCATCAAGCTTTTCCAGGGCTAATTGCTTTTCAACCTCGTTTGTGGACATTACGTGTTGTGGCAAGAACGTTCGGGACCACGGACCGGACACGAGAAAACAACCTTAGTAGTGCCATCAAAACCAGGTGGGGCAGATCCCTTTTTTGGTAAGGATATGCCACAACTCGAGGTTTGTGGAGATTCACATGGGCACTCATGTCTGCAGCAAGCGGCAGAGGCATTTTGGAACGGCGACGATTATGTTTCGCTCAGTTATATTTAGTAATTGGAGCTATCCGGATCCTCAGTGTGTATGCACATAATAAAGGGCTGAAATTTTTAGACGAGTGATTATTAATCAGAATTTTTTTGAACTTTTAACCGGCAAAAAGGCTAAAGTAAAAAAATAAAAATAAACGGACTACAGCCCATATAGAGGGTTTAGTATATTTACATCTAGATAACAATAAATAAAGTCCAGCCATTACATCTATCAGAGGGCTTGTATAGTTTGACCATCTTGTCGCCTTCGCCGAGAAGGATGATTCTGCCGTCCACGCACCAGCGCCGGTTCCGTGGGTTGGTGTCGTTTACCTGAACCGTACCGACCAGGTCTGAAAAAGTCGAGGACGAGTCGGGCATGTCTACTTTGCGATACAGAACAAAGGGGTCGTTGATGTGGCTGCCGTTGTTGTATGCCTCCTCCATTATCCGCATAATGTGTTCTCCGTCGGTGTGATTAAACTGAACCAAATGCAGCGAGCCGTCGTGATAAGGGTAGGAGCTGGGAGAGATTTTGAAATTTGTTTCGAGGTTGGACACTGCTGTGAAGAGGACATAGGAATGAGGTCCTTGAAGATCATAAGTTTTGCCGTTTGATTTGAACTTGATCCGGCCAACATATTTTTGCTCTCGAGCTATATTAGTTTCAGCGGCCTTTTTGAACCGGTCCGGACCAAGCGCTCGAAACTGTGGCGCATCCGAGTCCGCGACAATGGCCGAATGGAACGCCCACGATGACACCACGAGCGACTTGAGTGACTCGACCGGTTCACCCGTGTTTTGGATGATGGACCCGTCGGGGAATTTAACTTTAAAGTTTGACAACGGTACCATTTTACCCAGAAACAGTCTTGAGATTGCGTGCGCCACGGACCTATGGCCAATGCTAGTAGAGAGCGCATTACCCGTGCCGGTGGGTATGGCCACAACGGTGAGCCGAAGGTTATTCTTTGTTTCCTGGAGAGCGTTGATGAATTCGTGGATGGAGGTGTCCCCCGCGAGGAAGATGACGGTAGATGACGACGAGAAGGATTTGGAGTGATCTGGAATGGTCCGCGGGGACGTTGTCGACACATAGACATGCGCCAGGCCAAACGCCTTGAGCAGCGGTAGCAGGATTGAAAAATATATTTCGGACGACTTGTGAAAGCCAGAGTAGGTGGAATCGATAACTGCCAGATTCTTGAGATGCACCGGTAGCACATTGTTGCCGATATTTTTGACGGAATTCGCACCGTTGTTCTGGAGCTTGTAGTTGACCACGTAGTCCTTCAAATGCTCCGGCACCGTCGTCAGCTCATGCGTTATCAACCGTGGAGTTTTGGTCACGGCGCCGTTGTTGCTGGTAACCGTCTTTTCACCATAGCAAAACAGCTTGTAGTCATCTCGCCCTTCATTCTGAGCCACAACTATAGGTGTCTCGTCATCGCTATGAAGGTTCATGCTGATGATGATGAAAAGTGGTGGTGTTTGTGGATAATATGCTGGGATATGTTTGCAACAAGAAACGTAACGGTGGGGTGCGCAGTACTCAATGAGTTTTAAGTGTGTGTGTGCGAGAAGTTGGGGGGAAAGCAACAAGAACAAAAAAAAAAAAAAAAAAAAAAAAAAAAAAAAAAAAAAAAAAAAAAAAAAAAAAAAAAAAAAAAAAAAAAAAAAAAAAAAAAAAAAAAAAAAAAAAAAAAAAAAAAAAAAAAAAAAAAAAAAAAGAAGAATTCAGTAAAAAAAAAAAAAATCACAATAAATGAATCAAACAGAATAAAACAATACTTTGTGTCTCTTCGGCTCAACCAGTCATCTGCATAATTGTCAGAGCCTCCAAATAGCACGACACCCTTGGTGAGCTTATTTTGTGCTCAGAATTACGCTTAACCTTGACTTTTGATGCTTAAAAGGTTTATCCAACAAAATACGGGGATGGGTTTGGTCTTATGCATATGCTGATCATAATATTTTTTTCATGAAACGGGTGATATCCCGAGCGCTCTTCTTCCGCTCTCTGTCAGAACCCTGCATCTGCTGGCACAATCTATGTTGGTCTCAGATGGAAGCTGTTTCCGCTTCCGACAACCTTGTCTCTCCTTCCCCACACATATTCTCCGGACCCGCCCAAATCCGGCACCCGCCTTTCAGACCTGGAGTATTCGGTAGAGAGAGGAGATCGATGGCTATTCCAGCCCGACGGTGAGGTGTGCGGTTGATATTGGCATGCTTTTGATTGGTCAATTGCGTGTTAGATTGAGTTTGGTGTGAGTTGAGATGGCAGAGGGGTGCCATCTGGTCTCATTGGGTTCCCATTGTTTATTCAATTGCATTGTTTTTGCTCTTTTTTAGAAAAAAGGCTGCCCATAGGGCATATCTGCTCCCTTGGTCGCAGGGGGTTGTAATGCCTCCGGTCAGTCCGGTGGCTTCTTTTTTCTCCGAAAAGAAGCAAAAAAGGGTGGCTCCGCGAAGCGGAGAAAGGAAGACTGGCCGAGGAAATACACACAGAGACTGATCCGAGATGGGTTGTAATGCCCCTGATTGTTTCTTTTTCCTCCAAAAAATAAAAAGCCAACTCCGCTTCGCGGAGCGCAATTGCCAATGCTTTCGCTTCTTTTCTCCCGAAAGGCATACCCAGCCTACTGGTCCTAGGAGCTGTGGTTCTTCCGGGCGGGCCGTTAGTTGCCGAAAGGAAAAAAAAAATATTGGAGCTTCACTGAAAGGTTATTGGTAGTACTTCTGCTTCGTCCTAGTAAATAAGGGTGCGCACGGGGCATACCCCTCCTACTGCCGTAGAGATCGCCGTGTTTACAGTGGCATCTTTTTCCCCGGAAAGAGTCAAAAAAGAGCATACCCGTTCTTCGCGAAGGACGATCCGCCTCAAAGATCTTTATCTACCGGATAGTTATGAAGTGACCTGAGCTTGTTGTAGTTTAATCGGTTGACGAAAAAGTGCACGGTTGATTTTGACTGCAACTGACTCAGAATATGCGCTTTCAAGCTAATATTTTTCCCTGGTACATTAACGTGAAGTCGGCATTCTAATTATGAGCCGGGTGAAGCTTGCGCCAGCTGAGACTCAGTGTTGTATGTTCCGTCAGCACCTGTATGGTACACCAGACGACTGTGTGGCGGCTATACAACACAATAAATTACACGATATTCCCATGAAATTGTAATAGACGCACTGCCCATCAGTATTGAACTATGACGTATTCTCAAAAAGCATGTATGTGAATTTATTTACACGCCAGGATGGAGGGACCGCTCGTCGCCCTTTTGAGGCCAAAGAAAACTAAAACGAAAGAAAGAAAGAAAAAAAAGAAAAGAAAAAAGAAAAGAATCAATCAAGCGTATAACACCCCTCTTTGCAATTGATAGGTCAATTAAGTGATAGCTCACATGATCTGCAAATAGCTATTTTTTAGGTTGCGGCAGCGATCGACAATGACCAGTCGCTGCCAATCGCCCAATTAGGAAATTTTCGAAAAATTGACCTCCGGCGTCTAATCTCGGAAGTCTATAAAAAGGGGCCTTTGGTCCCCGTTTTTCCCTTTTCTTTTTTTTTTTTTTTTTTTTTTTTTTTTTTTTTTCTTTCTCTCTCTTTCTCTTTCTCCCCACAACAACAACCAAAGATGCATATCAGTTGGTTGACCTCATTTTCCTACTACTCCTTATTAAGTGCTGTGGCTTTTGCCGCATACAATCCTTCATGTCATAACAATGTCGTCTATTACTATGGACAACATGACGACTACAGCAGTTCGTCCCTCTCTGACTACTGCGACAATGACTACGCTGACATCTTTGTCGTGTCTGCTCTTGAAACTCACTCCTATCGTGGCGGCTTCCCTGGTCTTAATCTGAAGGAAGGCATCCATGACGCCGTTCCGTACCTTGGCTCAAACCTTGACTACTATCCTGACATGGCAAGAGGCATCCAGTTTTGTCAGTCCAAAGGTAAAAAGGTCTTGCTGTCTCTGCAAGCAGCTCCTCGTCCCTTGGTAGATTTGGTTCAATGTTCCGCACTGAAAAACAGGCAGAAAAGTTCGCGCAGCAAGTCTGGCAGATCTTTGGTCCTAACATCACCGCAGAAAATCGTCCCTTTGGTTCTGCAGTGGTTGATGGATTTGATCTTGATGTTGAATCGGGTCATCGATTAGCATCTGGTTATGCTACTTTCATTAGCACTTTGAGATCTGAGATGAATCGCGAGCATGGCCCCCATTATCTCATCACCGCGCCCCTCTATTGTGACTTGATCAAGTCTCCCTCTCCTCTTACTCATGCCCTCAAAACGTGCCAGGTGGATTTGGTCTTTGTCAAGAACTATGACCCAGTTTGCTCGTCTACACCCGATGAATGGAACGAGTATCTGGCTTCTATCAGTTTCAATCCACAAATAAAGATGTTGCTTGGCGTGAGCTCAGATGAGAATGCTTTCTCCGCCGGACAAAAGGCGAAAAAACTCTTCAAGTTTGACCGCTTTGCTGGTATCATGGGCTCTGATTCCACTGGCGCGTTCCGTGGTTCATTTGCTCAAATATTGAAAAGTCAGCTTGGCAGTGGTTGCTCTGAAAGTGAACCTACCAATCCACATTTGACCATTGGAAACAGGTTTCATTTCCAAAAAGTCAATAAGCGCCAACACGCTCAGTCCTCATCGGCTCCACATTATTCCAACGTCTCTACTACTACCCAGCAACCAACCACATCCGAGGTTTCCACTTTGAGCTCCACTCTGTCTCCTTCTTCCACTACCACCACAGAACAGCGTACAACTTCGGAAGGTTCCACAGCAAGCTCCACTCCTTCTCCTTCTCCATCCACTACTGAACAGCCCACCACCATCACCACCACTACTTCCTGCAACTTTCCATCGGCCGCGCCTACTCTCTACGGTTTCTGCTCGCAAAACGGGTTGCAACTCTGTCCAACCGAACTTCCAAGTCCCCAACGCGGTAACTACTGGGAATGTGTCAATTCGCAATGGTTATACAGACCGTGTGGCGCCGGCACGGTTTGCAGACAGTCCTCTTGCGATCGTATCATTTGTGATTGGGGACAAAGTGTCTCATCCTCTCCAGCAACCAGCGTTTCTACCGTAACCACTTCATCTCAGTCTCCTTCATCCTCATCTGAAGTTTCCACTGCTGCAACCACAACCAAATCCTCGCCTGCGCCCACCCCTACCACGACCGAAGCTTCCTCCACCACTACAACAACCACAACTTCGTCTGTCGCAACATCTTGCTATGCGCCCACACCAAGTCTCTATAGTTCGTGTTCACAGAATGGTCTGCAGCTCTGCCCAACAGAACTACCAAGTCCTCAACGAGGAAACTACTGGGAATGTGTCAATTCCATGTGGCTATACAGACGCTGTGGCAGCGGCACAGTTTGTCATCAACGCACTTGCGATAGAATCATCTGTGGTTTTGGTGAAAACCCTCCACCACCCCACGACACTCCGCCTCACAACACTCCATCATTACCTACTCCAACATTGTCCTCTACTGCAACCAGCTCCTGCACAAACATGCCATCTGCATCTCCTACTGATAGTGGCATATGCGATCAAGAAGGACAACAAGTGTGTCCCAGCGGTGACGAGGGTGACAAGACGGGATATTGGGAATGCGTCCATTCTAGATGGCTATATCGTCCATGTGGTGCTGGAACTGTTTGCAATCAGCTCAATTGCAATAATATCATTTGCGACTTCCCAATTCGAGCTACCCTTCCGCCACCACCGTCTTCCACTTGCAACGTCACTACTAGCACCGCTACTCCTACATCAACATGCTCCAAGCCCACCGTCACTCCAACTTCGGGAGGTTTTTGCACAGTCAATGGTCTCCAGGCTTGTCCAACTGACTTGCCCGTGAAGGAACGAGTTAATTATTGGGAGTGTGTTAATTCCAGATGGATGTACCGTCCATGTGCTCCTGGTACCGTTTGCAACCAGGCCTACTGCAAGGGAATTGTTTGTGACTTTGCACAAAATGTTGAGTCATGAGGCAGCGGTGTCCTTTTGCATTGCTTTAATTGCTTGAAGTCCATGTTATTAATTTTGTATGTTATTTATACTCCATTTTAGTCCATAATTTAATCTATTTGCATGCTAATTTTTAAAAAAAAAGCTTGGTAAAGAAAAGGGTTGGTTGGGAGTAGCTGCGTGTGTGTGTGTGTGTGTGGGTGTGTGTGTGAGTGTCCTGATGATCACAAATTTGATCAGTCAAAACCGTCACCCGCATATAAACCGCAGTTGACGCCATCACAGCCAATTTTTCCATGGTGATGGGAAAATGTCTTTACCAGACCATTATGCCATATTAGGCGTGCCTAGGAACAGCACAGCTGCCGAAATCAAAAAGAGTTATAAGCATTTGGCCCTGACGCATCATCCTGACAAGTCTCAGGGCGATGCAGAGAAATTCAAAGAAATTCTCGATGCATACAACACGTTAGTTGACGCGGATAAAAGGAAGGAGTATGATACCAAACGGTTTGGACAGGGACAGCGTTCCCGAGCAGAGGGCGAAGACTTATCCGAATTTTTCAACAGTAACATGTCTAGAAGGTCCCGCTACACGGATGATACTAGCGACTTTTGGAAATTTCCTAGAGCCTCCTCATCCAGAAACACTAAAAAGAACGCATTCTATTCTGCATATCGACCGGGCTTTTATCAGTATTATACCAGAACATACAGGCGGACTGGTAGCGGTGGCAACGTTGATAGGGAATTCTATACCAGTTCCACATTTTCCAAGAAATATTGGCCAAACGAAGACCAGCGTGGGAATGGAGGAGGTGTGAGTGGTACAAGTGGCCATAGTTCTCATGCCAATGATGGAAGAGGTGAGGATCATGCCCGGCCAACTGGTTCAACGCCGCCGTCATTCTCAATGCCACGACGTCAAAATAGAGAGCCCGAACGACCTCAAGCGAGGGCAGATACTAACTCTGATTCAGAAGATGAGCTATCGGATGGCCATAGTACCCCACAGGCTGGAAATGGGAGACGCTACTTTGCACAGAGTAGCAACAGACGTTACCAGCAGGCCTGGGAGAGCGGGTTTCGCAACTATCGTGAAAGCAGTGCGAATCCTTCAAATGCGGAGCAACTGGACAGTGACAGCTCTCTAGAAGAGTTGGATGGAGAAAGATTTGCTAGTCCTGAAGATGCTGACGAGGACGATGCTGCAACGGCTGCCGCTGCTGCTGCTGCTGCTGCAGAAACGGGTAAAAATGAAGAAGATAGTACTGAAAACTTTGTTGATTTGACAGCAGACGACGACCAACCTGACGATAATGAATTTAGAGAGCCCAATAATAACAGTTTCAACGAAGAGGACGAGGACGAAGAGGAGAAAGAAGAAACCACAAATAATAATTCTACTAACGATACCAACCGAGGGAAAAAACGGACACCTTTCCTGGACCCTGAAGAGAACGATGGAACATCATCCCCGCCGCTGGCGTCGCCCAAAAAGAGGGCTCGCACAAATGACCGGCAAGCTTCTGCGCCACCTGATAGAGATTATCACAATTTACGGGACTTTGTCAATGTAGCTCCATTCACTGAAACGAATGGGAACTTCAACATGGACGGTATTTCTGAATTTGTTGGAGCGAACAAGAAACGGCATCCTCCGGGGTCAAATGATGACTACGAGAGAGCCAGTGATAATGAGCGGTATGTGGGGGAAAAAGGCGCAAAGAGCTCTAGAGTAGATACTACGTTTACTCCTGTCAACACTAGTCGGCCAAAAACGTTTCAGTTTGATGCCGCAACACCGCAGCCACAGCCGCAGTTTCAACAGCGGGATGGAGGCTTGGCTGACATGCATTCAAATCCGCGAGTTTTGGATATCAATCCGCCAATTCCACCTCAAGCGCCTAACAATTGCACAGACGTAGGTGAGTTTAATCGATACGCTACGCGGATAGAATCCTATCAGAAACAGTGGAATGAATATTCGACTCAGATTATGACATATCATGCGGAACGACAAGAGTCTGACAATTACAACGGTTCTTCCTATTTCTTGAACGCAGAGAACACCCAAACATATCTTCAGGCACTTCAACAGGACCTCAAGGTTCGAATCCAATGGCAAAACGCATTGAGTATGCATATTGCGGTGATGAATGAGTATTACCGATGTCGACAGTTTATGGAAAGCAACTTTTCTCATTGACAATGAGGCCGTATTTACATTCCATAGAGTCTCACATTATTTAATTTACTTTTTTATGACACAAGAAAGAATTTGGATTACTCTGAACTATATAGGGATATGCATACGCGCATGATTATGCGTAACGAATGATAGATATGAGAATCAAAATAAATTTCATGCATAAAGAATCAAAAGACCAAATAATACTAATGGGAATGAATGTTTAATAAGGTAGTGCACTTATAAAACGTGTGTGCTTAGAATGAAGAAAACAAATTCGAAAAAATAAGGAAAAAGGATGAAAAATAAAAATAGAAATAGAAATAAAATGAGAGAGCCTTAAGGCTTCAAAGAAAATAAGTTCGGAGAAGGGGGAGGCATCGAAGATGGATAATAAGGCGGGGTAGCGGGAGATGACGCGACCGATGACTCTGGAGTCGATGAGTCGGAATTAGAGCTTGTATTTCCAAATCTCAGATTCCATTCAGCCTCACATAGCTCGGCTAAGATCAGCAACGGACGCCACTTTCCCGCTTGATCATAGTATCTTGCGGTGTTGTCCTCTGCTTCCTCGGCAATACTGGCCTTTGGAGGACTATTTTCAACCATCGTTTGCCTGTTCTTCCGGAAAACCTCTAATATTTTCTTCTTTGGGTTGTCACCGTCGAGTGGCAAAACGCATTCCCGTTCAAAGCCTTCTCCAAATAATGGAATCAGCTGCCTTGCAACTTCTCTGCAAAACAATTTAGCAATTGTTCTTGCGTCGTCATAATGGACCCATATTCCTTGGACACTTTTGTATCCTGAGATGCTGTCTAGCTCATCAGGACGACAAACACAGAGCTGTTCCATGGTATTTTCGGTTGGACGGTCCTTATTCCCGAATACGATTCGCCACAGTGATGTAAAGTGGACGAGACCAGTCGCTGGTTGCCATCTCACGTCAAATGCGCCATATTCAGGAATGTTGTATTCAAAAAAAGTCAGTTCTGTTGGGCCATGTTTCATACTCGTGGCTTTATATCTGCGTTTACTTAACTTGGATTTTGGAATAAGGTTGTCAAGCATCTTTTGGGTGTCGTGATTTGCACTAGTAAATTGAGGAGAATATGGCTCATCTCTCACACCCCATTCGTACTCAACTCGGTTAGCTGCTCGTCCTCTGCCTTTTTTATTTGGGGGTAGTGGGCCTTCCTCCTTCTGCCGTAACTTTGATGATTTGGGCATGTGGTTGAGGGTGGTATCAATGGTTTACATGGACTTCGTTCTGTTTTATATCGGTATTGTTTGATTAAATGCATTATATCTAGTATTATTTTTGGAGCTTGTTGTTTTATTTGTTTGTTGTAATTATATCCACTCGACGCGTTCCAGAGATGTATTTACTACCAAGCCAAAATCTGATATTTCCGTGTTATTCAAAGGATGTCTTTAACGGGGTGGAGTGTATAATCATAAACGCTTACTCCCCACCACGGCCTTTGCTTCGCTGTTGATGTCGATTATGACAACCGTATCATGTATGTCATACGTGTGCTATGACATATCTCAATAGCATAGTTTATTCATCTTTTTCATTCTTATGCGTACGCATACATTTATTATTTTTGGTTAGCCATTCATCTTGATTAATGATGCATACGGTTACAAAACTTAACCTCTATATGTACAAAATTTAACCCAATTTTATCTCAAATGCAAATATCCATATTTGTGGTAATACCATATAAAAATTACGTTAACAACTATGAAACATAGATTATGCATACGATTAGGGCCGTGGCTTCTAAAGTTGCGTATGCATACAAAGTATTCTAACGATCATATATGTCACAGCAGGGGTCAGTAGTATATGAATATTAGAGCGCTCATGCCGAATAATTACATTGAAGCTGCAGATCATCATCCATTCCAGGACCCTCCGTAACCATCTATACTACCACGTTCATTTGCACTGACAACAACTTCATCTTAAATCAACTCTACTGTCTGCGGAAATTGCCTCCCCAGAGCCCTGCCCCTGAATCTCAATCTCCGAAAAAAAAAAACCCTGGGTAGCAAAAAGAAAATACATGCCGGGGCTCCGACCCCGGTCCGTGGCCGACGAGACGTACAAATTCGGAAAAAGAGTGTGCAACATCAACGCCAAAAATAAAGGACACTACAAACGTCGTCGAGGAGGATCTGTAAATACTTTTTGAAAAATTGGGCCAGGGGAACAGGTACTCCCAAGGTATTTTTTTTAGATGATTGATAGAACGGACTAAAATCATTCGAATACACGACGCGTAAAATATTCTTTTTTTTTTTTAACACTCCCAGAGACGTATCCAACACCCATCCACGCTCATTACTACCCATGGATTTGCTCAACAAGTGGACACTGCTGGCAATTGGAGTTATCTTCCATTTGGCATTTACCATGTCCATTTTTGACATTTATTTTGTCAGTCCATTAGTTCATGGGATGCGCCATTTCCCCTCCACAGAGGAACCGGCTGCCAAACGGTTATTCTTGGTAGTTGGCGACGGTCTGAGGGCTGACAAATGTTTTGGCAATATCACACATCCCATCACTGGGAAAAGCGATTATCTTGCACCATTTATTCGTCAAAAAGTGCTCAATGATGCCACGTTTGGAATTTCCCATACTAGAGTCCCCACAGAATCCCGTCCTGGGCACGTTGCGATGATTGCCGGGTTTTATGAAGACGTTTCAGCCGTCACTAAAGGTTGGAAGGAAAATCCAGTTGACTTCGACTCTGTGTTCAATCAATCTAGACATACCTGGTCTTGGGGTTCCCCGGATATTTTGCCAATGTTTGCTGATGGCGCAAGTGATCCAAATCGTGTCGAAACTGGGATGTACGGCTCATCCTTCGAAGACTTCACTAAGGGCACCATTGATCTGGACAAGTTTGTCTTTGATAATGTCAATGACCTGTTTTCTCGAGCTCAACGTGATCCAGAACTAAATCGCCGTTTGCGTGAAGATAAGGTTGTATTTTTCCTGCACTTACTCGGAATTGATACTGCTGGCCATGGATTTAGACCGTATTCTGCTGAGTATTACGATAACATTGTGTATATTGACTCTGAAATCAAAAAATTGGAGAAAATGGTCAATGATTTCTATCGTGATGACAAGACTGCGTGGATTTTCACTTCTGACCATGGTATGAGTGATTTTGGATCCCATGGCGATGGTCATCCGGACAATACTCGAACTCCATTAGTGGCCTGGGGAGCAGGTATTCCAAAGCCAAATCGTCAAGCCAAAGGTCACCATGACGATTATTCTGAACCATGGAAACTCAATTCTGTCAAGAGAAATGATGTGAACCAGGCGGATATTGCATCTCTGATGGCATATCTGATTGGCGTCAATTACCCATCTAATTCTGTCGGGGAACTTCCACTCGAATTCATTGAAGCCCCTAAGCCAACCCGTGCTAGGGCCTTATCTGCAAATGCATATGCTATTGCGGAGCAGTATCTGGTTAAAGAATGCTATACTCAAAGTTCCCAATTGAACTTCAAACCGTATCCGCCATTAACCGAGTTCACCGTTTCCGACCGAAAAGCTCAAATTGAACAGCTTATTTCCACTGGTGACTTCGATCGTGCAATTGAAAACAGTGAGGAGTTAATGTCTCTCGGCCTCGCCGGATTGCGCTACCTTCAAACATACAATTGGTTGTTCCTTCGTGGGTTGGTGACTATTGGGTTTTTGGGATGGATTGGTTACGCAGTGACATCGTTCCTTCATTTATACGTTGCGCCACAGGAACAGCAAACTCCCCACCACATTGCACGGGTAATTGCATTGTCCATCTTCACAGCCCTCGCGTCACTCTTGTTCTACCAGGATTCCCCTGTCAACTACTATCTTTACGCCGCATTCCCGGTATTTTTCTGGGAACAGATCATTGAGCACAGGCAAACAGTTGCCCATGGTACCAAGCTTTTAGTCCAACACCAGAACTCCAAAACGCCTGTAAAATCGGCTGTTTTGACATTACTGTTCAGTGTTGTTTTACTGGAGGCAATCGTTTACGGGTATTTTCATCGAGAAATATTTGCAGTTTGTTTTGGCCTGGCCACTGCCTGGCCATGGATCCAGGATCCTTCAATCGCATATGCCAACTTGAGATTGTCTGCAGCTTGGGCAGCGCTCTGTATTGCGTCGGCCACGTTTATGCTACTGCCAGTGATCAAGGATGAAGATATTATTCAAATTCTTACTGGTGGAGCTTGCATGACCGTCGTGGGAGCCTATTACATTATCAAGTTGGGAAAATCCGTCCCATTACCAAAACCGGCTCTTTTTATCTCCGGCGCCCAATTGGGTCTAATTATCCTTTCAATGATAGTCACGGAGTCGTCATTCTCCTCCCTGCTTGCTCGTGAGGGACTCCCGCTGGGGAATCAAATCACTGGCTGGGCTGTTTTCGTTTCATCGCTTGCTGTTCCCTTTTTACTGGCATTTGTCCGACCGATTGCTGATTACCGATTCCGCCTACTCACTATTTTCTTAACATTTGCCCCAACGTTTGTCATTCTCACCATTTCTTCCGAGGGCCTATTCTATGTGACCTTCTTTGCATTGTTGCAGGTTTGGGTTGAGTTTGAATGTCTTTACTATGGCAATAGGAAAAACTTGAGTGTCAGCGAATTTCGATTGTCCCTGTTCTGCTTTTACTTCACTCAAATTGGTTTCTTTGGTACTGGTAATATTGCATCTATTTCATCATTCTTTTTGGATCCAGTTCGAAGGCTGATTCCCATTTTTGATCCATTTGCCATGGGGGCATTGCTAATGTTCAAAATCCTTGTTCCATTTGCTGTTTTGTCTGTGTCACTTGGAATTTTGAATATCCGTCTGAGTGTTCCAAAATCAGCTCTCTTCTCCATGGTACTCTCTATCTCTGATATTCTATCTTTGAACTTCTTCTACCTTGTTGTTGACGAGGGCTCATGGTTAGACATAGGAACGGGTATATCCCACTTCTGTATTGCTAGTGGGCTGTGCTTCTTTATGATTCTATTAGAATATTTAAGTGGTGTGCTTGTATCTGGTGTTAGAATTGGAGATACGATTCATCAGGACGCCAAAACTAAATAGATATGATCCTCGTTGTATATTTACCTGAATAATAATAATAATAATAATAATAATAATAATAATAGATTTATAATTTACAACAAATTCAACAAATTACAATTAGCAAAATAGTTAGCTTCCGCCTTCTTTTCTCCGCTTCTGGTCCTGTAATGACTGATCCGTCAGCGATCGCTTGTTACCAACATTATTATTAGCGTTACCGCGTTGAGGTCGTTGGATAGACGGCTTTTGAATCCGAGATGCCACCGAGGGAATTCTGGAACCAGTTGCTGCACCGCCAGAATAGCTAAGTTTTCGAACAGGAACCTTTGGTTGTGAACCTTCCCCTTTGATGCTCATTTGCCTTGCCGGCTTATTCCCGGGCTCGGCAGTGGCTGCTGGCCCTGTTGGTGGAGTTGCAGATGCACCAGATGCACCAGATGCGGGCGCATTACCTTTTTGCAATTTATCAATCTTCTGGTGTAACAGTCGTGTGCGCAGCTCGTACTCTTTCTTAACTTGTTCCCGAGCGTCTTCATTGATTTTCTTTTTCTCTTCTTCAAATTCCTTCTTCAAATTCTCGACAAACGCAGCATGCTGACTGGTGAGCGCATCACGAAGTTTCTTCATATCAACAGGTTCACTTTGCCCAGACTTTGCTTCCAATTCTGCTATAGCCTGCTTGTGTTCCTCTTCTTTTTTCTTCATGTGATCTCTCAGGACTGCAATTTTTTGATTTGCCTTTTCTTTGAATTTTTCAACTTCTTCTTGGCGGATCTCTTCCCTTAACTTTGCAACATCAACAGAATCTGTCGAACCAGAGGCACCTTGTTCATCATTTTGCTTAGATTTGGCGACGGCTTCCATCTTTTCTTTCTCAGCCTTTTCCAAGATATTCTTTTTCTCCTGCTCAGCCTTTTCTGCAAGTTCTTTCTTTTCTTGTTCAGCTCGTTCAGAAAGTTCTTTCTTTTCCTGCTCGGCCTTTTCAGAAGCTTGCCGTTTTTCTTCCTCCAAGGATTCTCTTAGTTCTTGCAGTTTCTTTTCGTGCTCTTCACTGTTGCCACCACCCGAAGATTTTTCCAATTCCGAAATCTTTTGTGTCAACGAATTCTTCTCGTCATCAAAGGAGCTGATTTGTTTCTTAAGAATCTCATTTTGTTCTTTCAAATTTTCAATCTCCTTTTCAAAGGTTGCCTTTTCAGACTTGAGTCCCTCAACTTCCTTTTCAATTGAACTCTTTTCCTCCTGGACAGTTGCCAATTGACTTGTTGCTTCGTCACCGGTAAGTTGAGAATTCTTTTGAAGGACCAATATATCGTCACTCAATTTGTTAACTTGGCCTTCCAGTTCGACAATACGCTCATCCTTTTCCTTGATGGCCTTTTCATTCTTTTCATTTGCTTCAGTCAGGGATGCCTTAGCCGTCTCATTATCGTTCTTGGCTTGTTCCAATGCTGCCTTAGTTTCTTCAATTTCCTTGTTCAACTTGTCAGCATTTTCGGTATTGGAAACAGATAAGCTTTCGCTACTGCTTTTGAGTTCGTTGAGTTGCTTGTCAAGTGATTCAGCTTCAGTCTTATACTTCAAAACTTCCTCCTTAAGCTGGTTGGCCTCACCACGTCGTCGTTGAAGTTTTTCAACAGATTCACTCTTCAAATTGTCGAAACGTTTCTGCAAAGCATCCAGTTTGGCTTCCACCTCTTCCTTTTCTTTAGATAAGGCCGCCTTCTCTGATTCCAAGCCCGTGACCTTTTGTTCGACTTCAGCCTTTGCTGCATTTCCTTCGGATTTATTCTTTTCCAAACTACTTTGCAGCAATGAGAGTTTCTTTTCCAAAGCTTCTTTTTCATTCTTCAGACTCTGTAACGTATTGAGTTGTTCATTGAGCCCAGTCTTTTCTCTTTCTAGGGTAGTAATAGTCTCCTTCAAAGATGAGACTTCATTCTTCAAGCTCTGCAGTTCTTCAGGATCAATACGCTCATACTTTTGAAGAACTTGTTGAATCCTACTCTTCCATCTTTCATTGTCCTCTTGAGCAATTTTCAACGACTCTTGATGGGCCTCACTCTCAGCAACAGTTTCTCTAAGCTGGGCCTGCAATGGTTCAATTTTACCATTCGCCTCTTGTAGCTGAGCCTCGAGGTCTTGAGATCTCTTGTTATAATACTCGCTGTTGGAACGCAACTGAGAATTGCTTTCCCGTAGGACATTCAGTTCATTCAATTGTTGAATGAGTTTCTCATGTTCAGTGGCGCTCCTCAACGTCTCATCCTCCCGCTGTCTTTCCTTATTGAGGTCTAATTTGACTTGGTCCAGTTCAGACTGAGTGTAATCAAGTTTTTGCTTCAGCCGCTTACTCTCTTGCTGCGCAAGATCGTAATTACATTCAACAATCTCCTTTTCATGCTTGAGGTAGTTGATAACTTCTTTGAGATGTTCATCTCCTTGGATATTACTATTATCACCATCACCAATATCTTTTCTTGAGCTCAAGTTTTCCAATTGATCCAACAAAACCTTATTTTGAGAAGCCAGATCGTCCGTCCTGGATTTGAGTTGTTCAATTTGGTGTTCGTACTCATATTTTTGAGATTCCCAGCTGGTTTCAGAAGAATGAAGTTGCTTCGCAGCATGATCTGCTTTGGATGTAAGCTCAACAACGCGTTCCTTAATTTGACCATTTTCTGAACGAAGTTGCTGAACATTGCTTGCGGCTTCAGCATGTTTAACAAGTTCCTTCTCGTAATTGTCCTGTGCATCCTTTGCGATTTTTCGTTGAGTTTCCAAATCATTCTTAATGGTATTATGCATTTCATCAAGTCGTTTCTCATTATCCTGTAGATTCTTAATTGTAACCTCCAATTGCGACTTCTCATCTTCAAGAGCTTTGATTTTCTTACTCTCCTCTTCCTTGAACGAGGACAGTTCATCATTAGCTGATGTAAGTAGATCATTGGTGGCGGCCAATTTCTCCTTCAATGAAGAGATTTCATTCTAAAAAACGTTAGCATTGGAAAAATAATAATAATGAAAAATAATAATAATAAACTTACCTCCTTTTCTTGCAACTGCTTGTCAATAGATTCTTTGTATTCATCATGAGTAGCGCTGAGAGACTCGAGTGCTTCTTCTGCGGCCTTGGCAACATCCGTCATTTCATTAACGTGATTTTGCGAAATTTCCAATTCATTCTTTGTGACGGCCAAGCTAGCCTTGAGCGAAGAAATTTCTTCACTAAGTTTAGTTTCCGTTGATAACTCTCCTTCGGTCCTAGAGTTTTGGTAGAGCTCAAGTTTTTCTTGACTGGACTTGAGTTGGATTTCAACTTCCTTGTATTTCGATTCCAATTCTTCGACTCGAAGCTTGGATTCGCTGAGAGCTTCTCTAGACGCTGCACTGTCATTGTGAGCTTTTTCAAGTCTGCTTTGATATTCAGAAATCTCAGTATCCTTTCTGAGTGAGATACGCTTAACCTCTTCAGATTCATTATCCAAACGTTTTTGAACGCTCTCGAGCTGCGACTGTAGGGATTCGATATCAGCAGTCCATCTTCTGCGAGCCTCGTTATAAGACGACTCCTTCTCAGACTCCATCGATTGCAAGTTGGAAAGAACACCATTCAAACGGCCACGTTCTTCGATCAGTTCATCCCGTTCCTTGGTCAACCTAGTTTCGATACTCTTCCACAAAGATTTCTCGGCCTTGAGATTATCAGCATCCTTCTTCATACTTTCGGCTAAACTCTTAGCATCCACCAACTGTTCAGCCACCTGCTGAGTGCGCATATCTTGTTTTGACAAAGATTCTTGGAGTGTATAGTTGCGATTCTTGATTTCCGAATTTTCGGATCTGAGAATTGCCATGTCTTCATTCAAGTTCTTGTAACGCTCATTGGAAAATTCCAATTGACTCTGAGTAGTAGCAACACGAACCTGTAGTTCAGAGCGGGCTTTGTTGAGTTCGTTGATTTGGTCATTAAGTGACTTGACCGTTGTATTACTTTCAGTTTTGAAGTCTTCAAATTGTTGTTTGACATCCGACAAGTGATTTTCAAGTTCCTCCTTTTGAATAAGCAGTCGTTGATTCTGCGAATCGGCGGAGCCCCCGTTTGCATTGCTATCACTATCTTCGGCTGGCTGGTCCTTGTTAGATGCCAGTCTCCTGAACATGTCCCTCTCCCGCTGAAGAGCTTCACCCTTGTTCTGTGCCCGCTTGAGGTCATCTTGTAGGCCCTTAATGGCCTCTTTAGCCTCTTCAACCGCAGATGACTCCAAGTTCTCCATCTTTTTCTTGGCCTCCTTTTCTTCTTGTTCCATTTTCTGACCGAGCTCCCTTGTGACCTTGAGCAGGTTTTCGTTTTGCTTCTGCATGTCGATGATATTCTTAAACAATACCAACCTCTGGGAAATCAAGTGATCTGTGTCGGATTCGTCTTGAACATTTTCGCCGTTGAGTAACTTTTGCAATTCAGAATGTTCGTCAGGGTTCAATGGAGGTTCCGAGTCGGTCATCATTTGGATCTGAATGAGGAGGTTCTGCACTTGTCGCGAGAGGTCACGAACTTGTTGAGACAGTAACCCCTGTTCACGCTCGCTATCCTTCTTGGTAATTTCTGCCGACTTGAGCTTGGACCGGAGCTCTTCAACGTCCTTATTGGACCTTTCTAATTGAACACTTAATTCAGCCAATTCACTTTCAAGACGTTTGCTTTCTTCTCTCTCAGCTAAAATGGCTGGAGCGTGATTTTCCATTTCTTCAAGAATGTGATCCATCTCCCGTCTGAGGGTCTCATTCTTATACTTTTCTCGCTCGAGCCTATTCTTCGTCTCTTGAAAATCGGAATACAGTTGTACCAAAGATCCGCCATTCTTTTGTATATCAGAAATTATTTGAGCAGATGGCGAAAAGACGCCCGCTGCTCCTGGTGTCGACCTGTTCAATGGCGTCTGCGGATTGTTGTTATTGTTAGCCAAACCGTTTCGAACCGGAACTGGTGTTGAAGGGTTAGTGGAGCTTTGTTGGGTATGTGTCTCCTCTAATTGAATCTCCAACGTATCAAGCTGACTTTTGATGCGAGCTGCCTTTTGTCTTTCCCTATCAGCCTCAGCCTTGTACTTTGTGATTTCCTCCGCCCTAGAGTCTCGTTCATCTTGCAAAGTTTGCTCAAGACTTTCAACTCTAGTTTTAGCTTCTTTGGCGGATCTTTCCCATAATTCACCCAACCGCTTTTGGGAAGACATTTCTGCCTTGAATGCTTCTTCAGCAGAGGCCTTGTTATTCTGAAGATCCTTGACCTTGACCAGAGCGTTTTCGTAGTCACTTGAGAGTTGCGTGAATCGTTCTTTCAACTGGTTATAGGAATTAGAAGTCGCGCTGTGATCGGCTTGAAGAGAGTCGACTTGAGACTGGAGAGTGGTGATTTTGGCCAATTTTTCAGCTTTGAATGATTTGAGCTCTTCGTTTTTGGTCGAAAGCTCTGAATTGAGCCATTCGCTATTCCTTTCTAAGGATTCCTTTTCTTGTTTCAATGTTTGTTCACGCATATTCGCGGACATTTGAGTGGATCTGAATTGCTGAATTTGATTTTCCAAATCGACTATGACTTTACGATTCTCGAGGTTTTTGTTCTGAGAATTTTCCAATTCATTCCTCAATTCTCGCAAATCGGAATTCCTTCGCTCCAGAGTCTCTAAGGTTTGTCGTTTCTCTTCCGAAATGCTTTCTAGTCGAGACTGTAAGGATGTTACTTGGTCAGAGCTATCCGACGATGAAGATTTAGCCTGGCTGAGCTGGTTCTCTAATTCAGCCTTTTGAGTTTTTAATTCATTCAAGTTTGAGTTCAATGTTTCCACCTCTTTTCGTGTGGATTCTATCTGCTCCTTCATGGACTGAATGCTTCTATTATTATTGTGAATGGTTTGCTCTAAAGAAACGAACATTAGTAACTGGAATGATATAACTTGACAGTTAACAACTCACCATAATTGACCTCATCGAGCATTTTCTGACTTTTGATCGCCTCAAATTCATTTGCCTTGGCCGTGATTTTCTGTATAACCGGCTCGGGCAAATTTGAAATCAGTGAAACCTCCAGAGACAGAAAGTTTGCAACCACATCCGGCTTGAGGGTATCTGGATCCTTCACAGCTAATGGAGTACTCGCCACTGCATTTTCTCCGGTCGGCACAACAGACTTCTCATTGTTTGATTCGCTTTCATGATTTTCTGCCATCTTTAAGTATCCTTGTTAGATAGACACTCGAATCCCACGCGTCGAGTCCAATTGGTGCAGAGGTGACAACAAAAACTTAAAAGAAATTGTTAGAAACATATATCGCGCAGACGCTCAACAAACCCACTATTCAAAAACAAGCAACCTTTAAAGACTTTCTGCAGATACAAAGACCGTGTTGTTATATATGGATCATGCACAGATTTGGGTGTTATGGGTGTGGGTCAGGTTGGGAAGAAACGCTAATGCACCGGACTATTATGCATTTATGCATTTTCGTTGGCATGGCTGCTGATAGTACTGCAGCTGGCCAACTTTCGCACGAAGAGATAGAAAAATGCTATTTTATGAAGTTTATAAAAATTCGGACTGAGAGAATGTGCTATATACTATTTGTAGAAGTTTACGTTGTTTTATCTTGTTGTTTCGTCTCTGTATTATTTGGAGGATTGACTAGACTCAATTTCCTCATCAGTGCTAGTTGCGGTCAGGCCTTCAATATGGTTAGCCAAATGCTTTGAAACTTTAAACCACCTTTCCTCCGGTACAACGAGATAACTAACAATACCAAACAGGGTGACTGCTCCCAAGATGATTGGAGAATAGTTGAGATTCTGAGCTGTGACGGGAAATTCCTGAGGACTCAGCAAAATCGCAGTAAGGAATGTGTTCCACAAAAAGGCAATTAATTGGAACGGCTTTGAGAAGATGCCCAAGGAAAAACGGGGTTTCAATCCTTTGCTGAGGAAAAAGAGGCCAAATGAAATAAGTCCCCACGACGCAATGGTGGGCACACCGGCTGCAGATACCAAACTCTGGAAAGCTAAAGAACTACCAAGGATGGAACATAGCAAGATTGCAGCCACAATTCCAATAAACGTAATGGAATTTGCTGGTTGGCCCGTTTTCGGATCAATCTTGCTAATCCACGAAGAAAAGGGCAACACACCATCTCTTGCAATAGCGTAAACCAAACGAGATGCAGCTAGAATGGAGGCAACTGAACTCGATATAGCGCCTAAAATGACAACAACCGTCATGAAAATGTGAGCATTCTGCCCTAATGCCAGAGCATAGAATTGGATCATTGGCTGGGGAGCGTCTAAGGCAAAAAGAATATCCAAATTTGGCGTACAAAAGAGGAAGAGGATGACAGCTGGGAATCCAACGAAGATACAGGCTGCACAGGAGTAAATGATTCCTTTTGAAGCGATGATACTGGCATGCTTTGTTTCCTCAGCAACATGACCACTTGCATCAAATCCAATCTGCAGCCCACCTGTAGTAAATAAACAAAGCATCCATGCTAACGCGTTTGATCCACCAGTGTAGTTCTCAAAGTCCGTGAATACAAATTCTGCCGACTGGAACCCATACCCCTTACTCACTGCAATAGGGAGCCAAACAAAATTCAGAATTGCATCAAACAAGACCAGAAGAGTACCAATCCGGAACACCCAGCGGTAAAAGCGTGGAGGAAGATAATTCACCAACATACAAAGCAACAAAACTGCTTCTGCCACAATCCAAATCACCGCCCGGAATTTCACGTCCTCAACATCTGTGGAAAAATTCAATTTGAAGACGGTGATTTCAGAAAGCATATAATACGCAATACCCTGGCTGTTACTAGCCACATAGCTGGTCCATGCTGTTGTGGACCAAAAGGCAACAATAAAACCAAATAGCCGGCCAAAATACTTACCTCCGCTACAAGCTGCCCAAAGATAAATTGAGCCAGCAGCAGGAAGCGCCGAACAAACCTCAGCCAAAACAAGAGCAGTGATGAAGACAAAGATTGATGAAAACGTATAGGTTGCCCAGTACGCCTGAGGGCCACCAAGACGAACACCAAAGGTGAAGAGACTGCGAATTCCTGCAATCGTATTCACAGCAGTAAAACTGGCTGCAAAGCTTTCAATAAGCGAATAAACCCTGATAAGAGTTTGCTTGTAACCTAAGCTTGCCTAAAAAAGAAACGAAGCCGCTGTTGACAGTACAATTCCCGTGTCCACGGCCCATGGACAAAAGAAATTGCACATCAGCAGTCCCGTGATTAGTAAGATGCCTTGGATAAACACATTCTTTCGCAGGTATTAACCTTGTCAAGTTCAACGGTATAATCTCAGCCATAACGGCACCCGTTGTGTTTTATCTTGGCAAAACCTCAACTTTCAAACATTCTACGTACCAAAATTTCTTCCTCTTCCGCATTGGAATTTTTGTCAATAGAGGGACGAGTCTCACTTTTATTGTCGCTCAAAAGCATGTTGCGTTTTAGTGGTTTAGAATAGCACACTTTGCGCTTTTATATAAAAAAAAAAAGAAAAAAAAAAATTGTTTGCGGTTGACTCATTTGCCATTATCTGCCGATCAACCAAGCCAAAAGCCCCAACGGTTTAGATGAACGGCAGTTGAAGTTCTATAGCTATGTACTTACTTGAGTCTATGTGTCTGTTGCCTTGACAATGTCAGCTCAACCTCTCTGTGGCGACAAAATTTGGGCTGTGGTGCCTGACCTTGAAAAAAAAAAAAAAAAAAACCGAAGCCGTTTTCTCAGGTATGGTTTGATAACCGAACAGGTCTGGATAAACAAGGTTATAAACGGCTTGTAGTTCGGAAATCTTATTTTTTTCGTATCCTACTAGAATTTAGTCATGTGTTTCCGAGTCAAAAGTGGACCCTGGTGCATATTTCTGAAACATGGGCCCACGTTAAAATTTCAGCGCAGCGCCCATTAGAATATGGGCGAGGACGAAAAACAGAATTACTGTTGGAACCCGGTATAAGAACAAACTGACGTGATATATAGTTCAAGTGGGAATCTCGCCCCAAGCACCGACCATTCTTCGTTCTCGTCCCGTCCGTCGTTCAGCCTTATAACTTATCGCTGTGGCACTCTGTACCCACCCAGCGATTATTACTTACACCTTTACGTCGGAGTTCAGCGGGAGAAAAAAAAAAAAAAAAAAAAAAAAAAAAAAAAAATTGCATTAGGGCTATACTAAATAAATAATCATGTGTATTGTAAAAATGTCTCACCAGCACGTTGCTCCTTAGTCGGCGGGCGTGGAGGCTGCTGGTCAAGCCGTCGCTTAAGAATTTTCAACTTTTGCATTGCCAAAGCCATGGATATTGTTTGATAACTATCCACCAACTGCAGTAATCCGTCAATGGAACTATCCACTTCACCGACAATCATACAAACCACAGAAACATACCCATGTCTTTCCAATTCAGTAGTGAAATCAAGAATTCTGTTCAAAAGACTGGTATCCAAGTATTTCTCAGTGTCAATGGGGACACTCGCGAGTTTGAACAGCTTCATTTCGCGAAGTGTACATTGGAATGCTGAATCGCTGGCCGCAGAACGATGGAGAATAGTTAGAGAGTTAATAAATAAGCGAGTCGAACTGGCGTCAAACGAGGAATGTTGGGATAAAATGATGTCGTTGGAAATTCGAACAAGCTGCTGTGCCAATTCGAATTCACCCATTTGCGCAAGCGATGACCAGAAAGGGATTATTGAACTTGCAATGACATTAGGACTGCAATTATCGAAAACCTTTGATTCTTTTGTACAGGCCCACGAAGAGAGTACACCCAATAATTGCCGACGGCCACCCAGTGCTAAAACAGCCCGGCTGAGACCACGGATGGCATTGCTATCTAATTCTTCCCTTAATAGTGCTGGCATCCATACCGTATCCAAACTGGCCGTAATAAGTTCCCTCGCCTTTTCAGGTCGTTTCAGTGACCAATACTTATTGGCAACCTGCAACCTGAACACGTGCTTATCCAGTCCAGACCATTTGAGAAGGTTCCCATGTGAAGTGATCAGGTGCTGGATATGCTCGAGGTCCGTTATTGCTGGATGCTTTAAAATACTCGACACAACAGGACGTGTCAACTTTCCATGATAATACAGCTCATCTAGAATCCCAAAAATCTCTTGTTCGTTCTGACACTGGCTGATCGCCTTGCAGCGTTTCGAGTCGGAACTATGCAGTAGCGACTGCGCAGCTCTATCCTTGTTTGTAATGGCATCTAGCCCGGCAAACAGCCCTTGAAAGTGGCTTTCGACAGGTTTTTCCGCTGATCTTCGCTGCATGCCCTCCGCCATAGAGGTCTTGAGCTTTCCAGCAAGATCGCCTTGTTCTTTATACGTCATTGGAGTCTCCACCTCGAAAAAGTTTTGTAGCACCTTTTCCAAATAGAAAGGCTTGCTGGTAACAGCAGGTTTCTTTCCTTGGCGCAATACCTCCTTTACTAGCCCAGGCTTTGGAGGTTTCGTCATGTTTAGAGTAAGATCTATTATTTAGCTTATTGTTGATTGGCGAAAGGTTTTTTTGTCTCTTTGGTGTTGGGAGCTTGCGCGGGAGTTGTGTCCCAGCCACACAAACAACGCCACTGAAGCGCCACTGATTGGAGACCGATTATACAAGTGTGAGTTAAACTAGAAATAAATACTTTATACGTCCGTACCCCGTTCAAATGCGTCACGAATCTCCTTATTGTACTTGTCATAATGCCTCGATAGTTTCATGTTGAATTGCTTGTTCTTTTCATTGATATACGTGACATGCTCCCCTTCATCTTGCTTACGTCGTTTCATTCGGCGCTTATCTCCTGATTTGAGGCTGTTGACTAGTCTATCGACAGCTTCCTTCTTAGGTTTGTTTGTGGTGAATGAAGTGTCAGTGTTGTAGTTCTCTTGACCGTAGGGCGTGCCGTCTTTATTATATGCAACCACGGCGCCATCCTCGTTCTCTACCAAAACAGCATCCTTCTTTAATGCCCTGAGCTTTTCACGTTTGTACTCGTCCAAATCGGGCTTGAATTCTTTCATGTCTTTCAAGTATGCCCGCTCCGCTGCACTAGTGTAGTCTGAAAATACAGAAGACTCCTCACGCATCTTTTTCTCCTGTTGCTTTTCGTCCCACTTCTCAGATTCTTCTACCGTCCAATCCCACGCTCGTTTTCGTTCAAAATCTTCTCCCTTCTCTTTTGCATCGAGTTTAGCTAGCTCATATTCGGCCTCCTCCTTTTTGCGCGCCAATTTTGCCTGTTGTTGAGGGTTGGACTGGGTTTTCTTGTATTCGTCATAGAGATCTGATCTGTTCGCCTTATTTGACTCAACCGCCCTCCGCTTTAATTGCTTGAACCGTTCTAAACGTGCTTCTTTACTATCGTTATCGGACATACTTGCGGATAATTTTCCTCTCTGTTGGGAAGTTGAGACTTTTATCCGAACACCGCAGCTAAAAATAAGTAAAATGGGAGATATAGACAACTTGTTCAAGGTCAGCTCAATGATAATCGGAAAATATTCAATGCTAATGAGTGTAGGGGCAACTGAAAAGGAAAGCTGCTGATGATGTGGACTTGGGGGTGATAAAGAGTGCGAAAGTTGATGACGAGGACGCCAGTTTTTACCAGGACGGGCTGGACGAGTCCACACGAAAGGCTTTTGATTATATCGATTCTCATGAGAAAGAAGAGGATTCAACTTTTCCGGAAACATATAATGTGGCGTTTTTGAATCGCTTATTAACTGCAGTTGAAAAAGCCGCAAGAACAAATGCGGAGTTACGAGTCAGGTTTAAGAATGAGCCATTAAAGTTTATGGACTCGGAGCACCAACTGCATGAGGCGGTCAGGGCGTTGTCAGTGCTGATGGATACTGAATTATACGATCAGCTTGTGAACTCGGGGTCAGTACCTTTCTTATTAGAGCTGATTGGGCACGATGATGAATTGATTGCAAAAGAAATGGTTATCGTGCTTTCGGACCTATTTGATGACTCTCAAGTTGTATCAGATTACCAATCCCGTGAGAACTTGGCCAATTGTTTATTAGAGAACCATATTGTATCATACCTCACAGCGTTTGTGGGAAGGTTTGACCAAAATCCCGATTCGGAAGATGTTTTGCCAGTTTATGAACTATTAGACCAGCTGTCTTCGTTCGACGGAGCCCCAGAGAGACTGCTCACAGATGACAAAGTGGTTACGCATTTGTTTACACGACTTGCGGAATCATCTTTTGCGCGGGACTCATCTACAAAGCTCTCCTCCGCAGAATTACTATTCACATTATTACTAGCAGACGCTAAGAAGATTACATCTATTCTCCAAAACAGTGATACGGACTATGTTGAAATATTGCTAAATGAGGCGTCTAAGTTCCGAGATTCGGGGTCTCTCAATACTTCGGAAGATGAGGAATTTGCCGAAAACATCTTCAACATTCTCTGCCTCGTCAGCCGTAATGTTGCTGGAAAGAATGCGTTTGTTGAACATGAGGGCGTTGAGTTAATGGTAATATTATTAAATGCGTCTAAATGGACAAAACTGCGTGCGCTGAAAGTGCTGGTGGACGCATCCAAAGGATATTCTGCTGGCGAAGTGGCCAAAAATATTGTGGAAAGTGGTGGACTGAAGCCCCTATTTTCAATGTTTTCTAAGTATGATAATCATGTTACTACAGCTAATGTTCTCTGGGTGATTTCGTCATTACTGAGATGGCTTGGTATTGACTCTCCTGAACGCATTCGTGTTTTAGGCAAGTTTATGGAGAAAAAGGGTTCCCGTATTGAAAAATTAGCTTCACTCCGTCAAAAAATATCAGCTAAACTGGATAGTGTGGAGACGGAGATTACAGAGGAATATTCGCTGCTTGATCCGACAGACCTTGACGACGATACAAAACTGCAATTTGAGACTGAAGCTGATTCCAAAAGAGTAGACGCAGGATTAGAATCATTGCAAAACATTGATATCATCTTGCTTTGGCTTTACACTGATGAAAGCGAAATTAGAGACAAAGTCGTTCAATCCTTGGATGAAGTGGGCGAATCAGTTGCCGCTTGTAAACGCACCATCAGCAGCTATATAACTACGCTGACTCGTTTATCAGAAGAGCAGAACCCTCAAAATGATTATGAGCTTACAGAAGCCATCAAAGAAGCCAGCGATTTCGTTGACATGCTAAACGTTTTACATGATTTTGAACCATGAAATTGAAGGTTGGACTAAGCGTGGTAATTGAACGGCGCTTTTGATCAGGTTTCATTCGCCTTCATTTATGCATTAGCAATGCTGTAACTTATTAGGAACCTACCTTTCATTTTTTTTTTTTTGTCCGTCCAACACTACTTAACATAAATATGCATATATGTACTGAGCACTGAGGAATCAAAATCTTATTCCTATGCATACACCACCGTGACGGGAAGACTGCGTGTGTTTGAGTAGGGTGGGAGGAGAAATTAGCAGCAGGTATATGCATACGTCGATGCACACATTCTGGACGAGGCTGCATGTGTTGTGCATCGTATTAGAGGCTCTTATTTAATTCGTTTTCAATCAGACAACGTGCTTGTTGTGCATTCCAATGCTGGTCTCCTGAAAACACCATGTAGCGATTCAAGTGGTGAAAATTTCGCTTGCTTTTGTAGCGTGTAGGTGGGCCGTCCAAGAAAAGTTGATGCTTGTCATTCAGAGACTTTTGTATTTCCTTTCGAATATACTCTCTCGCTTTCTCATCCCTGTGTTCCTGTATTTTGTCAGAAATTGCCGTACAATATTTGGCGACGAGCTTGGACCATCGTTTATGAGGCCCACGGCTGGGTTCATCCTGCGGCGTTTCCGGATCATACTCAAAATTAATCCAAAACGGGTCAGAATCCAGAGAACATACAATAGAGTTTGTTCCAAGGTCATTTTTGTCCCTCAATGTAGGGATAGTTGAGTGGGAACGCAATGAGCTAGCATCCAGTGTACGAAGACCACCTTTTATCATTTTTCTTAATGGTTACCGACATAAAGAACCACGCCGGCAGTATTTATATCGCCACTCAATCTGTTAATTTTCGGCCATAGTAATTTCATTTCTATTTTTAATTGTCTGGGAGATTAGGCCCCAATATAACTATGATCAGTTAATAAGACCGTTATGGAAATTATTTATTCTCTTTTACAACACCGAGAAAAACAGTCCAGAGAAAACTACAAAGGATCTAGATATATATAAAAAATGCGCCGCTTTACAAGCTTCTTCTCTTTCTGATGGCGGCTGCGAGTTCTTCCAAAGTTGCTTCAGTAGTTTCCCAGTTTATACAAGCATCAGTGATAGAGACACCATACTTGAGAGCGTCCTTACCACCCTCTTCCTTTGGTGGGACATTTTGACGGCCCTCATTGATATTTGACTCAATCATGACGCCACAAATGGATCTATCACCTTCTGCGATTTGATCAACCACGGCCTTGGCAACCTTTGGCTGGTTATTGTGGTCCTTCTCAGAGTTGCCGTGAGAGCAATCGACCATTATTCTAGGTCCTGGCTTTTCTTCGGTTATTAAGCCAGCCTTTGCAAGCTTAGCCTTTGAGGCCTGGACCGATGACTTATCGTAATTGGTACCAGTCTTACCACCTCGAAGAATGATGAAACAGTCATCATTACCATCGGTTCCAACAATGGCCACAACACCTGGCTTTGTGACAGAAAGGAAGTGATGTGGGTTTGCAGCGGCTCTGATGGCGTCAATTGCGACATCCAGGTTGCCGTCGGTACCATTCTTGAAGCCCACTGGGAAAGACAAGCCGGAAGCCAACTCTCGGTGAAGCTGAGATTCGGTCGTTCTGGCACCAATAGCGCCAAGAGAGAAGAGATCAGATAAGAACTGAGGGGAAATGGTGTCCAGCATTTCACCTGCAATCGGTAATTTTTCGGTAAGCTTGACAAAGAGCTCTCTGGCGATACGGAGACCCTTGTTGATTTGGAATGAGCCGTCAATTTCTGGATCATTGATTAACCCTTTCCATCCCACAGTAGTACGGGGTTTTTCTAGATAGGCCCGCATAATAATTAAAAGGTCATCAGAAAGCTTGTCGGCCAGTTTGGCCAACCGGTCAGCATATTCAAGAGCGGCATTAGGATCGTGGATAGAACATGGACCGACCACAACGAGAAGTCTGTCGTCGTTTCCTTTGAGAATTGTACTGGCTTGCTCTCTACCGGTGAAGATATTTTCCTTGGCAACAGCGGTTAGTGGAAGTTCATGTTGAAGGAGATCTGGAGCAGTTAACGGATCATAACCTCTGACTAAAAATAAGAAAAAGTTAGCGCAATTCATACACAACACGAACAGCCATCGCCTCGAAAGGGGTCATTTCTACTTCTGAAACCATCCTGGTGTCCACGGATCCTCTGGGGCCTCGTAGAACAACCACACTCGTCCAGCTTGACTGAGGAAACAGTCTTCTTCTTACTTCTCCAATCTTCTGATTTGGTACGATCGCCTAGCTGCTTGTTTTCAATGAACATTTTTGTGACCTAAGTAAAAAATAAAAAAAAATAAAAAGAATTATACAAATGATCAGTGAAATTTTCAAACACACTGAGTCAACCCAAGCTCCAGTGCAACCCTACATAAGACTCATCGTTCCCCCTCCCCGCCACAGCGTGATGGGTGACCGTGTTCGAGTCTTGGCAGATGCAATTTCGTCGGATTTTCTCCGGCAACCTTTTACTAAGCAACATGATCGACAGGGGGTAGTAATTTGGCATCGTGTGGGTTGACGCATATATCACCATTGACTTACAGTCATACTGAAGAAAACCGGGCGTGCATGTTGGATGAAGATTTTAGAGAGCTTTCTTGTTTGCTCTCGCCTCGCGCAGAAAAGGTATATATATAAACCGGTTCACGCGATGCCAAGAGACCTTAGTAAACGTCTAATCTACTACAGTCAGTTGACAGCAACAAGTCTAGATAGTGTCGAGCCAGCTCTGTGTGGCAGGGTAAAGTGGATTTAATTTTGTTGGTTATATTGGGTGGATGTACCGGGCCTTAGGGAATGTATCGACAAAGCTAGGGGTGGTGTCATAATGGCACCCATGTATGTCATACCTGTATTGGTCCTCGCAAGAGTTCAGCGGCATGTAGTCCGCCAAAGCTGCTTGCTTATACTGAATATGCGTAAAATGGAAAAAGGGTATTCATCCGCTGAAAAGAAGTCTGCTTTCATGACAGACGCGACAGCTTCACAACAGCATAACACAGGCGGTACATTCAGTTACTGAACCCGTTTAGCTCATTTGCAAGTATAATTCCACATAAAACCCATCTATGCATACATTTACCTACTAGGTCGGTGCACCGCACGAACGAATGTACCTTATACTAGAGTCTTGATAAGCGGAGAAGCGCCGGCATATGATTCTTTCCGCTGAGCAAACGATCTTTATCGGTTGGCTCCAGGCACGTGAGAAATGTTAACAGGCGCAGACACGGCTTCATATATCAGGGGACTATGAGCGCCACGCATGGAGGCTGTCTTCAAAGTCTATGAGCCAATATCAGATAACTTTTAACCAAAACGCCAAGTGCATAAGTGCGAGGGCAGACCCTACACTCTTAGAATGGGGTTTGGAAATGAGCGGTTGAACCCACCGAATTTCATTCTGGTGAACTTTTTTGTCTAAAAACGCTCTAACTTACCATCAAGATGCCCCGTCCAATTGTTAAGACAGTTAAGGCGGCTCGGCAACTAAGCCTGAACACTCAGCGGACACCTACTATACCATAGTTACGGATGGAAATGTGTGAATTCCCATGCTGACTACGCTCACTCATTGATTAGGAGTATGCATAACAATATCGAATTTCCCGCATATGCATAAAAATTTTTCACTGCCTCTACCTTCCTCAACATACTTGTATAACGCACTTTCATGATAACAGGCCCTTTTAAGCTATCAGCTACATCTGCATGCATGTGCGTGTTGCAAACTATTTGCTTCATTCTCCCTAATTTTCAAATATGCATAGTAATTGCATTTGCGGGTGTCCTGCAATTCCACTTACGCATATCTCATATCTCATATGTTGACCGCATCACAGTACCAATTATTCACCCAAAATCTTTAAATCTGACCACACGTTTGGCAATTGCCGCCAGTGTGCGTTTACGTTTTTGCCAAAACCCGGTCACGTGACAAACCTGGCACGTGACCTCTAAATTCCAAATTTTGTAAATTTCACCGCACACAACCGTGCATCACCACAAACCAAGTATAGTAATACTACTAAGCAAACACAAAAGGCATGTCTGTATCGCTATCATCGCAAGTGAGGAAGGCTGTTCCGGCTATTGACGCCGTCATTACCGATTACGCAGCAGGGTATGTCCAGCACGTTGCAGATTCCACGGCAACTGCCCAGAACCTAGATATTGAAAGCGAAGTTGCGTTCATTACTGCTCTTTTAAGAGATGCAGGTGGCGACGCCTCGGCTATTTCAACACTAAGCGGCAACCTACAGACCGAACTTAACACTCTCTACTCCAATAATGCTAGTAAACGGGACGTTGGCGGAAATAGAAAGTTGGACAAGGATACGCTACTCAATGCGCAGAAGCAAAACCAAGGTGGACTCAACGCATACGGTAGTAGGGATGTTACAGACCTTGATCTCTTGAGTGGCCGAAAAGTTGAATCTCGAGTGGACAAGAAGAAGCTTGAAAAGGCCGAAAAGAAAATCCAGGCCAAGCTTGAGAAGCGGGCTAAGCGATATGCCAACGTTGAATACGAGGCATCTAAGCTTTTGGCTGACGAAAACAAACAAGATTACGACCAATTTTTCCTCACTGTCAATCCATTGGAATTCAGCAATGCTGAGGGCAAGGATAAGAACATCAAACTGGAGAACATTGATCTGTATGTCGGTGCGGGTCAAAGAATCTTATCCAATACCACTCTGACTTTATCCCACGGTCACCGATATGGGTTGGTGGGTCAAAACGGTATCGGTAAGTCCACCCTCTTAAAAGCTCTTTCCAGACGTGAATTACCCGTTCCGCGACATATTACCATTTTGTATGTTGAACAGGAAGTCACTGGTGACGAGCGTTCTGTTATCCAGACTGTCCTAGACGCTGATGTCTGGAGAAAGAAGCTACTCGAAGAGCACGACACTTTGCAAGCAAGGATTTCTGAACTAGCTGCTGAACGAGAAAACTTGAGCCTGGCGAATGAAACCGATCCAGAAGTAAAGATGATTGAAGATGAGCGGTCAGAATTGGAAGAGCAATTATCAGAAGTTTACGAGAAACTACAAGATATCGAAGCCGATAAGGCAGAGAGCAGAGCAGCGGTCATTCTGAACGGTCTAGGGTTCTCTCCTGACGCGCAGAAATTCCCCACAAACTCCTTCTCCGGTGGTTGGAGAATGAGAATTTCACTTGCCCGGGCACTATTTTTCAAGCCAGACCTGTTGTTGTTGGACGAACCTTCGAATATGTTGGATGTTCCGTCTATCACGTTTTTGTCTCATTACTTGCAGTCTTATCCATCAACTGTTTTGGTGGTTTCGCACGATAGAGCCTTCCTTAATGAAGTCGCGACTGATATCATCCATCAGCATTCTGAGCGTCTGGACTATTACAGAGGTGCCAACTTTGACAGCTTCTACGCAACCAAGGAAGAACGACGGAAGAACGCTGTTCGAGAATATGAAAATCAAATGGCCTACAGAAAGCATTTGCAAGCATTTATCGACAAGTTCCGTTACAATGCTGGTAAGGCACAAGAGGCCCAATCGCGTATCAAGAAACTTGAAAAGCTGCCAATTTTGGAAGCGCCAGAAGATGAAAAGGCTACAAGCTTCACTTTCACCAATCCAGATAAATTAACCCCTCCAATCATACAGTTACAAGACGTAACCTTCGAGTACACGCCGGGAAAGCCTATTCTTAAGGATGTTGATCTGGATGTTCAACTGGATTCCAGAATCGCGCTGGTTGGTGGCAACGGTTGTGGTAAGACTACATTGTTGAAGATCCTGATGGAAGTGTTATCACCCACTAAAGGTGTTGTGTCGAGAAATCCTCGATTAAGAATCGGATATTTCGCCCAACACCACATTGACCAGATGGACTTGAATCTCACTCCAGTCCAATGGATGGGTAAGATTTATCCAGGAAAGTCTGATGAAGAGTACCGAAGAATGCTCGGTTCTTTCGGTATTACTGGTACCCTTGGTGTCCAAAAGATTGGATTACTATCCGGAGGTCAAAAGTCTCGTGTGGCATTTGCTTGTCTGTGCTTGAACACTCCACACATTCTGGTTCTGGACGAACCTTCGAATCACTTGGATACGGCTGGTTTGGATGCATTGTCAGATGCTCTTAACAAGTTTGAGGGTGGTATTTTGATGGTTTCCCACGATGTTGATACGATCAACAAGGTTTGCAACCAGATTTGGGTATCTGAGAATGGTTCCGTCAAGAAATTTGATGGTACCATTAATGACTATAAGAAGTACATTTTGTCGAAGGCGAATGCATCTGGTGTTGTGGCAAAACAGTAGTTTAGCTGTATTATAATAGGGTTTTTTTTTTTTTTTTTTTTTTTTTTTTTGACTCATTATGCGTATGCATAAATGGTTTAATTCATGATATGACAAACACATATATTGGAACAATAACTATGTGCATACCGGCTCATTGGCATAATATGCCTACACAAAGAATTCATCGTTATATTATATATTACAATTTAATCATCTAAGCGACATTTTAACTTTCCTCTTTCCTGTAGACTCATCCTTAATACTCTCAACATGGACATTTACCTTGTCGAAAACAGAGATAGCGCGCTTGCCATTCGGAGTCTCCACTGAAAGTGCAAAGTTATCTTCATCAAATTCAGCACTGTTAGGATCACCAATATCCTCCAGTCTGATTAAACTTTCGACACCAAACTTTGGAACCAGGATAGCGACTCCATTGGAGAAGACCTTAATAACATAGCCCTCTTGAGTTGATTCATCGGACTTCAAGACTTGACCCACGTAGTATTCAATCGATGCCCTACCAGCAAATTGAGCATTTCTATGCCGCTTATTAATATTCTGACAGACGGCTTCCATCTTAGCCTTTTCACGATGAGATTGGTGCAATGGCTCGTAATCGATAGAAGCAGCAAGTTGTCGATGAGCCACGATATCCGCATAACGACGAATTGGCGATGTGAAATGAGTGTAAATATCAGTGGCAAGCCCATAATGCTTGAATTCTGGATATGCATAAGAACCGGAAGAGAAATATTCTGCAGCAAGCATGCAACGCGTCGCCATGATACGGACCAGTGTGTTAAAGAACGGATCCTTATCATCGATGCACTTATCTAAACTATCTGCCAACGACTTGGAACTTTCCAAGTTGATGGACATGTTCTTTTTAACTCTGAGTTGCTCATTGAGAATATCAAAATTAGTGGCAGGTGGAGAGCCGTGTCTTCTTAGCATTGCGGTCTGTGGAAAGGCCTCATAAATTTGTCTTGCAACAGAAATATTAGCAAGCAACATAAATTCTTCAACCAAAGAGTTGGTTTCGAGTAACTGTTTGACTTCAACCTCACCAGGATCAGAAGTTTCACTATCGACGTGAACCTTGACTTCTGGGGAAGCCAGGTTCAGTGCACCAGCATCAATACGAGATTGCTTGAGCTTTTTGGAGAGATCAAGCAAAATTCTCATACCTTGAGTCAACTCGTCATTGTTATTTTCGTCATCAATTCTAGCTTGTGCTCTATCATAAGAGAAAGCCTCCTTCGATTTGATGACAGATTTTGTGAATTCGACATTGACGATTTCAGCCTTTGGGGTCATTTCCCACAAAACGGAAAACGCAAATCTATCGACATATGGCTTGAGCGAGCACAAATCTGTACCAAGGAGCATCGGCAACATATCGATACGCTTGTCCACAAGATAGGTCGACGTACCACGGCTCGCACCTTCATCGTCTAAAGCTGTGTTTGGCTTTACAAAGTTTGTGACATCTGCAATGTGTACACCAACATGGTAATTACCATTCGGCAATTTGGACGCATGTAGAGCGTCGTCGATATCTTGACAGTTTGGGGGGTCAATAGAACAGATGTTCAAGTGTCGCAAGTCACGGCGCTTCTTTAGCTGTGTGTCAGTACTCTGTTCACCAACAACTTCTGGTGCCTTCCAGTCATGGCCCTCAGGTGGAAGACAATTAAGCACCGATTTGGGGAATGGACGGTACTCAATGTCATGTTCTAACAACAGAGCTTCAGTTTCAGCTTCTTGAGATTCAATTTCACCAAGACTTCGGACAAAATGTCCCTCTGGGAACTTTGAGTGCTGTGGCCAGTCGTCAATGGCCACAACGATACGCTTACCGCGTAGTTGTTCAGCCTTCCTGGTCTTGATTCTGATCTTTGGAATACATCTGTCAAGAGGTCGAACCAAAACACTTCGTTGCGCGTTAGTATCCATTCCAGCGGACGTGTTGGTATCAATATGGCCAACATAAAACCTCCAGCTGCGCTTCATAATACCGACGATCCTGGCTGTTGGCTGAATTTTCTGAGCATTATCCTTCGAGAGCATTTCTTTGGCTTCTTGAGCAATCAATTTGCGTTCTTGGTCACTCAACTCATCTCTATCAGCATTCAAATCTTTGGTATTTTCATTATCAATCACTTCGTTTGATGGATGTTTCCATTCGCTCTGCGGTAGCAACTCAATAACGACAGAATCGCCATTGAACCCTCTATTGATATTTTCACGTCCCAAGACTAAAATTGGCTTAGGATAGGCTGGTGTGGAGACAGATCCCTCAACAATGTTATATTGATTAATGGACAAGGCGCCTTGATGTAGAGTACCATTTTTTATGCCGCCCAGTAATCGAGATGCTGGATAATAGGTCGGATAGAGAACTTCTTGAAGTTTTTGACCAACGTTATCTTCTGATGGCGCCAAATCCATCAAGTCCTCGCCATCCTTCAATTCGGAGAGATACCCCTTCAAGGAGATTGCGGTGATCCCGTCTTTTTCGGCCTTTTCACGGTTATCTCTGTCATCAGAAATGAGTAAAACTTCCGGCGCCTTGCCTTCACAACTCTCCTTCAAATGTTCATTGTACCACTGAACAGTGCGTCTAATGGCTCTATCATTTTTGTCGTTGATGGATTCATTCCTTTGTCGCGTAACGTGAGTTTCCTTCCTGAACTCATTGTGGAAGACGTAAAACCGCTTATCGTCACTCTTTGTGAGGGCTCTTAAACGATTGTACAGTGGGTACGATCTGTTCCTAGCTTCTTCGAGCACAATCTGTGGGACAATAACGTCGTAAAAAACAGCACGATGTTCCAACAAATCAATTGCTCTCAGAGCAATATTCGTATCAATCACAAGATAATGAGCCCCTCTCTTTTGTGTCTTATTAGGCGCATCTGAAAGAGTTGCCACTGCTGATCCGGTCACGTTAACTTGACAGGTTCTGCACAGTTTAGATCCGCAGGGAATGTCTGTTCTCAGATACTGTTCCCTAACAACCTTACTGGCATTGCCTGATCGAGTGGATCGCACAAAGACCTTGTGAGCAATGGAAATCTCGCCCGCCTTTGATCGTTTAACTGTCGCAGTACTCATCTCTCAGGTAGGGTTGGTATGTTAAAAAATTCCCCGACTCGAAATTTATTTTCACCGGCCTCCCAACTCCGGCGCACAGCCACATCCGCCGCTCAATTGTGGCGTCGGCTATGTTTTAAGCTGACTTTGGACGAGTACTGGCCAGGTTGCTTTCAAAATACATGCTAAGTGTGGAGGATACTTCCCCTCGTCAACATGAAAGTCTAACCTAGCTCGGGCACAGGGAACTCACAGTTCACGAGCTGAGGAGAGTATGCAAAACCTCTGGTCAAGCCTGGCTTCCTTTTCTCCGAAAAAGAAGCAAAAAAAAAAGAATGAACCGAAGATGCGACTGCGGTATTTTCGCATCTTTTGCAGAAAATAACACAGCTGCATGGCAATTCCGTAACAATTCATGGCTAGTGATTCTTCGTCAGGCAGTTTTCTTTTCCCATGCCACAAAAACAGCTAGCTCTCGGAGGCCGGAATAGCCCTGGTACGTGATTTACCGATGCGTATCATTTGTTCAAAACTGCGCCAAATTCTTCCGGTGAAACAGAGAAGTGACTCTCCCAGGTATTCTCGAATGCAACGTCTTAACTAGTTTTTTACATTTTTTTTGGACCACTCGAGATACTCGACCCTTTTAGCACGAATGTCTTGGAAAACCGATCGGACTTCTAACCCAGTGAATGGGTTTTCGCCTTTGGCCTCATCCTGAGTCACTGCCTTAGAAAACTTGATTGGTCGTAGGCGGGAGGTCACTCCGAGAAGCGCGCCTACACAGGCAAGAAAGACGCCTAAACAGGCCTCCATTTTGATCTATAATAATGTTAGTACGGTTGTATCGAGACGAAATAGCCAAACGTACGTCTAAAGGAAGGTCTAATTGGCGGAAGGAGCTATCAAGCGGCAGATGCTTCTTAAAAAGCGAAAATTCATACGCCGAATAGCTTGCGTGAATAAATAATAATCCAGTGAGAATGTAGATGACTGCTGATAGAACCATGGCGTCTCGATGCTCTCTGTTGAAAAATTACGGCAGAGGTTCAGATAAAGTCCCAAGACTCCCAACCACTCCACCACCCCGTAGGCGCGGAAGTGAAACCGACCAAAAATCGGGCGCACGTCCTCCTCCTGAGAGTCTTGTTGGAGGGCAAAGCAGGCATCATTTCTTCAAAATAATCATTGGTAAGATAAATTTGGTTGGTCCTGTTCGAATGCAGGAAGAAAAGTCCTCTTTTCTTCGTGATGTTGCAGTGTTCGAGGTGTTTTGTGACCTTAAACCTGATGGAAAGACGCTAAAAGACTTCCTCTCAGAAGAGCATACTCTTTATCTTTTCCAGTCTGCCAGGACTCCAGAATACGTCAAGATCAAGTAGTACTAGAAACTCCGGCCATACGTGCATGACATGCAACGTTCTTTTCACGTGACATTGGAACACCTCTCTTATAGTGACTTCCGTCGTCAAGCGTTCACCAATTGCCTTTACTATGTTTTCCCGAAAAGTCCGACTCCAGTAGTTCTAGATTTTGGTAGAGATCTGGGAGTACTCGTGGCTCCTCCGATTCTGATATTGTAGGTCAGCCCGGACCGGAGCAAACTCTACCACGTTCGCTCAGGCTGATAAGACTGCAGCTGGTCCTTCGTCATCTCAGTCGCTCTCTGGTTTCTCTCAGGGAGAACGAGGCCGTTATCGAAAAGTGCGACTCTATGGCCGCATTCCAACCATAAGTGATGACAGTCACACCTTGAGAAAGTTTCCCGCTCTCCTCCTCGACGCAACTTATCAGTTTTCGGGTGATCTTCTTAATGCACATGGGCTCACACTGTTACGAATACTTGAAGACCTCGTCATATCGCATCATCAGTGACGTTGCACTGCTTCAACATCTCATGGATGTCGAGGCTGATGACACCGGTGAACTCTTTTCACAGTTCTTGATTGCGAAATGCTTGGTACTGGTAGCGATTTGGGTTCAGTTTAAAGGTGACATTCCGCTTGCGGATGCCACTTCCTGTCTCATCTGCCCAGCTTTGTTCATAGCCGAGATATGCTGGTGTGAAAATCTGCGAAATGTTCGCCTTGGAATTGTGTGCCTCTAGTGGCTACTTTTTTCTCCGAAAAAGGTCGCCCGGCATTGTTTAACCAATGCAGTTGCTTGTTTTCCAGTAAGGCTTCAGCACCCCGCAAGGCGTTTTATGCCGAATTGAGCTTTATGGCGTGTGCGTGGCTTCTTTATCTCCGGAAAGCAAAAATGGTAGCAGCGCTGTCCAGAAAAAGAAGTCTGCGCTAGTTCATCAGCTTTTCTTTTTTGTTTTCTTTTTTTTTTTTTTTTTTTTTTTTTTCGAGAGAAAAAGTCCGCTTGCAGGGCAGGGACTGCAACAGCGTTAAGCTGCCTTCTTATCCGAAAAGAAACAAAAAGGATAGCTCCGCAAAAATGGCATCAGAGTGCATAGAAGCCTTCGGGAGCTCCTTTTTTCTCAGAAAGAAAAAAAAAAAAAAAAAATTGTTATATGAGAGACAGAAATTCCACTCGTTTCGTCGAAATAAATTCATCTACGATTGAAATACTATACGACTTTTGGTCCATATACTTACGACTTTCGGTCATCTCTAGGTCAACCGCCTATTTATATATCATTCAGCTGTGGATTGATCGCCCGCCCTATCGGTCAGACCCGCTCCGCCATCCGGCCCGGTTGGGAGGTCGGACCCCCGTTCGGACCGCCGATCCTATAGGGAATTTTTTTTATTTTATCCATTCTTTTTGTCGGGTTTTTTTATTTTACTTTTATTGCCTCTATTATAAATCTTCGGACCCGCCGTTCGGTTCGTCGAACCAAAACGCATAATTCAGCCTCCCCTGTCGTAACACTACATAGCAGAATCCAATTAGTCTTCACCTGCCAAGGCCACACTGGTCTGTACTCACACATACGTCACTCCTAACGTCATCTCCACACCATCGCCCCTGATCTATCTCGCGTGGTGTTATCACCCGTAGTTATTAAGATTTGCCCTTTTCTGAAACATATGTGCGGCACATGCGGCTCTAAGGAAAAAAAAAGTGAATTTGAGACACCGAAAGAGGAAAAAGATGGGTGAAAGCCACAATTGAGCTGGACTCTAAAATTGTGTTTTTCTCTTCCTGACTTTTTTTTTTTTTTCCTCTTTTCCTCTCCACTAGCTTTTTTTTTTTATTTAAACTGGCACACACACGCAACACAGATACGCTACTGGAACGAGTAATATCATCCGTGCGTTTAGTGAGAGTTTGAAATTTAAAACACGACGAGAGATTGACGATGAAAGACGAGGTGAGTACTGGTGGGTTTTTTGACATTATTATGTTCACTAACTAATAACAACGTAGACTTCCACCAGCGCAAGTCCCGCACCAATCATTCATTCGGTAGGTTTGCAACATATCGACGTGTAGTCTCGGAAGATCATCCGCATTTTCCTTTTTTTTTTTGTCCCACAAGAAGCTAACCAGAATCTAGCCAAAGATGAACGATTTGGAGGACAAACGAGAACGCTATTTACTCACCAAGGAGGAACAGAAAAAGTCCAACGGTGCGAATAATATCGAAGATTCTGTCAAGAGATTCAAGTACCTATTGGGCCTGACAGATCTGTTTCGACACTTCATCGACCTTCGCGCGAAGGAAAATAAGGCATTCAAGAAGATCTTGAAAGAAGTCGACATGGCAAATGAGAGCTCAAGCAAGAAGAAGAAGGGCAATAATAACAAACGACGACGAAAAACCGAACGCGAAGAGGACGCAGAGTTGCTGGAAGATGAAGAGGAAGAGGCAGTAACGACTGTGTTCACCGAATCACCGTCCTATGTCGAAGGTCAGCTGAGAGAATACCAAATCCAAGGTCTCAATTGGTTGATTTCATTACACGAAAACTCCATTTCTGGTATTCTCGCTGATGAGATGGGTCTGGGCAAGACTCTCCAGACAATCTCCTTTTTGGGATATTTGAGATATATTCAAGGTGTCGAAGGCCCTCATGTAGTCATTGTGCCCAAATCCACACTGGATAACTGGAGTCGTGAGTTCAAGCGATGGACTCCGGATGTCAACGTATTAGTTTTGCAAGGCGATAAGGAGGAAAGAGCTAGGCTGGTCCAGGACCGATTGTTAAGCTGCGACTTTGACGTGTGCATCTCGTCGTACGAATTGGTCATCAGAGAAAAGACACAACTCAAGAAAATCGCATGGCAATACATCATTGTCGACGAGGCCCATCGTATCAAAAATGAAGACTCGATGCTTTCCCAGATCATCCGTCTCTTTCACTCCAGAAACCGTTTACTCATCACAGGTACCCCGTTGCAAAACAATCTGCACGAGCTTTGGGCGCTGCTCAACTTCTTGTTGCCGGACGTTTTCTCCGATTCACAAGTGTTTGATCAATGGTTTGAGAGTCAAGGGTCGGACCAAGACAAGGTCGTTCAGCAATTGCATAAAGTCCTCGGCCCATTCTTGCTACGAAGAGTCAAGGCTGACGTTGAAAAGAGCCTGTTACCAAAGAAGGAGGTCAACATTTACACAGGCATGTCAGATATGCAAGTCAAATGGTACAAGCGGCTGCTGGAAAAGGATATTGACGCTGTCAATGGTGCAGTAGGCAAAAGGGAAGGCAAAACTAGGTTGCTTAACATTGTCATGCAGCTCAGAAAATGTTGTAACCATCCATATTTATTCGAAGGTGCGGAGCCAGGTCCACCGTTCACCACCGATGAGCATTTGGTCGATAATGCAGGTAAAATGGTTATTCTGGACAAGTTGTTGAAAAGAATGAAATCCCAAGGCTCTAGAGTCCTGATCTTTTCACAAATGAGTAGAATGCTCGACATTCTGGAAGACTATTGCATGTTTAGAGAATATGAATACTGTCGTATTGACGGATCTACTGCGCACGAAGAAAGAATTCAGGCAATCGACGACTATAATAAGGAAGGTTCGGACAAGTTTGTATTTTTA